>JAWWEO010000009.1:801839-1270912 GCA_035582975.1 Ormyrus labotus | reverse complement strand
ACTTGCTTGGGTTTTCTGGTTGTGCGCGAGAGAGATAGAAGAGAGGCAAGAAATTTAAGTTTTCGTTAAAATTTTACAAAAGCAATATTATAAATAAATGTTTCGTTTATGCTTCTTGTTACTATTTTGGAAAACTATCTAGAACATTTAAAATCTTTGGTGTATTGTATTACATAACTGATAACGGATTGTTGATTCGAATATATCTTGGTTATGTTAAATCTATTAAAATAGTGCGAGAATGATCCGAAAAATCGTTACATCAAAGTTAGGTAACTAGGAATTAAAAATACGTATTTTTTACTTTCCTGGCCAATTTTAATATTTTTATCTCTACCAGGGTAAGTTTTGATATGAATTTATTTTACATTTGAAAATATTTAGAACTTTGTATTAATAAAATAATTTTATTAAGAAGACATATACAAAGTAGCGACTCTTCTTTTACAAGCTGTTTCATTTAGAAATAAACATTCTTCTTTGTTAAAACCTTTAAATTTAAATTATATGATTTTTGAAAATTAGTTCATCCGCCAAATCTAAAACGATTCCAATAAATTTGTTTGTAATTTAAAGGGAAATCAAGAAATTCAACATGCCGGCTTTATTGTCGAGGTCTCCGACGAGAAACGTCTTTCAAGAGGATATCCGATGGCTTGAGGATATGCCAACTGGAAGTTCCCTTGATAAATATCGAAATTCTGCTTCCTTTTGTTGGAAGCGTATGCGAATTGTTCTTGAAGATCCCGAAAAAATCAAACTGAAGGTAAAACTTAATATTAGATTTTAATTGTAAGAATAAAAATGAATAAAAATAGAGAAAAACATATTTTTTTGACTCCGCGGGTGTAAACTCATTTTTAGGCCCTGTTTTGCGGGCACTTTGAACATATGGAGTCAAAAATTAAATTAGTGTCACGTGCATGAAATTAGGCGCCCCAAGCGCTGGTTGGAGTGAGGTTGTCGTCGCACATAAATTCGATTTTGCCCCTTAGGTACAAACAGAAATATTTTGAATTAGTTAACTTTTTGCTAAGCACTTACGAGTTTTTATTTTAACAATCAAAGTTATGTTTTTAAAAAAGTGTACATAATAATCGATCGATATTATGATTTTAAAAGTACTTAATAAAACTATCAAACATCAATTTATTCTAGATGCGTTTGTGGCAAGCGATGGAAGCAGACCCAGAATTTCACCCTCCAAACGGAGTGACTCCCTGTGCAGATGAAAAAAAGAGACGAGCAGCAAGACAATTGGCACGACTTCACCATCAGAAGTTTTTGCCGGCAAATATTAATCAACTAAATTACAGTCTTAAGGTGATTTTCAAATATATTTAGAAAAATTGCGAATATCCATGAATATTGGACTTGAATGCACCGTTTAGTAATGTTATTTTGCAGACAGGATTTTTGATGACTTTGAACGAAGCCACATGCATGGTTGATCCAAGTCTTTCCGTTAAGATAGCACTTGGAGTTTATCTATTTGGCAATACGATTCTTAGTTTAGGAACTGAGCGACATCATCCTATTTTCCATGCAGTTTGGAATAAGCAGGTACACAGAGAGAAACATTGACAATTTCTTCTTGAATTTAATTTTATTAAATAATTACTTGTAATTTTTCAATAGTTATTGGGATGCTTTGCTTTGACTGAAGTGGGCCATGGAAGTAATACAAAAATGATGCGTACTATAGCTACGTACGATTCAGGTAGCCAAAGTTTCGTTCTTCACACACCAGACTTTCAAGCTGCTAAGTGTTGGGTCGGTAATCTTGGTAAGTTTTCCTTTTTTAATTATAAAAAAAAAATTTAAGTATTCAGTCAAGCTTTGTTAACTTCATTAAAAAATAAAATACTTACAAACTTTTTTCAAATTTAATAAATTAAACTCGGAGAGTGCATTAAGCATATTAATAGTTGAAAAGGAGGAAAGCATTTATTCATAAAATAATTGGCTTTGAAAGATTAATTTTTGTTTATACTGATTCAGTAAATAAATAATTGCAGGTAAAACTTCGACAGTAGCCATCGTATTCGCTCAGTTAGTGACGCAAAATGCGTATCAAGGTCTTCATGCCTTTATTGTTCCTGTCAGGGATCCAAAGACATACCTGACGTATCCTGGTGTTATAATAGGAGATCTTGGCGAAAAGAATGGTCTTAATGGCATAGACAATGGTTACATAATGTTTAACAACTACAGAATACCGAGAGAAAATTTACTAAACAGAACTGGCGATGTTACTCCTGATGGAGAATATGAAAGCTCTTTTTCAGACCCTCAAAGAATTTTAGGTAGACTAAAAACATGAGGATTTTAAAAAATAATTAAATATAATAATCCGAAATAAATTAAAAACATTTTATTAGGTGCGGTTTTGGAAAATCTATCGGCCGGTCGAATGGGTATTTGTCAAGAATCTACTAATAGGCTCGGTGCGGCTGTGATTATAGCAATTAGATACGCGGCCGTTCGTAAGCAGTTTTCAACTTCGCATTCAAATAAGGAAGAAACTCCTATTATTGAATATGAACTGCACGTAAGTTGAAATTGTATTTTGTATTTTATCTGATTTAATACTTCTATATACTTTTGGAAACAAAATATTTCAAAGTTATTTTGAATGTAGCAATGGAGGCTGTTCCCATACTTGGCTGCAGCTTGTGTATTTCGAATTTTTATGTCAGAATTTACAAATGTATATTTAGAAAATGTACAGAAATCGATGGAAGGAGCAAATATTCCAAACCTTGTAAGTTTTAATTTAGTTATTTTTGTAGGCATGATTTAATGTAGTTAATTAAATTTTTATTAATTTAGTTATTTAATCAAAAAGCAAACAATCAAATAAAAACTTTTATTTATACTGATAAGTAAAATATTTCAACTTCGGATCAATGATTTTATTCTAATTTTATTAAAGAAAAATTGATTTTTCATAACTTTTAGCTAATAACTTTTAAAAAATCGAGCTTTAAACTGAAAAAAACTCTTCTTTCATATTTTGATAGAAAACATAAACTAAAATAAAACCTTTGACTCGAAGTCGAGGCACTCTTCTTTGAATTAATAATGATTTCAAATTTTAAGAATAAACTAATATTGTAAAAGAACTAAAAATTATGTTTTAGTTTTAGATGCATTATTATAATTAAAACTTTTTAAAATAAGTTAGCCAATTATATTAAAAGTTTTAATTAAAAATATTGAAAAAGTATAATAAAATATTTATTTGTAATTGAATTAATAATTAAAATTATGAATTGTATGATTCTTCAAATCTTGTTATAAAATTTTTAATAGTTTGTTTAAATGTAATAATAATGAAAAATATTATTGAACAGAGTCAGATTGTGTCTGAGATTCATTGCATTGTATCGGCAATTAAGCCATTAATTACGTGGACCTGTCGAGATGCAATAAGAGAATGCAGAGAAGCATGTGGAGGTCATGGATATCACAAAAGTAAAATGAAATAATTATTTTATAACTACTTTTTAAAAGTTTACAAGCAATAAAAACGTTTTGAACTGTTTCAATATAGCTGCTGCTTTGGGAGATATGGCTATGAATCACGAACCTACAGTTACTTACGAAGGTGACAACAATGTTCTCATTCAGCAAACCAGTAACTGGATATTAAGGCAGTGGAGCGACTTGCAAGGTGGCTCACCGGTAGTAAGTCCTCTTGCATCTGTCCGATTCCTTATCGAGGGTCCATCGATTCTTCGAAATAAATTTGATTCTAATAAAACATCGAAATTAACATTGGAATGTAAGTAGAAAATAGTGTAATTTGGAAAATTTTCATTCCTAATATTTCATTCCTAATATTCAGTCAAAAATAATAATTTCTATCAAAAACTGAAGGCAATAGAATTCGATTTTAGAGTCCAAAGTCTCAAATTACCTTAGACTGGTCTTTTTTGTCATTAAGTTTCAGAAGTTCTTACTTGACTACTAAAAAAGAGATCGTATAGTGATTAATAGTTATGGTTTGGATTCCGCAGTCGTTAGAAATGCTTACGAGTGGTTAATCACGTGGCTGGTTGTGGAAACGCAACGAAGGTACGACGAGGAAATCGCAAAAGGTGCGAGCAATTTCACTGCCCGCAGTAACTCACAAGTTTACAGAGCAGCAATACTTTCAAAGACTTACGGAGAGGTAGAATTTTTTTCTAATTTAGCTTTAATTTCTAAAACACATTATAATTATTCTAGTGATTTCTTAATTGGAAAATTATTTTTAACAGATGATTATTTTAAATTACTGCGATTTAAGAATAAATAAATTGATTCCTCCAGATCCAGAAGCAAAGAGTTTGAAAATTGTACTTGATAAATTGGTTTTACTGTATGCTTTAGTATGTCTTGAGAAAAATTTAGTAATATTCTACCAAGGTTAGTAAAAATATTTGTAATAAGTATTGCATAATATTATTATTACCATTATTCGGACATTTTCGTAAATTTGAGAACATTTTATGAAATAATTTTTTACTTTTCTTTTAATATAGGTGGATATTGTACTGGACCTCATATGGCAAATTTAATAAAAGAAAATATCTTATTATTATGTGCCGAATTAAAACAAGAGGCTGTTGCAATAGCTGATGCATTAGCTCCACCGGACTTTGTTTTAAATTCTGTACTTGGCATGTCTGATGGAAAAGTATGCAATAATTTGTTTCTTAAGATCATTTAAATACATTTTCTTATGGTTCAATTTTTTTAGGTTTACGAACGTCTTGAAGAAGTTTTTCGATGTTACCCAAGTGGATCGGAACGAGCTAGTTGGTGGATGGAACTTCTGGAAGTTGCAGACAAACCTTTAAATACTTTATCATCGAAGCTTTGACGAAAATATAATTGTTTTAGTATTTTTTTGTAAACATTACGTAAAGCACAAATGCAATGTACAGTACAATCATTTTTTTAAAGTAAATTCTAGCACATTTTGTATACTCGTATTTTTTTTTATTAAAATTATATTGTATTATTAAATTATAAATATTTTTTCATATAAAATATATCTGTTTTACATAAAAAATATCAAAACTTTAAATGTAAATGTCTCCTATTTTTATTATGCGTTAAAATTCGTCAAATAAAAGAATAAAGTAACTTACTTGAAAAAAATTAGAAAAAATTAAAAAATATTTAAATCATTGGTATATGTATTTTTTTAATAAAGATGATTATGTATCAAATATTTAATATATATTTTATTTTCATTCCTCCTAATATTTGATAAAAAAATCAACACAGTCAAAACGAAATGCCAGAATATTAAAATTTATTGAAATTATTTTTTTATTATCCTACCCGTATTAATTTTCTCTAAACACATAATTAAATTGAAGGTATGATTCATGCACGTTCGAAGAAAAGTTTAGTTTGCGTTTAAATTCAGTAACCCTATATATTAGTACGTTTAATTATAAAATTTTAAATACTTCTGGTTAATATTATAGTTGTGAATCAGAGTAAATTGTTTAACTTATTTGGATATAGTTTACATGCGGAAGTAGGAAAATGCTGAATTAACATTTCCCGCGGCACAGTCAAGGTATTTTACATTTGTTTCTTCAAATCGTAACCATTATTTTTTTTGCAGTCACATATATATGATGAAGTAAATCGATACACTCTATATTCTATTGAAAAAATCTAGTAAAGCATATTTTATAAAATTTAATGCGTATTTACATCAGAATAAATAAGATTTTAGAGGACGTTATATAATTTTTTCATAAGGTTATAGTATTCAAATCCTAATATGAAACTTTATAGAAATTTTATAGAATTTAACATGTGTATTTTACACCAGACTCTCTGAGAACTTGTAAGATTATATGAAATTTTTTTAAAACGGTAACTTATTTCATAAATTACTTTAATTTTAAACACTTGGATCTTTGTTTTAATAGCTTTGTGCAATTTATAAATTCATGAAAATACCTAAGAATCAGTGTAAAAATGATTTATTTTAGCCCGAAATTTACGTACCAGAATAAAAATTCAAAACTAAATGACTGATTACAGAAAACAATTACACTTGCTTCATTCTTTTCCAAATATCTGAAGTGTATAAACAAACGAATTAACTTCCGCAAAACAAATTCGATGCGTCGTCGATGCGCTTGAAATAAATTATTTATCATATTGCGCGAGCAATTTCCTAACAAAAGCCGGTGTACGGTACAAGAAGTTCTTAAAAGCCCGTCACCCTCCACAGATCCCAAAGATTTCTCGTGAGAGTCATATGTGATGGAGCGGAGGAGCGGCACTTTATTGTCGATCATCTTTGTCGTTCTTGGAACAACATTGTTGCCCGAGCCTTGTGATGCTCTACCAGAGAGTTATCACTTCCGGGTAGACCGGAGCGCTAGTGCTGAGCCTAATCGTCCAAGGAGTTGTCCAGATAATCTATCTAACACACCGATGTAAGTTTTTAAACATAAATAAGTTACCTATTTAATTGTCTAGTATGCGTAAGCTAAATAGTTTTTTTAAAAACGATGCACACTTAAAATACCTTACTTTTGATTTTGTGATATTAAAGCATAAAGAAGAATTAAAAATTTTCTACATAATAAATGAAAATAATCTACTTTGATTTATTTACAGATCATCACACGAATATGTTCCAGCGTTTGGAAAATCTCGATATTCGTCCAGTGCAGCTTACAATTCTCTAGCGGGTTCATTTTCAAACTCTTACAATGCTGCACCTCTTCCCTCCGCAGGAACTTATAATTCCTTAGAACCTCCATCGTCTTCTTACGATCCTTCACAATCTGCGAGACCTGATACTTCTACATGTGCAGCGTCAGGATCCTATAGTTCTTATCCCCCTACTTCTCCAGAATCGTATAGTTCTCCTTCCGCTGGAATTGCAGGATCTTACAGTGCCGTAGTATCTTCATCTGCAGCTACAGGATCTTACGGCGCTCAGGGATCAGCAGCTGCAATATCTTATAATCCTTCCGATGCTTACAACCCTTCAGCTTATGAATCTTCTCAACTTCCACCTGCAGGATCTTATAACCCTGCGTCACCTATAATACCCGGATCTTACAATTCTCAGCCCCCTGCTGCTCCAGGATCTTATAATTCTTCACCTCCTGCAGCTCAAAGATCATATCCGTCTCCAGGATCTTATAACACTCCGTCACCGGCTGCTACTGGGTCTTACAGTGCTCCTTCACCGGCAGCTACCGGATCTTACGCAGCTCCTCCACCGGCAGCTACTGGATCTTACGCAGCTCCTCCACCGGCAGCTACTGGATCTTACGCCGCTCCTCCACCGGCAGCTGCTGGATCTTATGCAGCTCCTCCCCCGGAATCTACCGGACCTTACGGTGCACCTTCACCGGCAGCTACTGGATCTTACGGTGCTCCTCCACCGGCAGCTACTGGACCTTACGGTTCACCTTCACCGGCAGCTACTGGATCTTACAGTGCTCCTCCACCGGCAGCTACTGGATCTTACGGTGCTCCTTCACCTGTGGCAGCTGGATCTTACGCTGCTTCTCCATCAGCAACTGCAGGATCTTACAGTATCTCTCCACAAGCAGTCTCAGAGTCTTACAACTCTTTACTTCCTACAGCTTCCGAATCTTACAGTGCTCCTTCATCCACTATAGAATCTTACAATGCACCGTCGACATACAATACACCACCACCAGCCTACAATCCACCAACGACCTCTTACGACTCCCCTCCACCACCTTACAATTCACCAAACGTTTATGATCCTCCTTCGCCAGCTTACAATATGATCCAATCGCCCTACGCTGCTGCACCTCCACCGCCCTGTAGTGCACCTCCATCCTCTTACAACGCTTTACCAGATCGTCCTGTAGACTCGACTTATTTCAACCGTTCACCGCTACCACCACCTCGCTACGGACCTTCCAGGCCTTACAACCAGTCGCCTTACTTTCGCAACTTCAACTACAATCCCTATAGTGTGCCAGGATACAAGTCTCGCTTGTACACTAAGGGTAACGGTGGTTGCAAATACGGAAACGCAAGATACAGAAGTGTAGAAGAAGAGGAAGAGGAAGAAGACGAAAACATGATGTATAATAAGTATAGCAGGAGGTCACCTGATAATAACGAAGCTCCATTAGGCAATCCTTACTATCAATATTCAGGACCAGTATCCTACTATGAAGAGGCTTTAAGTTCTCCTATCAATATGTATCAAGCATATAGACCGTATAATAGAGAGGAGAGGTTTGCTGAACGTTCTGAAGAGTTCGATTCTGACGAGGTAAATTTACAATTTATTTTTTTGATACTATAATGACTAAGCTTTTTTACATTTTTGAAAACTATTTCACAGAATTTTTCTTTATCTTTTACAGAGTAAACGCCTGGATCGTGAGCGCCTTTATGTAGTTTACCGAGCAGACGCGCCAAAAGATGACCCCTCACCTAACGGCAATCCCGCAGACACACGTGAAGTGAATTCTGTGATACGCAAAGCGGCTCAAATACCGCACCAAGGACCTCCCCATCATCCCCGACCTGATCAATACTATCGCTATAGCCGCTTCCCAAATCCTTACTCAAACATTGAAGAAATCAAAGATCAATCCAAATTTCAAGATCCAAACCAGCCACAGCAGTATCAATATCCAGAACAGCGTTATGACGGTCGCAACGGCTCACCGACTAAACAGATAGCTGGTAACGAGAAATTATACATCAGCGAAGACACTAATGAAAATGTTCACCCTCAATGGGTCCAAAAAATAAGGGCTCCTTTGAATTCAGACAACTATGCTAAAACCGTCGGGACTGAAATGAGAAAAGATAGTGGACATACAGATGAATTGAAAGATAGGGGACCAAATGGTACTGAAGAAGATATGATTAGCAAGACTGAAAAGGCGGAAAAAATTGATTTAATTGAAGACATGGAACCACCACAAACCGTCACCGAATTTACGAATTTTGATAAAGTACCCGAGACAACTACCGATAGATAATTAGATATTTTAAATAAAATCTTTATATAATTAAGATAAAACTGAATGTAATTTAAGCTTTATACTTGTTTTTAATATAAAATTGTAATATAATAGTTATGAATTTGTATTATTAATAAAAAAATCTATAATAACAAAAATTTTTTATATTTAATTTTACAATGAGATTTTTTATGATATTTATAAATTATTTAAAAGATATTAGAAAATATAAGTTGCAAAATTCGCAATTTTCTCAGTGCAAAATGTACTCATAAGCGAACGTTGCCTTCGAAAATACATAGAATGCATTGTCAGCTTTACTTAATTAAATGAGCGTTCGGAATTTTTGGGTCAGCAAGCAAAACAGAGGTTTCCATTCCAATCATTTTAATAATAATAATATATAATATCGTACGTTGTAGTTGCATCACCTCTATTTCAGATTTTAAATTATAATAAGATCAAATTTTTCAAACAATTTTTTAAGTAAAAATGAAACGTTAGGAACCCATTTATATCTTAAAAACCATTTATATGTTAAAGAATGTAAAGTATTCACCAATGATGAAATTAAATTAGATTTTAATTTTCTCTTTTATGCATTTATGAAATAATCGTTATTATATAAAAAAATTTTGAATAATCACGACCTTGTCAGATTCTTTAGCACAATGTTCAAAGCACGTATAAAAAACAAACATTTATATATTTTGTCTTTATTAAACTTATAATAATTGTTTGCAGGAGCATAATACAAAACAAAGCAATATCTTTTTGTAATACCTTAAATAAATGAAATACTTTTTATAATTTTTAATTATTTTAATCTTCCGCCTAAAAAACTTTTTACCCAAAGCTTATAATACTGCTAATTTTTAAATTTAACTGCTAATTTTTTATTTTGTAATTTGCTCATGTACTGTTTGACTAGTGATAGTATAACAACACGCTAATATTATTTGTCCTGAGGAAGATTACAAAGTAATCAAAATATTGGCAAAAAATTTTGTAAGCAATCAAAATGAAAAGTGAGGCAGCAGAGACCAGCAGCAACATTTTTATTTAATTGCTAATTTTTTAATTTAAACCGGTTACTAAAGTAAAAACGAATAATAAAATTAATTTCAATCATACATTGAATATCGCAATTCTTAAAAGCAAAGATTTTTATTATCAATAATGCTTCGTACATGCTTTACGAGTTTTAAAATTTTTTGTAACATAAAATTCGAAGTTTAATTTAATTTTATTTCATTACCTTCATTATGTCTTATTTTCAAGATTCGTGAGAAAACATTTTTGATTTCTCGCTATTTATGTCATGTTCCCTTTTCTATAACTTTTGATATAAAAATTTTGTAAAACTGAGGCACATAGTTACTAGTTCTGTAATAAAAATGTTTTTTTTTTTTTAATAAATTTCCTCACTGTGCAAAGTACTAAATAAAACAAAAAAAATATCGATATGCGTAGTATTTTTTATTATAGAAATATAAATAATAAGTTATAAGCGCATATATGAAATATTGATATTTGAAGAAAACAATTAAGTCAAAGCTTATGATTACGTAAAAATGTTACGTATTATTGTCACATTGATAACCTATTAAGTTATTAAATGTACATCGATAAATTAACTATAGTTGAAAAACTGAATTTTTTAAAAATCAAATTACCGACCGACCTCAATAATGCGTAAACTGCTTGCTTCACAAAAACCAGCAGTATCACGCAATCACGCAATTTTGTCATTTCCAAACTTTAATACTTGTTAAATGAATCGGATACGCGCCTCTCGTGTATATCTGTTGCGAAAATCCCTCGTCAGCTAAAGAGCTCTTTAAATACTGGTCTCCTCGCTGTTCAAGCTATCAGTGTTCTCTACCTGCTTTGAGAACAACTACCAGAAGAACACATACGCAGAATGCGTCTGTCCGCGTCGTGCTGCTTGCTGCTGGTCAGCTTGGGCCTGGCCCTCGCCGTTCCAGCCCACAAGAAAATTGAGAAGAAGTCCATTTCAAATTCACTGGCGCCTAAAGCGATCCAGCCAGTGGAGCAGAAGTTAGACGAGCCAAAGATCAACGATGAAGCCCTCATGGAACAGGCAGGTGAGAACGTTGACAGAGCTAAGAAACAAGCGTCGACGACCTTCTGCGTGGAGATCAGACAAAATAAGCAGGTGCAAGTCGACTGCGACGATGCCAATAGACCCTCGATACAGCCAGCTGCACCTTCTGCACCAGCACAGGAATCGCAGGAGCCTCAACCACAACAACCGGCTCAACCTTCTGTTCAAGTAAGAAAAATTTTAAATTTTTTCAATTTTTCTTTTTTAAAATTTTTTTTATATTGCTATATCAGAGTATTCATTGATTTCATTAAGTAACTGAAATAATAGTGTGTTTTAAGAATTAAAAATAAGTAAATCATTTACTTATATTACAGATTGTTCCAGGCCATCAGCCGCAAGAAATAACCTTCCAGATACCAGTTCCATGTGAACCTGAAATGGGCGCGTTCGTCGTTCCCCCTTCAGGCGAGGTAATCCTTGCTCCAACCGGCAACTGTGCCAACCACATCCCATCCCTTCTGCACCTGCCCTCAATTGGTGGCGGTATGCCTCTAAACCCTGCTCTCTACACAATCCCAACTGGTCCATCTCCTTACTTACACATCCCAACCGCAGTCGGTCCAAACATGCCTACGATTTCAATCTTACCTGGAGGAGTTCCCGCCGGACCTGCTGGCGTTCCTACCCATACTCCCGGAGGAATTTCACCAAGCGTTTTGGTCCACCCGCCAGCAGGGCACCCAAGTCACACTCACCCAGGTCATGGATTACATCCACATGGACCTGGACACGTGCATCTCTCTGGAGTAGAGTGCACTTGCAAGAGCACGGGATTGTCTAGGCTCGCTGAAGGACCTGGAGGAGCTGGAGGCTCTGACGGAGCTCCATCTAACGAGGCTCTGGCTATGCAATTCTTGCAGAATTTGCAGAGAAATGCGCAGCAACCCGCTAACGTAGCTTCTTCCCCGAGCGTTACGGTAAGCATTGGAATTTATTATTCGCTTTGAGAGTTTTGAAAAATAGTTTTACTTATTAACGTATTTTTTTTATTAAACCTATGAAAATTGATTTATTTACAGGTTACTTCAAACAATCCAGCTAAGGCATCCCAGCCCTCGGGTTCGGCACCATCTGGTGGATCGAGCATTCCCACACTCATCGTTTCCAATATGCCAGGATCTTCAACTCCATCAGCATCCCAGCCTGCGGCTCAGTCACCTGGTTCTATGCCAATTACCGTATCTGTCAGTCCAAACTCTAAATCTGATGATTCTACGGGAGGTCCAAGGGCTTCATCCCAGTCTGAATCTTCGCCAGGCAAACAATGGTCTTGGACTGTTGGAATGCCAAGCCAATCTTCCGGACAGCATCCTGCCGGTGCACACCCGTGGTCGTGGACCGTTGGAATGCCATCTCCATCTAGTCAAGGAAGTCATCCTGCCGGAGCACATCCCTGGTCGTGGTCCGTTGGAATGCCATCCCCATCTAGTCAAGGAGGTCATCCCGCCGGAGCACACCCCTGGTCGTGGACCGTTGGAATGCCATCCCCATCTAGTCAAGGAGGTCATCCCGCTGGAGCACACCCCTGGTCGTGGACCGTTGGAATGCCATCCCCATCTAGTCAAGGAGGTCAGCCTGCTGGAGCGCACCCGTGGTCCTGGACTGTAGGAATGCCCGCTTCTGGACAACATCCATCTGGAGGAAGTCCCTCGTCGTGGACCGTTGGAATGCCAAGCTCGGCTTCTCACCCTGCTGGATCGCAACCGTGGTCGTGGACTGTAGGAATGCCAGCTTCTGGACAACATCCATCCGGTGGAAGTCCCTCGTCGTGGACCGTTGGAATGCCAAGCCCAATGGGGGGTCAGTCAGCTGGTAGCCCAGCTTCGTGGTCGATTCACGCTCCTTCCGGATCCCCTCTTGCCAAATCGGTTAGTAATTGTTAAGAAGTTGTTTTTAAGTTTACTTTTCTATTTTGTTGTAAGAACTTTTATACGGTTGAAAAAAAATTTTTTAAAAAATGTGTCTTAAAACATTTTTTTCTTGAAAAAGTAATATTTTAATACAACTCTAAATTCGTTAAATTTAATCTCATTAAAAAATAAAATAAAATTACCTTTCATTTTGTTGCTTTAATAAGATAAAATTTATTCTTACTTTAATTAACGCATAAATATTCTCCTTTATAGGCTTTGCCAATGTCAGCCCGTTACATGCCAATGGTACGTCCCATGCAATCTAACGTGCAGCAGCAGGTAGTCTATCAGCAGCAGTCAGCCGTCAATGGCTTAAACGGTATGAGCGGAATGCCGATGGGTGTCTATCCGGGTCAGACGATGTACCCAGGTGGAGTTATGGGCCCAATGATGCGTAGCAAGGCCGACTGCCTCGAAGACAGCTTCCAAACTCTTCCTATGGCTCAGGGTTTGAGACTTAGTCGTGGCGAGGAGAACAGCAAAGATAAAACAACGGAAAATAAAGAGGAGGGTCCAGTAGAGGAAAAGAAGTTCAACCAGGAGCAGTTAAAACAGAGTGCCGGACAAAAGGATGAGAAAGATAGAATTGCACGATTTTTAAAAGAACAAGATATTGAAAGCAACAAGCTTGAAGAGAAATGAACAGTCTTATTTTAAGATTAAATAAGAAATTTTAAGTAGAGTTAGAGGTTTTTAATGTAGCGGAGTAAGTCGCGCGCGTTCGATGTATGATTAGTGGTTGTTCATCGTTTTTTTTTGTACTTGATCTACTGTGTTCTTTTTGTACTTTTTCTTACGCAATGTTTGAATAAAAATAATTTATTTATATTTATTGCCTTACATTTCACCACCTTAATATCAACTGCCTCCTTTTATATTAGCAAGAATCTTTGAAAATTAGTAATTTAAAAGTTTTATTTTTGTGCAAACTAAAAAAATGTTCAATCTTTGCAATTGAGAACCATTTTATTTTTTAAAAATGATTCTACGTATAAATTGAATTTGTAATAATATCTAAAAACTATTTATTCTTTTTGTTAGAAGTTAAAAGAAAACTTTTCATTTTCTACGTACTATTAAAAATCATTTTCTTATCACATTGCTATAACTTTACGACTATTAACGAAAAATGACTAAAACTGCTCTATTGAGAAGTGACGCAGAGTTACTATATATAACTAGGCTTTTAGTGCATTCTTTTGAAATCAAGCAGGTTTACATTATTCTAAGAACAACCATTTAACTCCAATAGATAAGATATTTTTATTAGAGCTATACAAAGCAATAAAAAATTTTCCAGTTTATCAGAGTTTCCTGCATGTCCAGTATGACCTCGGTACAGCTTCATTTCGTACTACAAATATTTTGTACTCTGAGTGTTTCTTTCGCCATGAACCAGCAGTCAGCAGGACAACCCCAAGAGTACGTACAAATATCAATAGTCAGAATATAATTTTTTATGACCATAGTTACACTTAAAGGTATTACTGAAATTCATAACTTTTCATAAGAATTTATTAATTGGCATATTTTTTCATCGATGCAATATTAATTTGATTCAATTTTCATAAAAGTATAGAAAGAGAATAAATATTGCATCATGCTCGATATTAATCCTATATACTTCTTTTATATTATTATGCACGAGCTATCTTAACAAAGTATAGGATAAAATCTCTTTGTTTATATTTCATATTCTTTATACGATAAACTATTATAACCACAACTTATTAAAAATATTAGTGTACAGGTACATTACTGATTTCTAACGAAATTCCGACATGCACAAGAATTTTTGTATATTAATTTTTAGCTTTGAAAAAGACCTGAAATCGGATTAGAGGAGACCAGTAATTCTTTTATTTCTAATAATGTTTATATTTTATTTAATAGAAGCACTCCATCTCGTACAAGTATTTATTTTTCAGTAAAATAAAACAACCGCCAGAAGTTTTGGATTCAGAAAAATGTACACTATTTGATCTAGAATCATTGAAAGTGGAGGAGCACGGTGAAGCCAATTCAAGGCAAAAAAGATCAATTATAAAAGCTCCACCTCGATTCTCTTATCGTTATGATAAGAATGGAAAGCCTAGAAAAGTCGCCTAGAGAATTTTAGTGAGTGGATTTGTTCCTTAATTTACACAATTTTTATTTTTTGAGAATTAAAGAAGTTTTATTTTTCAGGACTAATGTTCTGATTGAATTTGACTATGGACAAATTTTAAGTTTCGGAAAAGGGCAAATTGTTCCTGATTAAATTATTTCAATTGGGAGTACATTAAATATTTATTTTACAGTATTTTGTAATTAATGTCTTTATGTTCAAAGAAAAATGATAGCTATTTAAAAATTGAATGTAAAGTTTAAATAAATACCTTAATATTTCACGCATATATATAAATTAATTTATTAATATAAAATATGGTTCATTCATTCTTTTGAAAGTATATATATTTTCTTAAAATAATTCTGATCTTTATAAATATAGTTATGTCTGTTTTAATACACTTAATACAGAGTACGATGTTTTCATGATCTGAAATATAAAAAATTTTTATTATTCAATCAATTCTAATACTAATCATTATTATACCAACATTTAAAAAAGATTTTATATCCATAGGAATCACGTAAGCGGCAGTTACGCGGATTGGTTTTGCTGCGCGAATCATCATTATCAATGCTGCTTTTTTTGTGAACGGTGTAAGTTTTACCCAATCCATTTGATAAACTGCCTTTCCAATTTCCATACTCTTTATCGGTAAATTAAAACATAATATTTAAATAAAATTATAAAAAATGCATAACATATTTTAAATGATCATATTGCATACATGAAGCGTAATTTCATTGCCGTACCAGCAAGGTAGATATATTTGAAATAATGAGATTGAAAATAATCCCAATGAAGTTATGAAATCTACGTTTGCCCCAACTTTGGAATAGCTTAGAAAATAGACATTAATACAAATATTTGGCACAACAACAGTCAGTACAGCTATTAACCATCCTGAAAAGTTCTCATTCAATTTTTTGGCATAACTATAAAATATAAAAATACACGTCAAAGTGATTTGCAGTGATATTTTTGGAAACATTATAAATCTACTTTCGTGTATGTTACCTGTAAATAAATTGATGATCATAAATATACTGCTTCATTAATTTAAGTTCTTGCTTGATGTTACCCTCCGAATTATTGGAGTATTTGCCAAGTCGATAGAAATTTTTCAATCGATGGTTAAGTAATTTCATTTGTATACACGATTGTAACATAAATCCGGACAGCATCGTGTCAGCACCTATATGCATCGAAATTATGGCACTGCCAACGAACATCTGCTGAATGTACGAAATCCAAAATTGCAAAGGTTTGTTGCTATCATAAGGATACCAAGCGGGAGTTGGCAGCTCCAGATCAGCGTTCGGTTTCATCATTGGTCCTATTAGTTTTATGGATACACCAGCAAGGCACGCTAATGTGTACATCAAATGAATCCGCCTGTAATAATATTTTATTTAGTTTATGTTTACGACTTGAATGTAAAAATATATACCAAGTGCCCGTTTACAATATTTTGAAACGCTTGAATTAGAATAATTTGATAATTATTTGAATTTATTTTTATTTTAATTTTAATTTTAATTTGACAAGTTGAATTTCAAGGGGAAATTCTCCAACTCAAATGTTGCAGAGTTAAAAAAGAACTTGAATGCGAACTTTAATTTGAAATTCTCTTTTCCAAACAATTTTTATTATTCTATTAAATCGTTTAATATTTTGCATTTTAAAACGTAACAAATTTTTATTTGTACTTACCAGCTTTCAATAGCATAATTTACCAAAATCTTTTTTTCTAAATCATCCCGCGGAACTCTCCATCGCTCTTCGAAACCCATCATCAAGAGCCTTGTAATCCGTTTGCGAGTCAGCAAAATATTTAATGCCTTGTACAAACCATTTGCCAATGAGGTCAGAATAAAAAAGACGTCGAGCTCGAATTGCTTTGCGTGTATTATAATAATCATATGAACGAAAACCTCGATGGTAAACAGAATTTCGAAAGTAATTACAAAAATCGTGAACCAACTGTAGATCCTTTTCAGCCATGGATCAATGTATCCTGGACACCAAACGCCCCACAATGTTAAAATGTGAAACGGAACAGGCAATACGCGGTGCTCTAAAGTTTTGCGAATAAGCATTTTAATCTTGCATTAAGCTCGCAGATATGTTGATGGAGAAAAGTACGCCATAACTGAGTTCCGCGTTGCTGTCGTTCTCTCAGCTGCATTATTACACGAATAATACGAAGACAATGAAAAAAAGTGTCGATATTATTGCGATTAATTTTTCAAGGATGTTACAGCCCGAGTTTTTGCGCGTCTTCTTCCTACGGCTTTGACAATTTAAAGATTTAAAAATGTATTGTTTTACTTCTCCGTATTACCTTCTGGAGTGCGTTTCTCTTCCTTAAAAAATCATGGGTGATAATTACCTTCGTACTGTTACATTACGGAAGTTTCTGCGTTTGCGCATTGTAATGTTTTGCACTTCTCATTTTTACTTTGCTGTACAGTGCTCGACGAACTCCGGATCCTTCTGAAACTCTGGAAAACATAATCAGCATTTCTTATAGTTCAATTTTTTTTGCAAATATTGGCACATTTAATGTATCACAAGTTTAAGTAAATCAAATATTTAAAAATAGCAGGGTAAACATTTATTGACAAATAATTCATTGATTTAAATGTTATTTATAAAGACATGCGAGTGTGAGAATTATAGTAAAAAATTATTTTTTACCAATTATTAAATACTGAATATTGTATACTTAACTTAGATCAAAATCAATGTTTTGAAAAAAAATGAACATCTCTTCGTTATTAAGATTAAATTAGGTTTGTTTTTTATTTTTAGAAATTGTAATATTCAAATTCTCATTCTTATTTGTTTTCGATAAACTAAAAAAGAAATTTTACAAAAAAAAAAAAAAAAATACTGCAACACTAAATAATATAACGATATTTACATACTTCTTCATTTTATTAACTCTTTGGCAGGAATTTTTTACCAGTCATAAAAATAAAAACTAAGAATAATAAATTTTAGAATAGAAAATTTAAAAAATTGAAGATTATATTTTTACTCAAAATATACATTGATTCTTTACGTTTGGATACAAAAAGTATTGATTTCACTTTTTCAGTTACATAAACACTCACTTCAATATATAGTTTAATTTGATTAATTTGAAGTTTGCTGAAGAAGATTAAAAGCTGTATAAGATGCTTTAATAATCTATAAACAAATTTAATTGTATACAAAAATTAAAGTGTTTATCATTTTATAATATACTAACTTTTATGAATGAATTAAGATTCATTGGTATAAGATAAGCAACTGAAAATTCCATAGGTTTCTGTGCTCTTGCCATTATAATAACAAGCAGTTTTTGAGTAGAAACATCAAACGCAGTCCAGTCCATTTCATAAACGGCAGATTTAATTTGCATACTCTAAAAATGATCAATTAAAATTTTTAGCCATCTCCTGCATTTCAAAATAGGACTAAATATAATTATCTGTTACTCACATTTAAAGATACTTCATTACCATACCAACATGCTATAAAAAATTGTAACAATGCAGAAGTAGTACAGAAAAAAGTTGCAATATATTGGACATTTATATCGTTTTTATAAGCAGACAAAGAATAGACATTTATACAAATATTTGGCAGAGAAGATACAACTAGAATAATAAGTATTTCTTGAAATTTCTTATTGAGGTCATCTCCAAATCTAATAAACAAATATTATGGTTGCCCGTAAAAATCGCACGATTTAATTAATTGCTTTTTATTTTTATAGAAATTTGTACCTGTATATGCGTTCATGATGACGTATACACTCAAAAATCACTTTTCTCTGCACTGTCCTCAAACACTTGAATTTCTCAATATGGCACTCAATTGGTCTTGACAGATTTTTCAATCGATATTTTAGAACATCGATTTGGGACGACGTTTTCAACAGTAATCCAGCGAATAAAGTATCTACGCCAACATGTGTGCAAACAGCTGAAGAGCCAAGAATAACCTGATGTAAGTATGTAATCCAAAATAAATATGGATTTTCAACAGAATAAGGATACCATGCATCTACTGGTAAGGATACAAGAGCACCGGACTCTGCAAGTGGTGACATAGCTTTTAAAAGAACTATTCCAATCATTGAAGTAGAGTATGCGATTGTAATGTGTCTGCAACGAATTAGAGGTAACATAATTTTTAAAATATTAAGTTTTAAAAATTTACGTTTTACTGAATACCGACCTAATTTTTAAGTTAATTTTTTCATGAATTTCATTTTCTCTGAAATCTCGAGAGTTCATCCAATCATTGTCGAAATAATTTAAGATAAAGTACCTTAACTTTTCACGGTTTCTCATGATTTTCACTGCTTTGTAAACACCAGTAATGTTGGCACTTACGAAAAATAAATTTATTAATTTGAAATGATCAGAACCAAAGCTTGCCACAAAATGAATAAGCATTTCAGAGCAGATTAAAAAATTTAAGAAAAAGACAAAATTAAAAAACAATACTTGAACTCGTTTGAATTTTACAGGCCAATTTGTTGGACACCAAATTCCCCAAAAAGTTAATAGAAAAAATTGGTAAGGTAAAAGCACAAATTCAATATTGTTTTCAACAATTTCCTCTTTGAAAGTACTCATTCTCTTAAGTATTCAGAATGTTATTATTATCTTCAACTCTTGTAATAGAAATAATTAACTAAAAATATTTAAGAAACTGCTTAATTTTTGTTGATAGTCTTCGTTTACAATCTTTTCCTAGGAATTATTATGTAATACTCTGTATAAAATTGTTTATAATTTTGAAAATACTTATTAGAAAAATTAAAATACAGTTACTAAATTTCGACGGCTAATTGCATTACTCGTTAGAACGTTTTAACAAAGAAAACACCTGAGATACCTACGAAACGAATATTTCTTTGTCTTGTTTAGATCTTCCGTGGCAATATGAAATACATACTTCAGATCTTGCAGCGTTTTACAGTTCAATATTTCAATCTGGTATTTTAGACCTAAATATTTAATGGCGTAGAAAAAATTGCAACCTTATAAATAATTTACAGAAAATTGATGGTTTGTCCACGCGGACAATTAAATTTGCAAAGAGATTACAGACGCTCGACAGTTATAAACTTAAAAATGTATTATTTTCCGATTTTATTGTTCTATCCGTATATCCTCTTTATATAATATACTTTTTTAAAGAAGTATACCTGCGAGTATCCACCATGATTGAATTAAGTAAAATTCTGCACTTGCATGTATTAAATCATTTTCATGCTTTGTTTCTACTTTATACTTTATTCAGTGTTTCATATTAATTATTTTTAAGTTAATTCTGTTTAAAAAGAATTGATTCAACGTATGTGAAAATATACAAATAAATAATAAATAATTTTTTTCCTTTGTGTCAACCTGTATTGCTTAATTTAAATATTCAGAAAGATATTTTTTTCATAATATAATATGTAATCTTATATTTTATTTTTTTATAGTTAAAAAGGAATCAATATTTTACATACAGATCTTCTTGTACACGTTTCATTTTGTTATGATGTTCTTTGTAAAACTCTAAAAGCTGAATAAGAAGTTTTTATAATCTGCTAAAATTAAATAATTTAATTACGCAAAGCATACAATTTTTTCATTAATTCAAAATATTTTTACTGAAAACTTGCCTCGATAAATGAATTAATATTCATAATAAATGTTCCAGCTGCAAATTGAATCGACCGAGTTGCTCGGATCATGATGGTTAACAGCTTCTTTCTCGACGAAACATTCAAGGATGTCCAATTCATTTCGTAAACAGCATTTGCTACATCCAAGCTCTGAAAAGCAATGCCATCTTTGCAAATCTTTATCTTCACGATTGTATGGACGGAATAAATGTTTTAACATACTTGCAGTATAATTTTATTTCCGTACCAGCAGTATAAAAATATCTGCATTAGACACGTTACAAAGCAAAAAAATGAATCAATCAACTGAAGGGTGATTCCGCCTCTATGCTGAGATAGAAGGTAAACATTAATGCATATATTCGGTATTGTAATCATCACCTGACCAGTCATAATTCCTTTAAATTCGGAATTCACTTGCTTTCCAAATCTACGTTTGAATAACATAAAGTTTTTAAACTTTAACATTTTATATTCCTGCGAAAACCTACCTTAAAATATTTTCATGTCTGTAAGCATAATTAGCTAAAGTACTTTCACATTGCTTTGAGTTCATATTAGCAGGTTTCTCACGCTGGTCATCTCCAGTGGATGAATTAGCATAGGTTTGCATTCGATGCTTTAATAGCCTTAGCTGAGTGCAAATTTGTAAAACAAGTCCGACGAAGAAAGAATCAACGCTGATATGCAAGCAAATCAAAGGTATGCCTCCTATCAGTTGTAGTGCATATGACAACAAATAATTATAAAGATTATTTGTATCGTAAGGATACCAAGCTTCAATTGGTAATACCCACGCTGCATTAGATTTCAACATAGGCGTCACTGCTTTTGTAGCTAAACCAGCTACAACTCCAAGAGCGTACACTTGTGTTATCCATCTACAATAAAGGAATTATTTTTTCCAATTAGTTATGAAAAATGAATAAGTACATCATAATCGCGCTTTTTCACTGCATGCTTGCCAATGTTTTAACATTCATTTTAAGTAATGACAAAAAGTGCTTGATATTTCCGATAAAAAATTTCCATAAAAAATTTATTTGGCTATCTGCAATTTTTAAGTTTCTCCTCAATGCGTTGAAAATGATTTTAATATAAAAAACGTAAAAATACATGCAAATATAAAACTCCATAAGGCTTTAAACTTTCTTTAACATCCTTAAACTTTTAATAAAAAATATTTATTAAATAAAGAGTACAAATACAGTTAAAAATAAAAATGTACTTATATTTTTAAGTTAAATCAAACCTTGTTTCTCGCTCATACTTTTCGATAATTTCAAATTCAAAGCGATCTCGAGGTTTATACCATTTATCATCGAAACACAATCTTAATAAATTTATTATCTGTTTTCGTTTTTTTAAGACGAAAAATTCCTTATATATTGCATATGTTAACGTACTAATAGCAAAAACATTTTGGTAGAAATATTCACTTTCATTTCTTGTAATCGCAAGATTTATCAGCATGCCTAACCAAAACAGAGCTCCAGCGATTGTTTGAATAATCGTATAGAAACTATAAAGGATTTTCAATGATTCTTCCCAATCGTTTGGACACCAAACCGCGGAAAACGTAAAAATATAAAATTGCATAGGAAGTGAACGATATTCCAAACATTGTGATATTACCATTTTCAAGTTATCGTTAAAATTTGTTACATGACTTATTTTTACAATTAGTTCTACTTTTATAACAGTATTATAATCTGCTTTTCTGCAACGTGTAAGTCTTACTTGCAATCTTTGAACTATGTTCAAGTGTATATATTTTTTATGAACAAGCTATTTAATAAATTACTTGATTAGAAACCTCTAAAGACAGAAAAATGACGAACGACTTTGATTTCTCCTAACGATTTATAACCAGTGTTCGATTAAATGGGTATTCTCTAGATTTAGTAATATACCTATGGCATTTAATTCCACGCCTCACTTTTTTCCATTTTTCAATATATGAATTATTGAAACGCTTATTACGGTTGGAAGAATCTTCTGCCACTGCGCAGTCTGTAGCATATCCTATAATTTTCTTGTATGATTAGTATTCTGTTCGATTTCAGATATTTCACAGGAAAAATGTAATTACCATTATTATACGTAATTTGTAATTAACTTAATCATTAATTTTAATTAATTAATAAAAGAAGTAATAATAAAAAAAATTGTAATAAATTGTAATAAATTGTTGCAGTGGAAAATAAAATATGTATTGCACACTGATATCGTCTATGTATCCAGTCAAGGTGTACTGTTTATAAAAATATTTGGTACAAGTGATATGAATGGAACAACCAGAACATTGATGAAACTTTATGTTCAAATCTTTCTCAAATCTAAAGAAACAGTGAACGAATTTCATTAAATAAATCGTCGTCAATTATTCTATCTACGTTTTTAAAAGATCAATATTGATGTTCTCACCAAGGTGTTTCCAAATATTATTATTTCGTAGTAGCGCTTGTCGCTCGTGAATATCACTTTCTAGCCAACAATGTTTAGGGTGAAATTGTCTCCACCGCGTGGGGCTTCAAGAGCTCTAACCAATAGTATAAACTTTGTGGATGACGGTGAGTTTCTACCACAGCCAGGGTGCACCCCAATGGGAAGAGTTAGCAAGGTGGCATCGCATTGCAACATTCGATGCTCAGTCACCCTCATTTCCTAAATTTCTTCCAGTCACTTAAACAATTTCAGCTTTATCCCTTATGTAGAATCGCCTCATTTCTTAATTCGCGCAATGACGCCCTTATTAAAACCATCTTTCAATTTTTAAACGAATGTGACATATCTATCTATATTTAGCTTTTTAATTTCTCCTTTTAACTTTTTTGGCCTTATACTCTCTAATCCTAGATCTTTCTGTTACAGGTGGATGAGTGGAAATTCCATGTCAAATTTCGTGCTTCCCTCTAATCTTCAAATTCTCCTCCGGGTCATGTGGTTATTGGACGTACCTATTATTTATTGCTTAAAGAATTATTTATATTCTTTAAAGGCTTCTCCGTATTATATGGTTAATGGGAGGAGTTTATTGTTTAAAGAATGATATATAATCTTTAAAAATTCCCCGGGATATGTGATTGTCGGGCTTGCATATTAATTGTTTAAAGAATTATTATCTACAATAATCTTTAAATTCTCCCCCGGGCTACGTGGTTTACTTTACTTGTACTTGGATTACTTTAAAAAAAGTGAATATAGTTTAGGCATTCTTTGTTGTAATTAAATTTAAATATAAAGATTTAATTGTATAATAAAACTGTAAGTATTTGAGAAGCATATTTATAAGACTTAATTTGTCTTTAGTTATTTGTATGTTAAGCACATATTTTTATTTGTTTTTATTTAGACGCATTTTATTATGGCTTCGATAAATCTCTTCTAATAATAACTTACATACATCTACTCTGTTTAAAAATTATTACAGATTGAATGCAAATTTCCTGCAGCTGATAAAGCTCATACATAAAAAATCCATTAAGCAAATAATACACTTTATGTTCTTATCAGAGAAATAGGATAAACTCAACAACTTGCAAAAGTATTTGTCATTATGTTATGAAGACCTGTCTTTGCTGCATAAATCAGTTCAATTAAAATCATTTTTATGATCTTTTATTTTTAATGCAAATTAATAAAATGTTTACATTTGCCAATACATTAGTTCCTTAAAGTTTCAATTTTTTTTAAAAACTATTTGTTCTTTCCGAGTTCGCATTTTTGTCGTTAAAAATGGTAAGAGTTTAGTATTAAATTATAGAATAATAATTACATGCGTGCACGAGTTTTTATTAGAAAGTAAAACTGCTTTGCTTCATTCTGTTACTTTTTCAGGGTGCATATTAAACTATTGTCGCAGGAGGTAAGAAACATTTATTTCTTGCTTTGTACGATTCTATTTAATAATTTGAACCCTTTGAGTGCTTGTAACACGCACAAGCAATTTTTTCTATGCACCTTGATATGGCTTCAAGTTACATTTTAAATTGTACGTAAAATTATAATTTCCATAAAACTGTTTTTTAACGTAAGATATTGCAATAATGCTGTACCTTTTGATATGAAAAAGATCTGTTTATTTGAACAAAAGAGTTCAGAAAGGTGAAGGATTATTTCTAGATGTTATTATTTAAACGCAATCAAGTAAATTTATGATATATCATCAATAAATTGTACTTTACTATGAATTTTCAAAATTTTATTTTGATTTTAAACGGTTATTCTAACGCAGCGTAAATAAACTCTAATAAACTCTACTTAAATAAACTCTAAATCTTAAACTCGCAGTCGAGTTTAAATAACGTAAATACAGGATTATTTTAAAGAATAGAGTTGTTCGAGAGAAACAGTCCAACATTCAATCAGGAAAATTTTTACAAGTGAGCATTTTAATTGCAATTTGTTCTTTCAAATCACTACCTATTAAGTAATTAAGATAACATTTTTGTAATATTTTAAAGTTCATTTAATTTTGATTGCTATAAATAAAATAAAAGTAATAATATCATTACTGTTATTATTTTATTTATCAGTATTATTAAGTAAAGCAATAATATCAAAGCAGAACGAAAACAATAATTTACATTAAAGTAATTAAAATTTATTAATAAAAATCTAACAATTAAATTAGAAATATAATAACATTTTTATTTAAATTTTATGTAAATAAGAGTGTGACTAGTTATCAATAGTACGTTCAATTGAACCGCATAATTTACAGATAAGATTTACGAGTATAACATTTGTGATATATAAGACTTTCATTTACATTTCTTTAAGTTACAGTAGCGAAAAGATTTAAAAAATTAATCTCACAGTAAGAAACTTTTCCAGTGAAGAATTTATGTGAAACAATAAGATTTAATTTGTTCTAATTGCAAATAATTATTTAACTAAAAAAATGAGAATTTAGTAAAATAATACAAATTTGTAATAGTTAAAATTTAAATAAAATTGTTTCATTTTATGGTAAAAAATTTTAAACTAAAAATAATAGTTTTTTAACGGAAAATAATTCATTTACAGCATTTAAAAATCAAAATGGTTTTGACCTGCATCAAAATGAGCTTTGTTTTGCTTGTTATATTTTGTGTGACATCCGAAGGACGGAGTTTCCTTACCTCAAAAAATTTGGAAAATGTAGAAGATGTTGAGGTTTGCATTTTTTCATTATTTATTCTCATAAAAAAGAAAATATTTATTATTTAAAAAAAAAGCTCTATAATGTCTATAAAATCTAATAAAATATGAATATTTTAAGAGTCATCAAGCACGGTACAAAAGAAACGTCGCAGCGGAAATTGCCAATCTTACGGATCAGAACAAGAATAATCAAGAATCGAGTGATCTAAGTTCCAGATCCATTATAATTGGACCCATTCGAGGTTGCCGTCCTGGTCAGCGGAGAGACTCCCAAGGAGTATGTCGTGAAGTTTTATAGGAGACACTTTTGACCTAAAATTGTAAATCGACGAATATTTAAATTAATATAGATCGGCATGAATTTTTAATAATTAATTCTAATAACGAAAAAAGAATAAAATCAATTAATTATGTTTTTTTAATCTCGTTTTCAAAAAATGAACTTATTTAAAAACAATTTGGAAGTGAATTCTAAAATACCATAAGTATTGACATGACTCAAAACTTTTTTTACTGAAAACACAAAGTGGTGTATACTTAGCTAGAATATCAGACTTTTTTCTTATTTTACAATAATTTTTAATTAATTCAAAGATTTTATGAAAAGATAAAATTTTAATACGTAGTAGTCTACAATTAAATATATCTTTGACTACCTAATAATATCAATATTGAAAAGACAAATTTATCTATAAATCATCTAAATATGTCACTTTTCTTCAATTATAAGACTATTTTAACAAAGAGATTGAATAGATATTCAAAATTAAAGCATTAAAGCAGATACCATTTATTATTTAAATAAATGTACTTATGAATAAACATTAAATACAATATTCTGTAAAGTAAAGAAGTAAAGCGATATTTTATAAGCTGTTTATTGAATGATAATAATATTGAAAGGTCATATCTAAAAATATTCGAAATGCTTTGTTCGCTAGAAAATACACATAATTAGTGAAAAATTTATGACTTTCAAGTGGAAAAAATTTCATTCTTACATAACATTGACTCTTTGTAGGGGATTTATTAATTAATAGCTGGAAAAAATTATACTTACATTCATGTACATCAGTCATGCTTGAAAAATACTGATTTATTAGTGAAGGTTGATCATTAAAAGAAATTAACGGTGCCAAAAAAATTTGAAAGTAGATAAAGATAATTATCAGTAGTAAATATTGATATCAATACATAATGCACTGGAAAAGTACATATTCACATAAGACTATGTTTATCTCCTAAAAGAATCTATTTAAAATTACTTTTATTTTAACTACCTTAAATAAAAGTTGATAAAATTCGCTTAGAATCTTAAAGCATTGAACATATGAAATATATTTTTCTCTTATTTTACGAAGCATCAATCAAAACTTCGTAGAAAAATCATTCATGAAATATGATACTTAAATTTAAATAACTAATAACTTGATGTACTGCTTTAATTTCACTTTTCAGAAAAAGTTGAAAATTTTTAAATACAAAAGCTAAACAACAAAAATTTTAAAAACATAATTTCTTATATTTTTATAATCCATATATGAAAAATTTTTATACAAAGTTGAACTTTATAAACAGTTGCTTTTTAATAATTGTACAGATATTTTGCAGTTTTAATTACAAAATTTCAGTATTTACATTTTTACAAACATTCGTTTAAGAAGATAATAAACTATTCACTTATACGTATTTCTTTATTCATTTTTTTGATAAGTATGAGTCCAAGAAGGTCTTCTTTTTTCACAGAAACTATTTATTCCTTCTTGAGCGTCTTTCAATTTTAAGTTACCAACCATGATTTCAGTTCCGAGGGAATAAGCTGTGTCCATATCCACCTCTACTTGTTCATTAATAAATTTTTTTCCGAGTTCAACAACCGATCGACTTTTTTCATTAATCGCATCAGTAATTGTGTTAATTTCCATTTCTGAAATATTAAAAATATATTAAAATAAATAAATTATAGCAAAACAGAAAAAATTGTTATACGCACCGAGCATATCGGCTGGAACTACCTTGCTGACTAGGCCTGCTTGTAGAGCTTCGAATGCAGAAATCGGAAGTCCCGTAAAGAGCATGTGGGATGCTACTTTTCTAGGAATGTTGCGAACCAGCGGTATTCCAGGCGTTGAACAAAAAATACCGAAGTTCGCCCTGAAATTAAAATGGAGAGTGAGTATTAACAATATTAAATTTATGTTATCATTGACACACTAGTCTTACCCGGGTGTAGAAAAACTACTCCTTTCACTGCATACGACAATATCGCATTGGGCAACCAATTGACAACCTGCAGCAGCAGCCAGACCGTCGATTGCTGCGATAATCGGCACGGAACTGCTTGATATCGTTTTCATCAAGTTTGCGCATCTATCAAACACCAAGCGATGGTGTTCTTCACCATCGCTGGCTCTCTAAATTTTAAAAAACATTAACTAGTATTGGAAGAAAAATAGTTAGCTTTTTTAAATAGGGTCTACTGATTTATACTATAGATTTTTAGCAGATCATTTTTGATGTGATTGCAAAACAATAATTTTTTATTCTTAATTTTACAGCCTACGCAAGTCCTTACGAGTCTTGTGTGGCTTTGCATTGATGCACTTTCGTAGAACAATGGGGACCCCTTCAGTTTAGAGGGAAATCCGAACCACTTAGCTTTGATGTTATTAGACACTTGTAACAAAAACAGTGGTGTCACAATCTCAAATTTTTGGTCGAAATCGGAATCGAATCAGAGTCCTTCTGCTTATAAATATCCGATATTCTACCAATTGAGTTATCGCCGCTCAAAATAGTTATTTAATCGTTTTTTAAAATTTGTAATTTAATTTCATAAAACATTCGAACATTTTTTATCATATTATTTAATTGCTTCTTGTTATACTCACCAATTCTTTTAAATTGTGCCCAGCGGAAAATATATTTCCAGGCGTAGCTGAGATAACAATAGATCGAAGCTTAGGGTTTTCCGAATCGAAAACCAGACTTTGTTGGATTGCGTTCATCATACCCAAAGAGAGCGAGTTTCTCGTTTTCTGATGGCATAATTGAATTCTTCGCACCTGCATATTCATTATTTCAACATCATTTTTTAATATGAAAATCATTACCGTTCCAGTTTTCATCTTTTGCTAATCAGTATTTTAAATTATCTGACAAGATTTGATGAATAGCGATCATCAAAATAGGAAATATAAAAGAGTAATCGAAAACTTGATTAATTTAATTAAAAACTAATTTATATATGCGTAATGTGCTGTTTACTCCTCAAACGAATTAAGCGATATTTTACATTATTTTTTCGTTGCTTTGCAAAACTAATACACGAAATATAAGAGAATACTGAACTATAGAAAGCGATAAAAAAGTTTTTAACAAGTTATATTTTCATGTTATTTTCAGAAACGAATTTAAGAAAATGGAACTATAGTTTAGATACGATCCGGTGAGAAAAATAATCAAATAAACTCATACCCCGTTGGTCTCGGAGATTTCCACATATTTCTCTTGCTGCTGCTGCCGCCGCTCCAAACGCAAAGCACTGCCGGTACTCAGCGTCCTTGTAATAGATCGTCCCACCTGCAACATTGAATCGCATCACACGTCTTGTTATCGACGAATAAGGCGACTCTCGCTCTTACTCTCTCACGCTTGATTTCAAAATTGCCGCGTTCGATCGTCATAGTCTGATGTTTTGTTTTCAGGTTATGTCGGCCTGAGATGCGAGGTCTCCATTACGTATAATGTCAGCCGAGAGAGAAAAGAGCGAAGGTCAAGGAAGAGTGGAAGGTCGGCATTCACGTACCTGTAAAAAGTCAGCGGAGAATACGCACCGGCTGTACTTTAACAAGGCCATGATGTGACGATCCGCCACCTGCATAGATTGTTGTTGTGGAGCGATCAGCTGTGTAGTGCACTCGAACTGTTGTAAGTATATATAGGTTCGTTCGAGCGTCGGAGACCCGTCATGACCGAACGAGCTAAGGCAGTGCACTGAAAGAGCTTGTTGCTTGATTCAATTCTTGGGAGGGATTATACTTTTGACGAGTCACCGATTTGATTGACTTTTGTTCTAAAATAAATCTGTTTGATTGTTTTCAGTCATGATAAAAAGTTTATATTTTGTTTCTAAAGAGATCTACTTGTAAAATTACTTTAATATAATATATTTCATTTATTGAGCAGTTTGATATGATCAGAACAATTGGAATTTTATTTGTGGACTAATTTTACAATTTGATTTTCTCTGATTTTTATTAAAGAACGATATTCTTCCAAATTCCAAAACACGCGATCCAAGTAGTGCCAACATTTATTCTATTCTGTGTACTATAAAAGTATCATTTAATAAAATTAATTTTATGTAAAGTATATAATATACCTTATAATTTGACTTATACAAAATACGGATAAGTAAGAACTGTACTTTTCTTTTTTAAAATATTCAATGTTTTCAACCTTTACATTCATATAAGTTGGCATAAATTCTACTTTTATTTACTTTACGCTTAGATTTTCATAAATTATATATTTTCTCAGGACGATGATTTATTTAAATAAATGCGCAGATATTCTAATAACTTATATAATCATATGATTATAGACAATACAACATTGCTCTTAAAATTCATCAGTACTTATTAAAGCACATTAATTTCTTTAATTTATGTTGTTCATATGCGAATGCATAGAATCTTGTTTTTTTAAATTGTAATAAATGCTCAAAATAAAAAAAGCGACTTTTCAAAATAAAAAATCAAGATAAGTGGGAGAACTATTTGTTTTATGCAATTTTATATTTTTAGATCGCTCTGTCATTCGATAGAACAAATTTAATCCCCCGCTCCGACGAAAGTCAAGCGGGAAATTCGAAGCTGTTACTCATCGAGTCCAGCGCGACAACAAAAGCCATCAGACCAAAGAACGTTCTCCGCGTATCATCGCTCGTCGACCAAAAGAGCCTCTCCTTATACGTTTTTTCTCTTTCGCTCAGTCAGAGCAGGACGTCCTTGACTAATGTTAATGCGCGATCGGCGCCGCCGCCGCTGGCGACACTCGTCTCCCCGCGAAGCTCCGCACCATAACGTAAACGCGCTCCTCTCGCGGAAAGTGGATCGGAGGCTCTTTCGCGCGCGCGCGCGCCCGCGTATGTCAATCCCCGGATTTAATGTATCGCTTACTAACTTAGCTCATTATTATGTGAGAAGTGCGCTGACGCGCGGGCGCAGTCGTCCGACTGGCGAGTTGAAAGCACGGATCGCGGTCGCACTCGATGCCCGGACGCCGAGCGAGCGAGTTTTTGCGGCCGAGAGCCGACAAGTTCGAGAGTTTTCGTGAGCGCGGGTGACCTTAAAGGTACGAGGTTGCAGGCGATCATGTTCGCAAGCAGTAAGCATTGCAGCAGAGGACCTTTCGTTATGGAGTTGAAGTAAGTTTGATCAATTAGTTATCCATCCTCGCTGCTCGAGCCCGCCGGGACTCAATTTTAGAAACACGTGCCATAAGAAAAAAGCAGTACGTATGCGTAATAAAAGATTAGTTTCAAGAAGAGAGCCTTCGTCGACTCCCACCCACTTGAAATTCAAATCCGTCTTCTTCGAACGTTCGTCAGTACTCATTCGGAATCACTCAACAGCTCTTGTCACTTCTCGAAGAGCGTAAAACTGAAAAAGAAGCATCCGAAGAGAGCAGAGCCGATCGATCATCGGCGCTTATGAAAAAAGCTTCGTAATTACAGGCGATGTGGGTCGCAGCCTCGTTACGTTCTAACATCGGCAGGAGAGCCATGTCGTCCAGCAGCAAGAGGCTGTCGAATCGATAGCCGACTCCGCAGCCTGAACATCTGCTCCGCGGCAGGAGAATCGACAAAACAGGGCTAATTACTCTACCGAGCCTCGCATTTTCCGTCTGGCCGACGCCGATTTAGAGGGCAGTTAGTCGTCATGACGACGGGCGACGACTCTCCGGTAACAACTAACATGGCCGACGACGAGGGTAAGTTTTGCGCGCACCTGCGCCACTTTTCCTGTTCCGTTGTTGTTGTTGTTCGTAATTTCGAGCGCGAGTGACTGGAATCGAGAGAAGGTGGACCGAAAGCGAGGAAACAAAATTGTACGATGCCGGGCACCGAACTTTGGACGATGACGATCGCCGCGCAACTCTGGCGGCGGCTACTGCTGGGATAACATGTCCTCCGCGACGCATGCAGGTGTGACCGATCGCGAACGAGTAATTTTACTGCTTTTCTTCTGCGACTTTTTAGATCTTATCCTGGGAACCTTGACAAGGACTTTTGTTTACAATGTACTTCATTCGTAATCAGCGTTTATTGAATAGCCGCGCGTTTGCAAGCGGTTGTAAACAAAGGTCGAGTTTGACTTTTTAAAATGTGCATTCTTAGTTGGCGAATTGAGCAAATGGAATTGAATACGACTCTATTGCAGTGACACTATGTTGCAGCTTGTTTATAATACTGTTCCGTCACGATTGTGCAATTCTGATGAACTATCTTAAGTCTCATAGCTACTGAATAAATCTTTGCATGCAAATTTTTATCATTAATCAAATGATTTAGCTGAATTTTAAAGCTACTATTACCATCGGTACGGACCATTTGATGTTGAAACCGCAAGAAAAAACTAATAACTCTGTGAATACTTAGTTCCGGGTTAAATTTAATTTCATTCATAAAGAGCTCTACAGAGTTTTAAAAATATTATTGCTTGAATAATTAGATTTACAGTCAAAACATAACAGTGCATTGTATTTAATTTCATTTAAATTGTATTTAAAGTTCATCCTATTTCCTTTCATTTTCTGAGCTTGTCAAGTTAAGAGAAAAAATATTCTGAAAAATAATAAATTTTCAAAATAACGCAACTCTGCCCTAAAAGGCAACCTCGTGAGTTGCTTATTTATGCACCGTTAGATATAAAATCAACAATCTAAATAATAAAGTTTCTTTTATATTATTCCAGTATAATGCATAATCGATATGTTAAATTAATTTTCTCAATGTCAAAGCAGCAATTTTATCATCTGATTTATCAAGCCTCCGGAAGCTCTTATCTCGTACAAATGAAACAAAGTAGATAAAACTAAATAAACGATGATGATATCAAAAAGATTTTATTAAAGAGGATTTAAAACTTTAACTCGTTTATCTTCATAGAAACGGTGAAACTAAGCTTCTCAAGAGCCTGACTGAAAGCAAAAAACCCCGGAGTCTTTTAAAGAGCAGAGCACACAAGGGGACATTATTCCTAACGTCACACACCAATTTAAAAGCGCAGTGCAGCAAAGGGCAATAACTTCACTTCACGCGCTACACATCTTCTTTCCTGTACTTATATCCTCAGCATAAAATGTACGTTCCACTGCATAGTGCATCTTCTCGGACTCCCTCTTGTCTTCCACTATATCCGTGTTCTAACTTTGTACGCCAGTCGATGAGATAAAAAAGTAGTACGAAAGAGGATGCAAAAAAAACTTAAATTAAATGAACTTTTTTGAGCACTGGCGTAAAAGTTACTTTCGTTCGACAATTTTTGTTTGAATTTTTTCTTGGCAAGATTATATTTTATTAAATCTAAACTTGGGCAATTTTTCATATTTAAAAAAGAAATAATAGTATAAATAAATATATTAAGTCATTGAAATGTAATAATAATGTAGGCATAAGGTATAAAGCTTTTTCATCAAAAATATATTTTTACATGACTCTTAAATTTCTACGTCATGAGTCTTAAAATACATTTGTTATCTTTGCAAACTGCCTGACTATCGTAGAACCAACAGAGCATTTTTATCCTGACGAGGAAGGTCTTATTGTCGGTGTACAATTTTTTCAAGCGAGCAAGCGTTCAACGGATGATTTCATCGAAGTCCTTTTATGTCGCTTGCATACAACACACTGGTCAATCATCTTGAAAATTGCAGTAAAAACCTTTCGGAGCGCAAAAAAAGTGTCTATCTTTTACACTGCATTGATTATAATTTTGATGAACTTTTTATTTTGAGCAAATAATAGTTATTTCTCTATCACCAAGTTGTTAGATCAATTTAAAATTCTTATTTTATTTATACCTTGAAATTAAATAATCAGTAGTAATTTCAAATTCTATATACTTGATTTGATTTGATTTTATAATCACGTTTGTACACTGAATTCAAGAAGTTATACCAGAAAATTTGGATTATTTTTAGAAAAGACACACGAGTAGTAAATTTTTTTTTGGATATTTCTGTGTTATCATTTTACGCAGCAGCGTCAGTCGCCAGTTTTTTCACAATCTGCATCGATGATCAGAACCCCCATAATCAGCATCTCCGAACACTCTCCCATGTGCACTAGACGAAAATAAACCCCTTCCGCGTCGCTTTCAGCCTCCTCTCTCTCTCTCTCTCCTCTCTATCTTTCACGGTGGCTCGCGTTTACGTTCTCGGCATCAGTCGCGCGAGAGCAGCAACGGCAGTGACATGGCGATGCTCTGTTGCGTGTCGAGGAAGGCGGCCTGCGGCGCCGGTTCGGACCCGGCGGATCTCGCGCGCTCGCGAGCCTCCGTCGAGCTTTCGCGCTTCGTCGAGGCCTGCCGCGATCTCAATAATAAAGCCCGAGAGGACGAGGACGAGGCTCTTAGGAAGCTCGACGAAGCGGTGTCAGGAGTAGCTGCGGTCGCGAGCAGCTTCTCGACCTTTAGGAAGCTCGAGAGCCTACCCGAAGAAGGTGCGCTGGTGATTTGTTTGTTGAGTGCCGCGAGATTGGTTCTTTGGCTACTGAGGTTGAGATTTTCATTTGAGATAGTTTGCAGAAGTTTATGAAATTGGTGCTCAGGTGATTGATTATAAGCAAACGTGTGTGTCAGAGCAGTAGTGGTTGTAAGAAGTTGAACATTCATTAAACTTGTGTTTCTAGTTTGTACATAAATATCAATCAAATTAAATATGCAACAATAACTGGTATTTAAAAAAACATATATTTTCAACGCGAGTTTCGCAGAAATAATTTCTTGAATGAATGTAAAAACTGTTTTGGTTTGGTATAAATGTTAAATATATAAATGTTGCATTTAATTTATGATGATTAGATTAAAAAATTTGTACATAAGATTTCAAATTATTATACAATATGATTTAGCATTAAATTTAGGTTTAAATTTTCGATTAATCATTTGACATGCATGAAATTAATTGGCAATTTTAAATTTAGTTTTCTAGTTTACGATTTTTTAATAAAAATTAAGAGATGATTATAGTGTACATAACAGGTATTACTATATTTATTAATTATGAAATATTAAAAGAAAAATTTTCAGTTAAGAAATAATGAATCGAGGATTATATATTTTTTATCATTTATTTTTAAAATAATCTATAGATTATTTTGGGATACTACATTTCAATAAAGTTAAAAAAAACTATGTTAGGTACCTTATGAACTAAATTTTCTTTTGTTCAAAATAGCGCAAGTTTAGTTTCCGCTATGTGACTTTTTATCTCGCCCTGACACATTTTCTTAGCACCTCCAAAGTTATTCTTGAACGATTCCATTTCTAATCCTATCGAAATTTTATTTTTTGTTATCTTATACTTTTTACTGGTCACATTTCAAAAAGCTTGCAAATTTTCTGAAGTTTGAAAGAAAACAAGACATGGCAAAACTAATTTAGACACGTGGAGAATTTATGACCATCAAATAATTTTATCTTTATTTATCAGTTTATGGTTTTATCTTAAATTTTACTGTGAAATGATAAGATACACCAACGCTAAATTGAAAAATTATTTTTAGAATTCCTACAACTACTTTTCCTGCTGCTTTGTTGACCGATTCATTATTACCTGCCTGTAAAATGTAGGAAAAAAACACCTCAAAAGGTTTTCTCGGTTTACTAATACTAGTTTGCTTAAAAAAGTAATTTAAACACAGGCAGACGGTTTAAAAAAGAAAGAAATGTTTTTGTGGAGGCTCCAGCATTCGTATTGCGCAATCGTACGTGGCATGACGGTCAAATTATTTTTTGAACGTTGAATCTTTATGCTCATCGGTTTAAGCATTGACAGGTGCATTATGCAGATCAATACTAAACTTTACTGACACACGGCACGATATTTCACACTTCGATAATTGATTCCAAAAATATTGCGAGCATCTGCCTTATAAATCTAAAAATCTTGAACAAAAATATCGTTAATTAACGAAAATATTAATAATGAAAACGAATGATTGCAATTTAAATCGTAATTTTAACAAAGAAGATGTTATCTCAACTTTAGAAAGAGTATTTACTGCTTTCTAAAAAAAAAATTCACAACTCATTCGCTATAAAACGCGTAACAAAAACCGTAAAAAATTCCTTCACCGTTTATCCCTGAAAAGATCATCGTATAATATGAAATTTCGAAGAAATCCATTCAGCACTCCTGTTTACAATTTTACTTCGACGCTAAAACTAATCCAGCACCTTTATTTATGATAATTGCCGGCTTCTACGAGTTTCCTCTTTGGTTTTCATTCTCTCTTTTTCTCTTCCTAAAAAAGCAGCGGAAGAATCACGACTACGTCGGCGACGTGACTTCAGACGTTCCGCGCGCGTGTCTTTTCTTTCACCTTTTTTTTCCCCCGGCGACTGAATCTAACTCGCAAGCGCGTTTATAAACAGCCCGCGTAAGGATGAGCGACTGCACAGCTGACGAGCGTTTATACTTTCTCATTAACGTTTACGATTCCTTTGATTGCTATCCCCCAATGGCGCAGTTTCCTTTTTGCCATCGGTTAACGGCTTTCTCCTTAGTCAGATACGGTGCAGAAAAATTTGGCAAGGATTTAAGCTTGTGATGAACCGGGCGGTTTGATCGAGCTCGAAGAGTGAGTTTGAATGCCCCGGGCGTTGCTTTCACTGTTACAGAAGTCAGATTTGCAATCGATGCACTATAAGTAATAAATCTCGAGGGCAATATAATTCATCCACTTTCTTTTTCGGGCCTGTATAAACGAATTTTTATGTACTGCTTTTACGTTAAAGTAATAAGCTTCAGTTTTGATTTATACCTGTCATTTATTTCAAAGGAGTTTTGCAATTTTTATAAATTAAACTTTTAACGAACAGAATGTTCAAATAATAGACCTTTTAAGTGGAAATGTTTTCACTTCCAACCTTGAATTTCTTAATGGTTAATCGTTTGAAGCGGTTCAGGAATTTATTACCTCACCGAATCGCCAATACCCTTATTTAAAAAGCATCTTTAAACACTGCTCACTGCTTAATGTTTATCCATTATACCTGATTTCTATATTTTATGATTATTATACAAATATAAAATAAATGTAGAAAATTCCCGAGAACTGCTATCATTATCGAACAATAAAGTTCTTGGCAAACCAACAGCGTCAGAACAACAGCCTTCAGAAAAAAGATAGAGAAATTCCCCAGTGATCAAAGTTTAAAATACCTTTCACCACTAAAATTCTTCAGCCCTGCCCCATTCCTCGAGTAAACAAACGAAGCGCGCACGTGGCCACTGTCATTGATAATCGCGGTTATTTCAATTACGCCGGCGCTCTCTTTTCATTCTTCTCGACTGGCTGCTCTGCCGCGGGCCAAAAATGGAAAGTCGCCGCCGAGTGGGCGAGGAGCGCGCGCGTTATGCGCGAGGGCGTTTTCTCTCTCGGCGCGAGAGCTTATAGAGGAAGGAAAATCTTTCGCGCGCAGGTGTTCGCGCCGCGAAAACGCGCGGCACGAGTGCGCAAGATGGAGTAACGTAAGATGTGTGCGGTGTTACGCGTGCATAGGCGCGCTTGGAGCCGATATGCGTGTCGCCGTACGAGTGCTTAGCGAGTGTGACCGAGGATATATACTGTTGTACCGCTGAGCATTGCGAAACTTTGGGTCGTAAGAGCGCTTGGATTTTTTAGAAATAATGTATCTGCTTGGAGTATTTATTTTTCATGAGTGAATTGGTGAACATAGATATACTTATATTGAAATTCTTCAAAAGTCTCGAATAAATTTACAAATTAAATAGCATTTTTTATCGGTATAATGAGTCGTAAACCTGTTTTTTGCACTTTATTTCTCCCACTTTTGGATATGAATATTATTGTCATTTTGGAGAGTGAAAACAATACTCTATAAAATAGATATCAAAACGCCTACACTCGAAATTGTTTTCTAAACAGTTATTTGATGATAATGTTTAATTGAAGATTCAGAAGCATTTAATTTGAGATATCTCGATGAGAATTTTGATTTCAAAATTAGTGTTTTTATCAAATGCTAATCGATTCCTTTTTTTTTTTTTTTTTGTTACTCAATGCTATCCTTTTCATTCATATATCTTTTAAATGAGTTATAATAATTTCATACTCATGTATATTGCATGAGTTTATTCAAGCCTTTGCACATAATTTTTCGCATTTTTGTTCGCCCACTGAGCAATAAAATATCATCAACTCGTCTCTAACTGTCACAATGCAAAAAAGTACGTACTAAATTAAAGCAGCAATAACGGAACACGCCCTACCTTCCATTTTATCAAAAGAGGCTTTCTCTACAAATGCAAGTTCGTCTCTTTCAATGAATAAGTCACAAGCAACCATTGTTTCATTTGATTCGCTTTCATCAAAACTACAGACTTTTATTCTTTCTAGTCATTTAATTTGCAGTTTATACGTACATAATTAGTTTAATTTTGATCTTTTCCGTAACTTATTTTCTTCAAATTGATCGTAAACATAAAACGTTATTAATTAAATATAATTTTAATAATTCAAAACTTTAAATCTTCAATAAGTGAATCGAACTTTTCGAAAACAACCGAGCCCGATGAATCGGTAAACGATTAACATCTGCATTTCCAATTGGCAGAGCCGCAGCCGGAAGTCCTGCAACCGTGCGCGGTCTGCGGGCGCAAGTTCATCTCGCGCTCGCTCGACAAGCACGTACGAATCTGCGAGCGCACAAATCAGCGCAAGCGCAAGCCCTTCGACTCGTCTAAGCAGCGTATCCAGGGCACGGAGCTCGCCGAGTTTCTGCCCAAGCAGCATCAACAACTATCAAGCACAACCCTACACGGCACGTCAGAGCCGTCGCGGAACCGAGGATCTGCTGCTGACCACCAGCAGCTCCCGGGCTCCAGACCGAACCAGGCCTGGAAGCAGACGCGCGACGAGTTCCTCAGGGCCATCCGCGCAGCACGTGGAGACAGTGTAAGCACTTTTACGCTATGCCTTTTGCTAGTCGAGTTACTGGCACAATGCAAAGTTTCATTTGACTGTGACAGGTGAAATGGCAGTTTTCTAAATAATTGATATTCTCGGTGCTTCCTTTTTATCGTCTTGCATAGCATAATAAACCGGCGAAGCACAATCCACTTGTGATCAATAAGGCATGATAAAATGCACCTGACTATTACATGCAACTTTAAAGATACCTGTTGCAACGCAAAAAATTAATATAATGAAACACTTTAGTGAATAAATTACCTGTTTCAACGGTAGCAGATCAATAAAATTTCTTAAATGCAGTAGTAAAATGTAACTCTCGTTTCCGTTTAAAGTAAACTACATTGAGTAACGGGTTTTAAATTTATAGTAGTAGTGTAAGTAAAATTAGACATTCAACAGAAATTTTAAAATGGTACGAAATAAAAAACAAGAGAATTGTGAAATTGATATTAATTTTAGATAATATGAATAAATCCCTTTCAAATTTAGTCCAGGCCACGGATAATTAGTTATGAAAATCGATTTTATTGCAAAAATTATTGCTTCGTTCAAAAGTCATTTAACGTTTACAATAAATAAAAACAAAACTCTCAGGTGCCCGCTCGGACGCAGCAGCAGCAGCGTGCACCTCAATCAAACGCCAGTTCCCAGCAACAAATCCAGTCCCAATCCCAGCAACAAGGCGCGGCGCAACAGCGGCCGTCGACGCTGTCGCTGGTGACGGCGACGGGAGCTCCAACGCGACCGAACGAGAAGGGCACGTGCCCGACGTGCCATCGCCAGTTCGGCCTGAAATCCTACGACCGGCACGTGGCTTTTTGCCGCGAAAGAGCCACCAGGCTGCCGGCCAGTCCGCAAACAAGCAACAACGTGGCCAAGGAGCGCCTGGATGCGCGCATGAAGTACAGGGCGCCGGGCTTGAAGAACCGAAAGCCTACCAACAGGGAGAAGTACTCGCCCGGAGCCAGTAAGGTTGTACAGTCGCCCCTCATGGCCAGGGCTAATTCGAAAGAGCAAGAGAAGCTGCCGGATAAGGGTCACGCAGTGAAAAGAGAGATTAATAGCCCGAAGCTGCCAACGTTGTAAGTACTTTTTTTAAGCGCTTAGTGGCTTCATAGCGGACGTTTTGTTGAAATACATTAAAAGTAATTCCTTTATATCGCTCAGAGATTTCTCCATTAACTTTTCATTCTTATTACTCTGAAACCACTTGCGGATATCGATCATAAAAAATCTTGTAAATGAATCATCTGTTTCTTGAGTGCACATATCGAATTCAGATTGACTTTCCTTTATAAATTCAATGAATTTTTTTTTAATTGGTCAGAATTATTTTTCGACTTAAACAAATTAAATCGCTTAAAATGACGCAAAGACTTTAACGAAAAGAAATAAACATTAGTCACTTAACCCATCTTCGACAATCAAAAACAAATTATCCTTTTACAGTTTTCTCAACGCTCTCTAAATAAACTCTTGAAACTCAAGACTCTCAAAAATAAACGGGCAACTCGCAAAGTCTTCTGAAAGCTCCTTAAGAAAATCTTGTCTCTCTCTCTCTCTTTCTTCCGAGAAAAGAAAAATATTGAGAAGGGCTTTGAAAACTGAAATCCAAAATATCGGGTTTTCTCTGGTCCGCGTTTAGAGCTTGCGGGTCGAACGATTCTAAAATGCACTTCGGTCTGAACTGGCTCGGTGCCAAATTCAACATTTTCTCGGAAGTCACGACGAGCCTCTTTCACTTTCTTTCGTTCTCTTTCCCTCCATCCGTTTGATGTAATTGATGAAACTCCGTGGAGAATAAGTCTCTGGCTTCTAAATAAATTTATTGCAGTTTTTATTAGAGTAATAATAATTGATATCAACTTATTCTGATTATTCACTATTTTGACAATGTTTCTAGAGCTACCGTAGCAGTTAATTTCTTATAAGAATCACAAGTTTACTGTTGATAATTTCTTGGCTTTTAAAATATATATTGTTTGTTTTTAGAAAACGACCAGGGCAAGTGAACAAAGATTCGCAATCTGGAAGCAACGTTCCGTTGAAATCCCGACCAATAGATCGCTCAAATAGGTAAGATTTAAAAAAATGAGAAAGCTTAAAGCTTCTGTTTTCTGCTTCTCTTTTCTCTTCAATCATTGAAGTATAAACCAGATGTGTACGTTACTAGTCCATCAGTACGTAGTTAGTGGTGCTCATCAGTTACTGAAAGATTAATTGCGCAAGTGCTTTTCTAAAACTATTTTTGCCCTTTGCAATAACAGAGTAGGACGTTATATCAACTGAACTAAGCTTTCATTTTCTCCGGTGAAATATTAATATTGACAAGACATCGTACGTCTTATACATTAGTAGTTATTACAATATTTTACAAACCAATCCGTCTGTTCATTTTTATACATCTTTCATTTTCTAACTCGATTTATTAAATCGTCTCATTCTAAAAGCAAATGATAAATATTGATATCTACCCAAAAACTAATACGAATTAATGTAGAATCACTTTATGCCCAAGAGTCATAAATAAATCTTATGTGTTCTGTCACATTGCGGAAATTAGCTATCCCAAAATTAAAAAATTAATATTTATATGTATTTAAATAAAAATATGCAATCGCGGAAACTCATATTTAATTTATTACGATTAAAATTCATATCTGATTAAAATACAGATATATTTTTGTGAAAATCAAAATTCCTAACTAACAACTAATTTGCTTTTCGAATTTTTAAATTAGTTATTAATTGATACTAAAACTGCTTTTAAAATGCATCTCCCAAACCTACCTTTTCCTTTTTAGATCTTCCGATCCCCAAGACTCTCTGAATACTTCTGATGTAAGGCAAATTTTCGCCTCCCGCCGCCTTATGTTATTCCCCGAAGTTCTTCCTTCAAAAAACAAAAAAGTGTTTCAGTCACCGACTTCTTCACAAAAGTCATCCGCTCGAGTCATTTCCAATGCAACACACAAGGAAATTATGGACTCACCGGTTGTCAGTCCAAAAAGCACAGATCGAAAAGTCAGAAAGAAACTTAAATTGAAGCAACCGCGCGAGCTTCCTAAGCAGAAACAAATTCATGAAGTTGAAATAGAAATAAAGCAGGATCAGGTGATTGTAGAAAAATTAGAATTACTGGAGGAGTCGCAAGAGTTCGTTACCTGGAAACAAATAAGAGAGAGTAATGTTTTGGAAAGTATCGAAAGGGAGGAGGAACCAGTTTTTTCCGACATTAATGGACTGTCTAGTTTGGAGGAAGAAAACTCTAACGACGATTATGACTTTAGTCGAAAGGCAAGTTCACGTCGTTCGACGGCGAGAAAACCACTGACTGAAGCAAAGTTGAGCGCAAGAAAGGTCGAGAATGAAAGCACTGCACCTTGTCGGGGTCCATCTCTTGATCAAACTTATCAGATTAGGTATCCAATAAAACTAGAGGATTTAGAACTGGATGACAATGATTCTACTGTCACACTCACAAACAAGGATAACATTATTGCTGCAAATTCCGATGACAACGACGACAGTCTGTCGGCAGCCTCGAAAAAGACTTTTCGGAAAAGTGATCGTAAGCCTGACGGCGATGTAATTTTTATCGAGAGTTTGGATTTGTATGACGAAAAGGCTGATCCATCAGAAAATAAAGAAACGGAGATTTTGGCATTAGAGGAGACAGAAATAAGTGAAAACTCGTTGGAATTGATGAAAAAGATGCAAGACAAGTCAGTGACGCGGCCCCCACAGTGCCATAGTATGCCGACAATTGGGGATACAAAAGTAAAAGAGACTTCGATAGTGCAGAAAGCTGAAAAATTGGGGCTCGCGGAAAAAGAAACGACAAGTAATGATATCTATATTTTTTGAAAAGCAAAAATATTTCTCGGGCATTTCTTCATATAGATTTTAATGAATTTTAAAAGCTGAATTTAAGTCGAATTTATTGAACACGATTATTTTTTTTTTATAACTAAATTAATTTTTGAATGATTCCAATTCATAAAAAACAGATCTATCCCCGATCAGTCCTGTACCGAAAAGCGACAGAAAATCAACACCAAAAGGGGACCACTCCAGTCGTCGCTGCGCTACTTACGTAATCCATGACTCGACTCGCATCGAGTCGCCTCATCAATACCCGCAACACACTTACCCCGACGAAGAAGAGCGTTCAGAAGAGAAGCCTATTAAATATCGTCAGGCCCAGCACACTCACGAGCCGAACGTCGAACAGAACCCTCCGTCTAAAAATGAAAAGCGGCACGGCGGCAGTTTCGACGTGAAAAAAGAGCCGTCTACCGAAAATAAAGTCGAGGGGCGGGAGCAGAGCCTCGTCGTCGTCGATTATTACAGGAACGAGGCGGCCAACTTCAGCGAGGTCTCGAGCGCGCGCACCGACGACCAGATGATGATGATCGACCTGTACGACGATTTCGTCGACGAAAACGAGAGCAATGCGTCGGATTTGATTAAGGAGATCGACGTGTCGATGATCAATCCGACGAGCGATTCTTTCGTAGAGGACAGCGAAGATGCGCTGATGGACCTGGCTAACAGGTTGAGAGGGGCAGATTTGATGAGAATTAGAAAGCCGAGGAACACGACGTCGCGCAGGAGAAACGTAAGGTGCTGATAAGATGCAATGAGGATTTAATGTGTTATTTGCATTAACCTTTTTAAATCTTTTTCAATTTTGACGCTTCAAATTTAAAACATCAAATTAGAAATTAATTTAAAATTAATTTAAACATTCCTACGGATGTTAAACATGGTTTTTGGAAATCGCTGCAAAATTTATTGCCAGGTTGACAAATTAATGCTTGGGTCTGTAGAAGGCAATGACTTATTTTAATCTTATATTCCAACACTTCCGGTCTCAAAGTGGGGAAAGATGTTCTTGAGTTTTTCTAACGTTTTTAAGACTTTGATTCGCCAGATGCGCTGCAGGAAACAAAAATAGATAACGCCGTCTAAAAAAAAGTAATAGATTTTAAATTAGAATTTTACATTCACATTAAAATAAGATATTCTAAAATAAAAACAATACAGATTATTAGTGACGCTTTAAAAAATAAGTTTTCTTACAAACCTGCAAACCTCAATCCCTCTACAACAGATTCGATGGGAAGTACAGGACAAAAACCGAAGAAGTTTCAACCTCGACAATCGAGCTTGCGAACTTGTCGCCTATGTGCGGGGACGGAAGACCTTCCACTGCTCTTGAGAAAGAGATTTGCACAATCACGCGACTTGGTCAGGAAGAACCATTCTTGCCAAGTATCGGCAATTGGCGAAGTCGTTTCGAATACCATCGTGAAAAGCTGGTCAAAAAAAGGCGACACGAGGGTCCTATTATTAAACTCGACACTCCTCGAGATCTTGATAGTGAAAGGGAGGAGAGAGACAGAATACCTGAGGAATATCCCCAACAACACAGATTGTATCCCCCGATGCGCAGATTATTCCACCATAACAGACGAAGGTAGCGATAAACAGTGATTTTTTCGAGATTACTTTCTCGATATTACTTTCTAGGATTGGAACTAATATAAACGAAATTTTTAGTATTTCAATAGAAATTCTCCCTATTAAAGTTAAATTAGCGAATTCGAGCGAGAAAAATGTCATAAAGTAATCTTATACCCTTAATTAATTTTATCTACATTGATGTTAAGTTACTTTATAATAATAATATGTTCTTTAGCAATGAAAACTTCACAGTAAAGCAGTAGTACATTAAGTAACCGTAGAAAAAATATCTGTATTTGCTTTTCAAGCCTTCTACGTAGGAGTTTTGAGCGACTGCCACGTTCTGACTGGAACAACTACATTCGCAGACATCCAGACTTTTCTATGATTCTTAGAGGCAGAATGTAAGTTTTCCACGAGCGGTCGTAGCAATGCCAAGTCGCAAGTTTAGTCGCACTGTTTTCGCACAAATTAACCTTTCAGCGCACACACAAAGCCAAACGCCTTTTTCTTTTTGATTCTTGGAGGAAAAATAAGGTCGCGCTCATTGTACTTTCGCACTTGAGCAACTGACTATTTTTGGTTCTTCGTTCACCGCACCGTTAATGCTAGTCGTTTATTTTTTGCTGGATTCTTTATTTTGCAGGTGTATTTTAGAGCAGCGTTTCTGTTTATAGATTAAGTTGCGATTCCAAATTATTTGAATGCACAGTATTATTTAAAGTATAGAATGATTAACATGAAAATGTTAATAATGAATATACAGAAAAGAAAACAAGATCATAAATTAAAATGTATTTCATTCATTCATTTATAAGAGCAGATTAATATTTCTGCTTTTTGGAATCAATAACTTGAATTATTTTCATATAAAGAATAATTATTTTGATCTGTTAAATTCTGATAATTTTTCATATATTTAAATTTAAAAAGCTATATAATTGAAACATTTCTTTCAGTGGCGTGGGCAAGGATTACAATCCGTTCCTACTAGCAGAACAGCAGTTGAACGACCTCTTCTCAGACACAAGCGATCAGTCGTCGATTGATGGCTCTGCCGCTTCTCTCCCACAAAAGCCGAATTCTAGCCCGAATTTCCCTCTTTCACACTCATCAGCCTTCGTCAAATACCCTACTAATAATTCCCAACCACCCGATTCTCAAGCTCAGTCCCAGCAGCAATCTAGCAATTCGGATAAACAGCCGCCACAACCGCCGGTTTCTCTTATAGCGCCTCCCACAGGTTTCGACGACTTGACTTCCTCGGACTTGTCGAGCGACTGCACCGAAACCAATTCAGTGTCGCGAGAACTTTTGACTTCTTCTTCGAATTCGAACTCAGTAGCAGATTCGCGGCTTCACATTATCGAGCGAGAACGCGAACACGTTCTAGGTCGACGAGTAATCATTAACCAAAATCAAGCTCTCGGCGGCGGTGAATTCGCACCACCTAACGACAATGGCCAATCGAAATTATCCAACAGCTCTTCGAGATTAGCGAGACCGGTTCCGACTGCATCCAACGGCAACGGCTGCAATCGTTCGAGCTCGATGCGCTCAAGCTCGGCACCAAAACCCCCGGAAAGAAAAATCTCGAGCTCCTCGTCCTCGGGAAGCTCAGATTTTCCTCGCAACAAAGCCAGTCCGATGAAAGCTGGCCGACAAACTTCGATCTCGAACGATCAGCTGCGCGGCAATAATAACTATAAGAGCCTGAACGGTAGTAACTTAAGTCTAAGCTCGATGATTTCGTCGACGGATTTGGAAATGAAACGCTCGAACTCGCTGTTCGACGAGCTGCTCAGCTCGTTCGAGGACGACGCGAACTCATCCTCCACCTTACCTTCCTTGATTTCCCTCATGAGAAACGATCATTCCGCATCTCTCTTATCCAGCACACCTCAGCATAACGGAGTCAACGGACACCATCTCCATCACAGTCAGAGGGGAGGTGGAACCGGTAGGATCAATTGCAGCGATGAGGATGCCGAACGCTCGTCACCGGAAAGTGTCAAAAGGCAAGAGTGCGGAAAGCTCAGCGCTGATTCGGCTTACAGCAGGTGAATTCTGATTTTGATTCTATTTTTCGCTTGAAAGTTAAAAAGAGATACGTTATAATGAAAACAAATAAAAAAAATAGGAAAAAAAAATAAATTATAATATATTTCTTTATTAACTATGGAAGATTTTGTGTTGGAAAATTGCATCACCTTATAAAATTAACGTGTTAAAAACAATAACAGACTTTATTTTTAAGAATTCTTCAATAAAATGTTTTTATTTGAGTGCCTATAACGCAAGATTAACTTAAAGCGACTGATCGAAATTACTAAGAAACCCATTTGATTTTTGCGCAATTTTCTAACCAAAATTGACCATCAAAAGCAGCAGAGCCCAAGATGAACCGCTCTGTATACGTGTCGTGACTCCGTATTGTCTTGCTCTCCGCCACAGTCTAAATCGCAAATATTCAAACCACGGGCGCAGCACAAACGAGATCAGCAACAAGTACAAATTGTCCAAGTTCTGCTACGAGTGCGGCTTCAAATTCCCGGACTTGGCCAAGTTCTGCTGCGAGTGTGGCGTTAAAAGGCTCACCCTCTGATACTGCGGCAGCCGGAGCTTTTTGCCGGCAATCGCGGGAACCGTTAGAGGGAAACAGCGACGCTACGACGAAGACGAGGAGGAAGCTCGACGTTTTCTCTAGTTGTATTCTCAATGATGTGCAAAAGTGTGTTTGAGTCTTGGGAGAATGGAAGAGTAGAAAAGTTTTTAGTGATTTAGTGGATAATGAAAATTGATGATTCGGACGACACTGAATTCAAATGTTTGTTCGAATAATCAAGGACTAATGATTTGTCAAGACTGAAATTGTGCTCGTAAAATAAATCCGTCAATTCTTGAAGAAATTTAATTGAAAATTCGCATCGAAACTCTACACTGTATGATTTAAGTTAAGGATCGTAATTTTTATCTTACTTTCTCATTTTATATTAAGCAAATATTTTAATTCAGTGTCTTCCAAAAAAAGCAATGAATGAAATCAGTGCATTTAAGACGTACATTTTTATACTTATTATAAAATATGCTCTGAACAATGATTTTTTATATCAGAACATCTGTGACTTTTTGTCAATCGTGTGTTCTCGTCGATAACTTAAACCGTGCCTGAAACTATACAACTCATTGTATACCTTACTTATTTTTAAGCTATACGAAGAATGTAATCGGACAGATAAATTTGAAAATTTTTAAGCTTATTTTGTTGCTTGTAATAGTCAATTATTGATGTATCAGATTGTGTTTTCAAAAAGTGCTGGTATTTCAAACAATGTGTTCACGAACGCGCACATACAGTGGATTCATTTACTATCTGACGTTAATTTTTTTTATAGCATTTATAACTTTCTTAAACTGCGTGCCTTTAATTGTGGCCTTATATCTCTTATCAATAATAAGTATATATTATTATTCTTTTCAGTTGCTTTATTAAAAAATTTGATACTAGATTTAATTCCGTCAGTGCTTATTATTTTTTGTATTTTCTTTCAAAGAAGCCATATAATATTAAAAAAATACTATTAAAACATGGTGTTTCTTTGTGTTTTTCTGCGGAGATGATATACCAAGCCTGATTCCTTGATTTATTGGACGTTAACAAGACTGACTTTGCGATTTATTAAACAAGCACGAAATTTGTCGATTCATGCATGGATCATGTTCTCAATACGTTTACAGCGGCATGTATTATTTAATAAAATCTCGCCCCATAGACTTTTGTTATTATATTAATTGAATTAATTTAAATAAACATGCTTAAATCAAACGCCCGAATTGCAGGGTCTAGACTATAGAACAAATGTAGCAACTAAAGCACCTATGAATATTATAGTCTACGTTGTAAACGCACCGAAAATCAAATGTTTGTTATTTTGTTCTTGTCGAAGTCATTAAATTATATTGTTGAGAATATACCTTATTTATTGATGTTTCATCTTTTAATATTTTTTTGCGTTCTTAATGTGTATTAATTATTTCTTATTATAATGAACGAACTTGGTTGTCGTGAAAAACTTTTGTATGTTTATGCGTTTGAATCATGATTTAGTATTTACTGAATGTAGGATATGCATTTTACGCGATTTTAGAGTATTTTCTAGTCTTTTTATGAAATCTTTTTAAACTGAAACGTGCAAAATAAAAATATTAAAAAAAACATATGTTTGAACGTACAGTAAGGCAAAACGTAGATTTTACAATTTTCAATGCCTCTTAAAAGTACATAAAGTTTATCCCGACAATCTGAAATGATATTCTTCATTGTCAAAAGAATATGTTTAACAATTATTTATAAACTTTTATAAAAACAAATCAAAAGCTCAATAAAAATATCCTTTGCTTAAGAGCAAAGAAAATTTAATAAAAATAACCAATGTAAAGTTATGTTTTTTATTACATAAAAATGTAAAGTTTTAGGGCTCCACGCGGAAAAAGAAACAGAGCTTAGGTGCACGAAACAGCTGTTCCCCGTGCTATGATGTTGAGTATACGATCAGTAGTGCATTTATTTACACATGCTCCAAATCTATTACATTTATGCATAAATTGTTTTGCATTATGAAAATTTTGAATAGTGTTATTCTAACAATAACGATTTGTTTCTCGATGTTCCTTGTATTTGTGCTCTGTTTCTTCTTTTGCGTGAAACCATTATATTACGTAACGCTGTCCCTCGCTGTTATATATATTAATTTAAAAAAAAAAGAATAGCGACACGGCGAGTCTATTTCTATATTCGTGCAAAAGCCTTAAAATTAGAGTCACGATAAAACACTAACATTCTCTCAACGGAGTCATCGATTATACAATCGTAAATCGTAATTATATAGGTAATGTACTTGTCTAATTTAGATGAGATGTATTTTTGCAAGTGCAATAAAACCCTGCTTGTATTTATATACGAAAAATGGTGTCTTACTTCAATTGTTCCTATCAGCAAAACTACGTTTAAACAAACCTTGACTACAACCGAACCTAAGTTTCCAACCTCTTGTTTGAATAGCATCAGTTTTAAGAAGTAACAGTTAAAATAGTTATTAGTGTTAATATATTTTATTAGAGTGACAAATGTTTAGATTGCAGAAGATTTCAAATTTCCTTCACGTAAGAATCATTAAAATTTAATCTAAATAGTTTAAATTTCAAAAACATCTATATGAGACTTTTTTATAGCAGAAGATCTCAAAAAATGGATTTAACAAAGTCAAAACACGCCGTAATGTCCACGTGAATGTCAGTGATACGGAGAAAGCAAGCTGTAAAACTGAAAACGGAGTGAGCATTTCTTTTATTTTTATAATACGAAAACGATGAAAACAAAAAAACAATTAAGAATAATTCTCATGAAAATATTTTGAAAATCAATGCTTAAAGTATATGCAATCAAGCCAAAAATATTGTCCACAGTTTTAAAAATGAATTTCACTCCATTGAATTATTTTGTTCAGTCGTATCCGATAGTAGATCATTGCTATGACGTGGTAATCGTCGGCGCAGGCGGCGCAGGTCTGCGCGCAGCGTTCGGTCTGGGCGCAAAAGGTTTTCGAGTAGCAGTGGTAACAAAGTTGTTCCCGGTGCGCTCGCATACAGTGGCCGCCCAAGGTGGCATAAACGCTGCTATAGGTGTCGCTGACACCGATGATCACTGGCTCTTTCACATGTACGACACCGTCAAAGGTTCCGATTGGCTCGGCGACCAAGACGCGATTCATTTTCTTACTCGTGAGGCGCCCGGAGCCGTTTACGAGCTTGAGAATTACGGTGAGTTGCAGAAAATGCAGCTTTGCAGGAATCGCTTTAATTAGTTTCTTTCTACTGATGAAAAACCGATTTGCAATTCTTTAGTTAAATATTACAATAACGCAAATGTAAAATCTTATTTATAAAATTTTCTATCAGACGTGAATTTTGTAAAGTGCATTCGTAAAATCCCTATCCTTATCCTACTTCAGGCTGCCCCTTTAGCCGAACGAGCGAAGGTCAAATCTATCAGCGAGCGTTTGGCGGACAGTCGTTACGATTCGGTCGGGGCGGTCAAGCTCACCGAACTTGCGCCGTTGCCGACCGCACAGGTCACGCGATCCTGCACACTTTGTACGGAAGGTCGCTCAAGTACGATGTACACTACTTCATCGAGTACTTTGTTCTCGATTTACTTCTCAGCGGACGATGCTGCAAGGGTGTTCTAGCGTGGGAACTCGAGACCGGACAGCTGCATCGGTTTCGCGCTCAGCACACGGTACATTTTTCTTTGGCTTCGTTTTGTCAAATTATTCCTTCATTCAATTTTTAAGCGTTAGTCACTGAATTCGTGATCGTAGGTATTGACAACCGGCGGTGCAGGTCGCTGTTATCAATCAACCACGGCAGCTCATGCGTGCACTGGCGACGGAATGGCAATGATTAGCAGAGCAGGCCTTCCTCTCCAAGATATGGAGTTTATTCAGTTTCATCCCACTGGTAAGTGCGCATGCAGAAATTTGCTTTTTTTTCCCAGAAGAAGAGTCCGTTGCGCTTTTCTCACGACGAAGCCTTCGTGCAATTTCCTCTCGTAACAACCTGCGCCTAAGAAAAAATTCTAAGAGCTGCAAAGTAATTTATGAGTGCGCGTAGTACTCAGTAAGTCCTTCTTCCGCGTAGGGATCTACGGAAGCGGCGTGCTTGTGACAGAGGGAAGTCGCGGCGAGGGCGGCAAACTCATCAATTCCGAAGGCGAGTTTTTCATGGAAAAGTACGCGCCCAACGCTAAGGATCTCGCTTCTCGCGACGTCGTCTCCCGCTCCATAACTATCGAGATCTTCGAGGGCAGGTAAATTTTGAAGAGTATATCAAGTTTTAAAAAGATTCTTTGAATTTTTGAAAATTTTTCTGAAAAGATGGAGCGTTGATTTTCTTGACTTTGACCTTGCAGAGGCGTTGGCGAAAAGAAGGATCACATGCATCTACAATTAAGTCACTTGCCAATTGAAACACTCCGTACCAAACTGCCGGCCATTGCTCATCTCGCCTGGGTGTTTGCTAATGTTAATGTTGAAAAAGATCCCATTCCTATTATACCTACAGTACATTATACGATGGGCGGCGTCCCTACAAATTACAAGGCCCAAGTATTATGCAATGCCTCTGTTTTAAAGCTTTAGAATAAATAGAGTAATACATTTTTTTTCTAAAATCACAATTACTACCGACCAAAATTCAGGTAATAACAAGAGAGAAAGAAGATGACTTGCTGATAGAGCGTTTATGGGCAGCTGGCGAAACGGCCTGCGCCTCGGTTCACGGGGCCAATCGCCTTGGAGCCAATAGCCTCCTGGAGATCGTCGTCTTTGGCAAGGCTATCGCAGATAACATCGAGTGTCTATCTCGGCCCGGGGAAAAACACGAAGATATTCCTGATGTGAAAAGTCCTTTGCAATAGAATTTCTGGCGTTTTTCCACTTCAATGTTACACAATCTAAATTACGTAAGCAGGACCTCGGGCAGGATGCAATTGGCCGCTTCGATGCAACGCGGTATGCCAGGGGCGCCATTCCTGTTCACGAACTGAGGGATAAAATGCAACGGACCATGCAGAAGTACTGCTCGGTCTTCCGAACCTGTGATATTCTGCAGCGCGGTTGTCGGGAGATGAGCAAAATTTACACGTGCGAACTTCCTGATATGTGCGTAAGTTACGTTTCATTAATACTACCTTTTACTTGCCTTCGCAATTTCATGAGCGCGTGATGATAGAGAATTCTGAGGGGGAACTGAACAAGAGAATATTGCATTAGAGATAAAGCAATTTTAATTTAGCAATAGAATTTTTTGAAATCTGCCTGCAAATTCATTTGAACTAGCGAAAAATTAATTGGCGATAATTAGGTTCAAGATCAATCGTTAATTTGGAATACAGAATTGGCCGAGGCATTGGAATTACAAAATATGATGTTGGTCGCTATGAACATAGTTTTCGCTGCGGAGAATCGCAAAGAATCTAGAGGTGCTCATGCCAGAGATGATTTCAAGGTTAGCTTTTTAAAATAACTTTTTATCTTAACTTTTCTTCTTCATAAAAGTGTAAATGCCTTCTTAATAAAAAGGTACGAATAGACGAGTATGATTATGCAAAACCAATCGAGGGTCAACAGAAAAAACCAATGAACGAACATTGGCGCAAGCACACACTCACCTGGGCTCAAAAAGACGGCTCGGTAAATATTAATTTTTATAGTTTTATTTAGATTGCTTATTTACTTGCAATAAAATTTCAACTGAGAAAATGTTTCTTTGCTGAATAATTGCTGAAATAATAACATTGAAGCCCCAAATTCTAATAAGATTTTAATCGAAAGCCCTTTTTTCAACTAAAATAGATTAGCATTTCTTATCGGCCGGTAATCGACACCACTCTCGACGAGAAAGAAGCTCAGCACGTCCCTCCAGCAGTAAGAAGCTACTGATAAAAAGAGCTGTCTAATTAGTGCATCAATTGAATCCGCGCAAACTCGATTGAACTTAGGAATGCAAGATTTGTTTTCTTTTTTGAATGTGTACGTAGCATTTTATTTTAAGACTTTATATTTTTTACGTTAAAAGTAATTAAAGACTATTTTTTAAGATTTTCTTTAAAATAAATCTTAAAATTTCCATAACTCGATTTTCCAGAATCTCTATGATTTTGTGTTCCTTTAGATTTTGGTATATGTAAAAACATTCTAATGTTTGAAGTATGTCGCGGAGTGGACATACTCTCCTAATAAGTTAAAAGTTTAAGCAATTACTTTTTTATAAATTGAAAACGCTATAAATATGATGTATTCTTTAATTGCTGTTTACGTTTTATGTATACGACCTAAAAACGTTTGCAGTAAAAACAAAGCCGACAAACGCAACTATTTAGTTCTGAGTTTTTTACAGCTACAAATAGAAAAAAATACATATTCTTTGTAGGTTACGATAACAATTACTCACTGTTGTTATATGCGCTGTAAACAGTCACATGAAAATTTGTTTAAAATTAAGCGAATAGTTAGCTGTTAGGTTACGAAGTATATATTATAAAACGATTTAATAAAATAAATTGATTTTATTAAAATTCCTCTTCTGAGTAACCATGTTATAATCAAACGAGTACAATTTATAATACGATTATATGAGAAGTTTATTAAGAAAATGAGTATATAATATAACTACTATCGATTTGATTATATTTTTTAATTCAGTAACAAACTGCGTTTAAAAATATTTAATCGCTTCACTAAGTTTTATACATCGTTTGCTCGTAGTACAAAGTACAAGTTTTTTATTTGATAAAAAATGTTAATGATACGTTTTTCAATCATTCAGTCGCGATAACGTCTATTAAATTTTTTAAATTTATAGTACGCATGTCAATTTTTATTTAAAATAAAATCAATGACAATTACCGCACTCGGAACAAAAATAAAAATATAAATATTAGAAAATCTTTTAGATGTAATTTTCAAAATGTTATTCATTTTTTATCAATTAAGGTCTCAATTAGACCAAAATTTTCTTAACATATTCCTCTACGTCATCGTTGCGTAAAAAGTATGCCAAGAAGGCGCGAGAAGACAGTCTAAAAAAAACGAAGAGATAAAGAATGAAGCAAAGAAGAGAAACGAAGCCACACTTTTTTAATATTATTTAATTTCTCATTATACTCAGCAACAAATATTAATAAATAAACTGCTGGTTATCAAAGATGCTTATCAAGTTCATATTCCTAATAATAGATATCGTTATCATTCGTTTGATGAAATTATTTATATTTGTTTCGATATTTCGCTGAGTAACTGTTTTTGACAGGTGGCAAATTTAATCAAAATTAACGAACTTTTAAATAAAAATATTGCTTCGTTATTTTTAAATAATAAAAGTAAGCCCAATTAAAAAATATTTAAATTTTGCGCCAAAGACGTCAGTGCTCTCATCTCAAACGGTCATCCGAAAATTCAACACATACAAGCATAACAATATAAATATTCAATACGTATTATCTAACCAGCGAATATTTGTTTACCATTCCCCTAGCGCTGCTATCCCTGTCCTTCCGAAATGAAAACCGCTAAAAGCAATAGTCAGAAAATCTAAAAAAAATACTTGTATAAAAATACCTCGCGCACGCGGATTTTCACTGATTGTTGGTAGCCCTGCTCGCCACTGTTACAACGTTCTTCCTCTCGCTCTATCGTACACAGCTTTTAGCACACATGCGCAACCGCGTAAAATTGTATATGAACAGCCATCGGCCTTAGTTGCTTTAGCGAAAAAGATTGCGGCGCGGTCGTCGTAGTGTGCGCCTCTCTCACCAATTCACGTACGGATACCCACACTTGTCCAAGTCAGCGGCAAGAGAGACCAGCCTGCAACTAACTCACGTCACGTTGCCGTACGAGAAGTGCGCGAGGTGAAGTGTGTTGGGGTCGCGTGTGCTACAGCTTTTTACCCGGGGTTAACGTGAACACCGTCGCCTGAATTTTTTATTAACCCCGCGAAAGTAAAGTGGTTACCGAGAAAATTGCTTAACGAAGGTGGTGCACCGTAGAGGAGCAAAACTGTCAGGATGAACGGAATGCTGAAGCTCTCGAGCTTCCTGGCCAAGGGTCTGCCAACGACCACGCTTGTAAGGGCTTTTCTTTTCCTCGTATCGCTCCTCACCTCTCGAGAACTACTGCTTACGTAATGGACGCCCCCGCGCGCGCACTCCCGTTAACGCCGTTTGTTTCCCAATTGCAGTTTTGTTGTCTCCCCCCGTAATAAAAAACGTAGCTCAATAAAGTGCCGGTTACGTAAGGTTTTTTGCGCGTATCTTTTACTTTCGAGCCCACCGTCAGGTATATATATATACTCCCGCAAGTTATGCACAATTTGCACTTTCATGTTGAGACATTACCGCGCAAGGGATTTTCACAGACGCTTAGCAGACGACTTGCCTTTCCATATGCAGGGGTGGCGGCTTTTTCTCTGAAGTTTCATCGGAACTGGATCGGCTAGTTTGTTATGCTGTCTCGATAGACTCACGTGAGAGGCCCGTTTTGTCAGGACAAGGAAAGCACATATGCCTAAAGAATTCTTTTTATATTTAGCTGTTTATATAACATTATATTTTGTGTACAAAGTTGCACAATAAAAGTTGGAAGATTGAGCTTTGTAAACTGAGTAGATATGGGTGTAAACAGATTATTTTTTTTGAGCATTCAATTAAGAATAGCTACTGTATTTTTACTTCAGATTCTCAAATTGGGAAAATTTGAAAACAAAGCATGTGCTTTTCTCTTGAGCAATATTGTGAAAACTCATGCAATTTGGTAGTATTTCAATTTCACTTAACATATTTACATTCTGTAGGATTAAATTATATAATGTATGCATTATGCATAAAAAACATGTAGATATTTCCAATTAGAAGAAAAAACTGATTTGTAGATAATATTTAATGAGTAATAAAAGATTCAATTGCTGAGAAATTACATTTTTATATAAGATGTTGATGCAGTGTGTCAATTCATCTATATCCGTAATAACTGATGCACACACATATACTTAATACAGCTTTCTGGAACTCTACACGTAGACTTGGGCTTTGATAAGCATTAATCATCATCGGATGCTCAATTAACTTTTCCTCATACAGAGTTGGTTTGTTAAATTCCTTTATAGATTAAAATAGATGATAAGATTCAATTCATGCCTTATTAAAAATCTATTATTCTGATTTAAATTTAATTTTAAAAGATAATTATCTTATATTTGATAAAATTTTTGACCCTTTGTAATCAATATCAAGGTTTTCAAATTGAAAATTAGCTATTTAATTCTTGAAATAAAATTTAAGAGTTCAAAATAAAAACATTTGATTTATTAATCAAATCTTTTTTACTAATAAGGCAGCATTAGTAAATTTTTTTTCAGTTGAAAAATGAAAAGTTTAATTCTACAAAGGACAATAAAGTGTTCATTTTTTATTGGAATGCAAATAAAACTTGTTGAGATTATATCTGAAAGAATAATAAAATATTCAAAATATTGAAATTAATTATTGAAATAAGAACTGTACAAAAAAAGTTGATGACTTTTTAATGTTGATTTTTCTTAATTATGCTTTTAGAATAAGCTAGGTCTACCTATAATTGCTCAACGTTCTCTACATTATACACCAGATGGTAAAGCTGCTAAAGTTTCTGATGGAGTTTCCAAAAATTATCCTCTAGTCGATCACACCTACGATGCTGTAGTAGTTGGTGCTGGTGGTGCTGGTCTTAGGGCAGCTTATGGTCTTGTTGCTGAAGGTTTCAAAACAGCAGTTATCACTAAGTTATTTCCAACGAGGTCACATACTGTTGCTGCTCAAGGAGGTATTAATGCAGCACTTGGAAATATGGAAGAAGATAATTGGCAATGGCACATGTATGACACTGTCAAGGGATCAGATTGGTTGGGAGATCAAGATGCTATTCACTACATGACCAGGGAGGCTCCAAAAGCTGTCATTGAGTTAGAAAATTGTGGCATGCCTTTCAGTAGAACATCAGATGGTAAGTTGATTAAGAAATTTATGAAGTGCTGTCATCGAATACAAATCTGATTGAATTACAATTGAGCAGAACGACAAATGTATTGAGAGGAGGTATAAATGAAAATTAGAAATATTTCATTGGCTCTTTGAATTCATTTTTCATATTTCCAAAGAGAACTTTAATGAATTTTAAAGTAAATAATTTTAAAGTAACATTATATTTACAAAAATATCAGGTATTTAAGAAATACTTATTTAAAGTTTTATCTTTAAAAAACAAACTATTTCTACATAAAAAGCAAACAAATGTTTCAAATCTACCTTCTCAATGAACGTGACCATTAAAAAATAAATCTTTTCAATTAAGAAATGTTTAACACAGAACTTTGACAAATTATATTTATTAAAAACTGTCAGCATCGCTCATCGATGAGTGTACTGTAGTGGTTGCAGTATCTGTGTCCGAATTGCTCATTGCATCTCGTATATTTGCCTTACATAAAAAAACGAAAAATGATCAAAACATTTACCTGATAAAACGTTACTTTATAAATTTTTTAAACAATATAAAAGCAAGGAATAGTAGTGTAAGAACAACCTTAGACCTCTTCTTGCTTGATTCTTTTCTTTTGGTTTCAGCTTTTCGCTTAGAAACACGTGTAAAAGACTTCTTCATTTGTTGTTCAACTTCACCAATTTTACGTTGCTTCAATCTCTTGACAGTATTAGCAGCAGAAATATATGGTTGCTTCTGATCATCTGTCATGGTTTTCCATCTTTCTCCACACATTTGAAAAAGGTTACGACCCAATACGTTATCAGGATAATCCTAAAATTGACAATTGTTTAATTTTATTTAGAATAAATCAGTTTATATTTCTACAATTATCAATTACCTTTTTAAAATCTTGAACAAAATTTATAAACGCATTTGCACTTTTCCAACAGCGCTTTGATTGATGATTTAGTGTAGGAGAATCTTTTTGTGGAGTTTTTGATCTCGATTTTCTAAAAGTATGATAAATCTTGTACTTCTTAAAACTCTCATGTTCCTAACTTGTAGTAAAATGCAGTTAAAATTTCAATAAATTACTTAATTAAAATTTTTTTAAAAAAAAATAGTCTACTACAGTAGATTTTTAATTTACAATTTTAGAACATTATTTAAAACGTACTTTCAAAATAAACATAACAAGATATCCATAATTTTTCTTCTGCTGCATAAAATATGATAATTACTATTCTAATTTATATTACCTGCTTTGTTTTCGAGGCTTGCGATTTGCATTTGCAACGGTGCGACTTTCTTGACGAGCTTCAGATCTGATAGGTTCGGTTTCGTTTCTAGTTTTTTCTTGATTTTCCATTTCGTCCTCCTGATCTTCTTGATCGTCCTGATCATCTTGCTCGTCTTGCTCGTCTTGTTCGTCGCCACTTTCCCTCAAATTATCCGTGTCCATGATAGCTTTTCGTTCTGGAAGGGGACCAAAACCAAACCTTTAATAATTTAAGTGACGTGCTACATTCAGATGATCGGCATTGCTCTTTTTGATGATTCTTGTAAAAAAATTTTTTCGAGTTGCGAAATTTTCGGATACGGAATTTAGAAAGAGGTCTTTGAAGATATAACCGATCCTTACTCAGTTGTCAAATATCGATCCTGTTTTTTTTTTTTTTTAAGGGCTGAAGTTGGTTCAATTATTTACTACAAGTAGATTTGCCTGTACTTAATTATCTTTTGAGAATCTAACATTTTCTTTCACAGCATGAAATTTTATCGAAACGAATACACATAATTATGTTAACAGAAAGCAAACTGAATGAATAAAACATGATACTGACAATTAAATGTTTAATTCTTTCTCAACGATTGACAATGCTTTGACCTATTCTTAAATCACGTGTGTAAAATTCAGTTAAACTTCTTTGTATATATAATACAAAAAAAATCTTAAGGTTTTTTAATATTTAAATAATAATCTTATATATTATTACAATTAAAGTAAAAATATAAAATTTAATATAAATTATGAAATTCCTTAGGCAAAATTTATCAGAGAGCTTTCGGTGGTCAGTCGCTCAAATTTGGCAAAGGCGGACAGGCCCATCGCTGCTGCTGCGTAGCCGATCGTACCGGTCACTCACTCTTGCACACATTGTACGGTACATCGCTGAGCTATGATTGCAATTATTTCGTCGAGTACTTTGCTCTCGATCTTTTGATGGAGGACGGCGAGTGTCGAGGTGTGATTGCTCTGTGCCTCGAGGACGGTTCCCTTCATCGATTCCATGCCAAGAACACCGTGCTGGCCACCGGTGGATACGGCCGAGCCTATTTCTCCTGCACCTCTGCTCACACGTGTACCGGCGATGGTACCGCTATGGTATCCAGAGCGAATCTACCCAACCAAGATCTCGAATTTGTGCAGTTCCATCCAACAGGTAATATTTTTTGTCTAAAACATGCGAGAAATCAAAATCGGTATAAAATCTAGTGATAAAATTTTATTGATACGAAACAATTTTATTAGGTATTTACGGTGCTGGTTGCCTGATTACCGAGGGCAGTAGAGGCGAAGGAGGTTATTTAGTCAACAGCGAAGGCGAAAGGTTTATGGAACGTTATGCACCGGTAGCTAAAGATCTTGCGTCTCGAGATGTAGTCTCAAGGTCCATGACTATTGAGATCCGTGAAGGAAGGTAAAAAATGATTGCTTTTTTGCAGCTTCATAAAATTAAGTTTAAACATTGTTGAGCATTGTAAAAATAATAATTCATGTTGTAGAGGTGTCGGCCCTGAGAAAGATCACATATTTTTGCAACTTCATCACTTACCGCCTGAGCAGCTTGCCGCCAGGCTTCCAGGAATTTCAGAAACTGCAATGATTTTCGCTGGAGTAGACGTGACACGTGAACCCATTCCTGTAATTCCCACTGTACATTATAATATGGGTAAGAATAGTTTCTTGTTTTATTAAAAGTTTCAAAATAGGAATATATATTTCGAAATTGCAATTTTTAAATGAAATTTTACTTCGCTGATTGATTTGCTTTTTTAACCTTATAAAATAAATCTTTCAGAAAAAAAAAACCGGTGTCACGATAAATTATTGCGATGCTAATGATTTTTTTTTAAACTTCAATCCTTCAAAATTTTTAATTGTGGAAGAATTGACAAACGTTCAAAAATTTTGTAGGATTGAAAATTTTTCAAAAACAATAAAATTTGATTTTTATAAAAGCTAAGCTCCTGAATAAACATTTATTTTTAGCTGTAAAGTACTAATTTCTATATCTAAGCACAAATTTAGAAAATGGAAAATTTAATTTTCAGGTGGCGTTCCTACGAATTACAAAGGACAGGTATTGACAAGGAAAAACGATCAGGATACAGTTGTTCGGGGATTATATGCCTGCGGAGAATCAGCGTGTGCTTCAGTTCATGGTGCAAATCGTCTTGGTGCTAACTCTTTGCTGGATTTGGTAGTTTTCGGCAGAGCATGTGCGAAAACGATCGGGCAAGAGAACAAACCTGGTGAAACCATTGGAAGTCTCCGACCTGTAAATTTTCAAATCAATAAAAGTTTACTTCTGAATTTGTCACGTACAGGTTAATCATATATTTTTCTTACAGAATGCTGGTGAAGAATCTGTGGCAAATCTTGATCGTATAAGGAATGCTAATGGAAATATCTCGACTGCTGAATTAAGACTGAACATGCAGAAAACTATGCAGACCCACGCTGCAGTCTTCAGAGAGGCAGGAACTTTACAAGAAGGTAACGCTTTCTCCGATAAATTTTTCAAAAATAGATTTTTTTAAATTTGCTAGTTATTATTTAATGAATTCGTGGGATTTGATAGGTTGCAAGAAGATGTCGGCACTGTACAAAAAATTGGATGACTTAAAAGTTACCGACAGATCAATGATCTGGAATTCCGACTTAATTGAAACCCTTGAATTACAAAATTTGATGATCAACGCTATGCAAACAATCTTTGCAGCTGAAAATCGCAAAGAAAGTCGTGGTGCTCACGCGCGAGAGGATTTCAAAGATCGAATTGATGAATACGATTATAGCAAACCAATCGCAGGTCAACAACCAAAGCCTATGGATCAACATTGGAGAAAGCACACCCTGACGCACGTTAATCCTGCAAATGGAGAGGTAAATTTAACGAACTATATAAAAAACTAATAAAAGAAGTATCAAATATATATGCTTTATTTAGTCTCTTCATTTTTATTTTATTAAAAATAATTAAAATGCATTTTTATTTAAAGGTCCAAATCACCTACAGGCCTGTAATCGACAAAACACTGAATGAAAAGGAATGTTCTACTGTACCACCTGCAATTCGTTCCTATTAGAATAATTATTCAGAGAATCTCTTGTAGTCTTTAATCTGATAATTTGATTAGACAGTTTTCAAAATTTGTACGAACGGGTCTCGAAAAAAATGCACGGACACTCACAAACAACGATTAATATACCGAAGAACGACGACAAAGAACTAAAAAAAATCGAACGAACCAAATCGTTGATTAATTCATTTACATATATTATGAGAATGTACAACAATCCTATTTATTTTTCTGCAAGTACCAAAGTTGAGTTTAAATCTTCTTTCCCCGGTGCTGAAGTAGAATTACTCATTTAAAAAAATAAAAAAAAAATTTTTCAACGATGAACCTAAGCGATGCTTTTAACGTACAAGAAAGCAATTACTTAAAAATAACTGTGAAAAACAGCCTTAACGAAGATAATAATAGCTATCAGTAAAGCTAATATGCAAATTTTTAAGGAGATTTATAAAAAATTTGTTTTAAATTGTTTATTCAGAAATTTACCTCTTTAACATTAGTTATAGATACATCTGAAAAGTGGAATTTATTTTTTTATATTAAATTTTTATTTTGAAACTTTTATTGTGTAAAAACTTTTATTGTATAAAGCAGATGTTTTATAATTTCTTCTTAAAGAGTTGCGCAGAGTAAAGATAGGCCACTTGTAATGCGGCTTTATACTTAAATATAATCATAAAAATAAAAAATTGCAAAGGGAGTCAATGAAAACACCGATAATTATTAATAGGATGTCTTCGTTGAAAATTTTTTGTAGCTTTGTCGCATATCTCTATTGTGACTATTGTAAATAAAATAATTATCTTATTAAAGCGAAGATTTTTCTTTCGCGTGTAAAAGTAGATGTGAGAGTTGTAAAAAAGAGTGTCTGCGGTGCACGATTGTCCATCATTGTTATCAAAGCTGACTTTTGTAGCGCTTTCTCAATACTGATTGAATCATGTAATAATCATCGTTATATAAAATCGAATACGATAAAGAGTATTAAAGTGGAAAAGCAATTTAACGAAGTTTATCAGTATTTCGACGGGTTTTCCTTTTCCATTCATACTCTAAAGTTTCCATCAGTAACGTGGAAAAAGAAAGTCCATCGTTGTAAATTCTAAAACGGAGGCTATATTCTACTTTTTGTCCGTACTATTATTGTTCGCTCATCTGAACGTCGGACCAATCATTGTACTTTATTAAATTATGTAATAATTTAAAAAATGAAAAGGAATCAAGTTTTGTTGCGATTTAACGGACGAATCAAATAAAGTTTAAACTGCGGTACAAGCATAAACTTAGTTTTTATTTACGATTAATGTATTTTAACAATCTTTAATAGTATGGACAGCTTGCTGTGAATGGGGGTATGTGCGAACTCGATTGATAAAATTGTTAATAAATTCATAATGCACCATTCAACCAAATGAATTTGACATTTAATTGAAATTATAGTTGCTAAATTTTCAGTCAATCGAAGTTTTTTGATCATTAAATTTAAGTATAACTTCAATAGAATATTTATTAATTAAAGGAAGAAAGAAAAGAAAGTGTAGGAAGTACAAAGAGGAGGTTTTGTTTACGAAATATAAAATAAATTATTATAGACAAGTATCATTTATTGAGCCCAATTTTTAACGATATACGGCTATAAATAAAAATTTCACAAGATTAAATAAAAATTACATTCGAAGAGACATTTTCTAAAGTTTCAAATTAGAACTCACTTCAAGAGCTAATACTTCAGAAAATTTTACAATTAATTATGTTAAACGTAATAATGATCGAGGATGAAAAAATAATATACATAGTAAACGCTCTTTAATGCGCTTCGAAACAACGCATAGAATGCCATGGAGAGAACTTATAATTTTATCAGAAAATTGTGCACGAAGAAGTCAAACGCTCAATTCGCGCTGACATAAATGCTTTTCCTTTAAGTCGTTTCTTTTTTTTGTGAGCTACACAAACACTTAAGCTGATATTTCGCTATTTTATTGGTTTTCTTATTTTGTATTTCTATTTGTCCGAGAGGTCATATAATCCTACAGTCGTAAATTTATTTAAAAAACATCGAAATAAATACCTTTTATACTCTACTTTACATTTCTGTTCTATTGTTAATCAAACTAAAGACGGTGGCATTTGCAAAAACTCATTAAAACGATCCCAATTTATAGACAACTCAAAAACGTGCAAGTAAAAAATTCTAGTCTACTAAAAAACAGAAAAAGTAGGATCGTGTTTAATTGTCGAAACAGTAAGACCTCTATCGGACCATACACTTAGTCTTATCAGTTTCAATTAGCCTAATATTCACATAACATACAAACGAGTCCTGTCTTTGTCTTCAGGTTCGACGAAATCGATTTTGTCTATATATGTTTCAAAGGCGAGCTTGTATTTCCGTTTTCGTACTCGGTACTTGTATAGCGGTAGTATAATAATAGGCGTTGCTGATAGTGGACGAAAAAAAACCAACAAGTTTGTATATATTGGTAACCACGACGGGCAGACAGTCTCTCAAGTTCCTTCCGTCTGCTAAGGACGAACAATTATTTTTTCGTTTATTTTTTCCTAAGAAACGATCACGGAAAGGAAATAAAATTATAAAAATTGAAACTTTGCTAAAGTTGTGGTGTCACTCTCTCTTTCGCGCACTTCGAGTTTTTAAACAAAAACAGATTGCGATGAAATTTCACCACTTATCGGTTCTATAAACGACAAATTAAGGAAAAATCGTATACTTATTACATAATCGATTTGAGCCATGCGAATTCCAGCTTCCATACAATTTTACTATAACGATCGAGAGCAGAGATAGCACGAAATCTTTATTGCATACTTTTTTGAATGTGCACCTTTGCTCTCTTGGATCTCTTCTTTTACGAACTTACTCTTACGTCGATATGGATTAAAATGGAGTTGGAAGAAAGTAGAACACAAAAAAACGGAAACACGGACTATCGAACGAGGGAGTTCACGCTAACGTAAAATCCAATTAGCTACATTTTACAATTACGCGATATAGGTCTGTATGGCATTTGCAATGCTGCTATGAATATACATACACACTGCGAAGGTGCATATCTCTTCAAAGATTAATAGACTCTCTTAATCGTTTATTGTTTGACTCTTCTAAAAAAAAAAAGAAGAAAATAAGCTGCAGCGCTTTTCCGTACACAATAGGTAGAGATTTCTTTTTACAATCGTTCGCGCTTGCGTTTCTCGGACAAGGAACTCGCATAGCTTTTACATTTTTCGCATAATCATATAATTAATAATAATAGTAATAATATATTCTCTCGTCAATGTTACAACGCTGAAGGAAAATAACGATGAATGTAAGGTGCGACAATGAAGTTCATCTCAGACGCAGTCTGTCTCTCTCTCTCTCCCTCTCTCATTCTCTTTCGCGCATCATCGGACGTTTTGGTGGTAAAATCCCTTGCTTCTAAACCGAATTCCTTGAACGTCGATGCTACGCGACTCACTCGCTCCGCTCTATTACTCTCACTTTCTCGAATGAAGGTGACTTCTTTTTCAGAACGATGAAGTTTGAAGGGGCAATGAAGATGTGTATGTGTGTCGGTGTTGGTGTTAGAACGTAGTTTAATGGCTGGTGATGGTATTAAGTCTTGTGCACGGTTTCTTGCTGTGGATGATCCGGCGCTGATTGAGGCTCCGGACTGACTCACGAGGTGGCTCTTAACTTTTCCAGCGCCGGCACGAGGGACTCTTCGAGCGTTGGTCCGCAACTCAGGCCACACTCGCCGATCCATCTGGCCTTTCCACTTGTGTGCGACTGAAATTAAAACAATAATCAGTTAGTAACAATTTCAATATTCAATACTAAATTCAATGAATTAAACGAATCGTTTAATAATTTTGAAGCCAACGAATCAGTTCGTTCATCCAAAACGGCAACATTTACGACAGAATTTCCCCCGAGGCAAATGTAAGCACTTAATTAGAGAAGACACTCACCATGGTGAGATCGCGTTTCCAGAATGTGTGGCAGCGGCCGTCGCAAAGTGGGCACGGTCTCTGGAGAGAGTAGCCACCGCACTCGCTGCAGTCCAACGATACGTGTTCCTCGATCCACGATACTCCGCATCTGCAATTGCAGGGATATTTAATTATGCTTCCGTTCGACACTTCGAAAGTAGAGGGCTTTATTTTTAGCAACGGATGAAGCTCGATTCGTACATAATTAACGGGGCAACGAGCACATGCTAGTTGAAAAATTAGCTTGGAGTGTATATGAAAGGAACCGCACAGCGTAATTTTATTGTTTACTCATTTCAAAATTGTCCGTCCGTTTGCGTGCTCATTAACCAATATACATTACGTACTTAAACTGTTGGTAGGTATTTTTAGATGTCCCTTTCATCCCAGGGAGTATTCAAATCATATAATCCAATTATTCTTCTTCTCCAAGTGCGCAATTTAAATATTTACTTTTGCCCTAAACACCAATAAGTCATCGTCGGCGTAGATTAAACTTTCCCACGAACTTGAGTCAAGTCCATCGTCGCGGCTGACGTCAATTACGGCGCTTCCGCCCACCGCGGCGCCTCTCCTATACCGATTCGGCTCCGGATCGCGCCGGATTCCATTGTTGTGCCAACGACGGTGTGCGCGGTATGTTGCTAAGTTGCGCAACTAGAGTCTGATATCAGACTAAGTGGAGCGCCTCTATTATTTATTATTCGCGGCTCGGCGATGTCGAGCGAATCTTCCTTCGACTAGAGCTCGAATTATCCGGTTAAATTGACCGAGAGGCGTCGTTTCTTTATTTTACCATAGCGCGGCACAGATAACTCGATTAATTAATGAGCCACTCTCGCGCTAGCCGCTCGTTGTATTTTAAACTTTTAACTTTATAGGTACGACGGCCTTTTTTATTTAGCGAGTGTTAATTAATTTTATGAGTTTTCATTTTTTAATTAAATTAAATCTATCTTTAGAAAACTTCATTAGTATTAAAAAAAAAGTTTAAGAGGCTTTGAAAAAAAACACTTGTATTAAAGCGTTAGATTCGAAATAAAACCAGCTAGAGAATCTACAAACATCTTGAAGAAAGTTAAACTCGAAGAGTGAAGACTTTCTCCGTGCCATACTAAAGATCTCACCGCTAAATTCATCCTCAAATACTCAAGACCGCCCTCCTCTTTTCAACGCCAATACGAACGTGCCACCGGCATCTACTGAAGATCCATCAATATAGATTACCGGATAAACTTAAAATACTGTATTTCCGCAGTGGTGCGACGAAAATAGCAGTTTACTCTTTTGAAAAAAGAACGTCTTGCTTCAATTGAATACACGTGACAAAAGTCTGTGCATCGAGTCTTCATCCGTTCAGGTTCTAAAAATGTACTTATTTTCGAGGAAAAGCCAATGCTTACGTGAAACAGGAGTTGAGTTGGGCACGGAGCTCTTCGATGGTGAGAATCGTGTCCTGATACTGAGGATGCGATCCTAGCGATTCGTCTACACTACCGCATTGACTGTGGCAGGAGAGAGAGATGTTGCTCCTGGAATAAAAAGATTTTATCAGTATTCTGAAAAATAGAACTTTATTAAAAAAGTTTTACGTCCACTTTTGCTTGCTATTTTCTGTAAGTTTTTGTTTTCAAATCAAGTACTTTGCACTTTGCATTAATTTTATTTGTGTAATTATTACATTTGAATATAAAGATAGGTGCATCGAGAGTTATTTCATTCTCTCAGTTAAATTGGATAATTTAATTTTCCCTCAAGTACAGTAATATCATTAATTGCGTTTTCCCAGCGATGCGTCTCTCGATAAAAAACGTTCAATTAAAAAGCCATCGTTAGGACGATGCGGTCACCCCAGCATCTATAACGGCGCAATAAATTGAATTTCAGGCGCAGACATCCTCCGCAATAATTACATAAGGCCCATGTAATTGCAAATTTCACGATTGCAACTGCAGATCACGCTAATGAATCGCCTTCCTTCTATCCGAAAGGCTCCCTTATCTCAATTAGTAAAAAAATTCAACGAATCGCGAAACACGGGAATCCACACTTTACGTAATCCTCATCATAGCTTGAAACTTGAAGAGAACTGGTTACGACAATGCAGTTTGCGCAGAAGAGGCAACTTCGTTTCCGTTTTCTCTCCGTCGGGCGATCGATCATTTTTTAATCAGAGTTTCACCATTTTTATTATTTTCTTTCTTAATGATTACAGTGGGAATGAAGAATTTCAAACGAGTTTTCATGTACCGTCAAGGGTGAACGCATTCTGCCAAGATAAGCGAGCAAATTGTATAGTTTAATGTATGGAATGGAAGTTTACTTCGAACTTAATTTCCAGTACTTTTATTTTGTTACGGAAAAGTACTGCGTTTATAAAAGGAAAGCTTTATTCGATTAAGAGCCTGAATAACAAGCTTACAATCTTTCTACGTTTATAAAAACTTTTCCATTTTTCGTTAATTTCAGTGCGAAACTAAGCATTTTTTACGAATGAAAACCCAAGCGTGTCGCGCAGTGACGCCCGACACAGGGCAGCTTCATCGAGAATCTGCGCACTTTACCGCACACGTTGCTCGAAATCGCGAAACGAGACGAGGCCGCTCATCGAAATTAATCAGAGCAAAGTCTATTTATAAATCATCTGCACGTATATGTTAATAGCCGCGTTTGAGTCTCATTTATCATCCTGCCCACTGTTACCTTCGTGCGTGAAAGTTCGATCGGCCAAAATTCGCCAGTCACCTGGGTTATTCGGGCTATATTTAAACGTCGCCTCGTCTGGAAAAAGTAAGCGCCGAAATTCGAAGTATTTATGGCCATTATTATGGCCGAAACAGGCACGCGATCTCTTGTGGACAGAAGCAGAGTCGCTAATTACACGCGACGACCGGCGCGTGACTGGGTTTGACCTTCGACACTTTTCGACGTGAAACGCGTCGTCGGGTCTTTGACCAAATGAATTTTCGCAATTGCAAATGAGCGAATATTCCTATACGTGCACGCGCGCGTTTTTAGCTTTTTTATAGCCTAGGAAAGAGGAGTTATATTTGCATAGGGGAAAAAAGTGCTTATGCAAACATAACGCTTTTTTCCAGCGCGTATATTTGTTTTTTAGATTAAGAAGAAAATTCTAGATATATCTTTTCGTCGTTGCCGTCAAATGTCTTATTATAGTATCAAATATTTTTTTTTAATAAAATTAGACTTAAATTATTGATACAAAACACATAATTTATTTGATTTTTATGATGCTAAACTAAGAACTAAAATATTATCAAGCTCTGTTGTTATTAAAAATTTCTCTTTGTACGTTAATAACAAGACTAGAAGGTAATTTTACTAAGCCCTACTTTTTATACGGCCCTTCATAAAGGCAAAGTACGCCGCTCGGGAGTCGGTCATTTCGATTGCGAGCGCCTTGAACTTGACTATAAAGAGACGCGCCTAGCAAGAGCGGAAATGCAAATCTCGGAAGCGGAGGGGCTACTGCTGGCTACCACGCGATATAGTGTGCATGCAGGCGGCTCGTGCTTGTCGGTGTAATCGCGTGTGCGCCAACCAGCAGTACCACATTATAATTGCGTATGATTTATTCGTTATGCGGAGTTAACATCTTTTCTGAGATCGAAGCCACATTTTGGTTTCGAAATCTTGATATCTTTCCCTGAAAAGTGGAAAGCTTCTTCGAAGTTTAAAGTTACCGTGGCTCGTGGCAGAAATTTATAAATAAAATTTTTATAGTAGCTTTAAATAAACTTTATTCGTTAGATTTGATTTGAAAATTATGAATATCGTAGCGGGCGAGAATGAAAGGGCGAAGCTTCGATCAACTAACTGCACTACTTGAAGTGCTTTTTGATTGATCGTTATTGACCTTAACTCAGACAGTAGTGCAAGACTAGCAATCCGGAAAAGAGTGAAAGGATAGGTTGGCTTCAAAGGAAAAAGAGTCCATCGATTAATTTTGTATTGCGTCAGAAAGCGACGCTCACGAGCAGCTACGTGAATGCACAGAACAGTTGCACACAACGAGAGGTTCAATGCTTTTGGTGCACTTGAACCTGACCGCGTGAATCTTCGACAACGGCAGTCATGTGCACTCAAGAGTGTAATTATGTAAGGTGCAATATTTCCTCTGTCACTCAGAATATATTATTAATATATTTGCGATTTGAATCTTTCGAAAAATTTTTAAAAGCGGAGTGCCGCTGTTTATTCGGCAAAGGTTATTTATATAAGAGATCTTTTTTAGGAACCAGCCGATGTTTGGGTTTTTCGGCTTTTTCACAATTATTTTAATTATTTAGGCAACGTGAACAATTTTTTCGACCCTAAATGAAGAGCTTTTGGTTTTTAGCCTGACCATTCAAAAATAGAATAGTGCTGGTACAAATGTAAATTGTAGAATGAATCTGCACAATCGATTAATTTTGATTACGTTCGAGAATTGTTCTTCAAAGAAGCTATAGATGTGAACTATGAAAACCCACCATTCGGAAATAGCTAATGTCATTTCACGCTCGTTAATTTACTTGAAAAATGTGAACTTCCGGAATGTGTTAAATATGTGAAGTTCTAATTTGAAAAGTTAACTTACGTAATACTAAATTTGAAAATAACGACAATTGCGCTACTTAATGTACTGAAAACTATACTTTATAATTGCTTTAACAAGATGAATTGTATTGGAACGCCGTACGAACCCTGAAACTAACTGCTTATACAGTTATTGGTGTAAACTTCACGTTATTCACACGTGTTTCATGTTGGTCAATCCTATCGTTTTTTTGTGAATGATTTATTGTCAATTAAAACAATTTTGGAAGTTTTTCTTCCAAATAAATTCGGCAGTAAAAGGGAACAGACGATGAATCAGAAGCTTCTGGCTTCTCCGTAACGCCAACGCTTTCAGTTTAAAAAAAATCTCCGGATATTCCCAGGCCCATCGATCGCGGAAAAGCCAGGGAAGCGCTTCAAGCTGAGTCCAGAAGAACCAAGCATGCGAGCTAGGCGTGAAAACAATCCAGAGGAAGGCTTGCGGCACGTGCCGGATTTTCTCGAGTATTAAAAACCGCGCGATTCAGCGCTTTTTTTATATCGATACCTGCCTCGAGCACGTGACGATCTCGTCTATATGAATCGAAGCCTTGTATTAATTAATGTGGTGACGTATAATAATCTTAAAATATAAACTAGATTTAAAAAAGAACTTCAAGTTTATTTAAGAATCAAGGCAATCATTCTCTGCTCGCTAAAAATTTGATTCTATAAAAGAAGCAGTGTAAAGGTGCTTGAAGTTCTGACATCACCAAGTGCTAAAGTCATCCGAGTGATATAATAGACTCTAGAGCTCCATATTTTTGGAAGAAGAAAACCCGATGATCAACGAATGCCGTACTAATACGGATTCGAGTTGCATGTATTACCAAGCTGCATCGGAGTGAATCAGCGCGAGAAGGCGCGATCGGAATTGTAAATACGTGTGGGTGGCTTAATTATTTTATCCGTATCCTATTGTTAGGCCGCTACTGGCTTGATTTAGAAACGATTGCTGACCAAACGCCGTCGGAATCGTGAAGGTGAAGGATAGAAAGTTGGATGTAAAAATTCTGTAATAATTGGCTAATTCGACGGGTTTCTCTTCATCGAACCTGTTTGCAATGACTTCATTTTACGCAGCAGAGTTTTCGAATCTCTGAAATTTATTGAGAAATGTGTACATAGAATAAAATCGGTGAAAATTGAATGTTTAAATATTTGAACAACCTAAAGAACGTAACGATGTCGCGAACGATTCCGAGTATTGAAAATTTCATTAAAGCTTTGCAAATGAAGGAGAAAAGAAAATGAACTCCATTGTGACGCAAATGCAAAAATTTTTTTTTAAATTCTGCGTCTCAGAAAATAATTTTCATAATATGAAACGTTAAACTGCAACCTCTTAATTACCTTAATAGTGGTAAAAAAACTACAGAATTATCATTCACGCAAATTTGTTACGAACGTATCGTTAATTCTTAAACACATTACGACGCGGACTTTCAAACATTTCATTGAAAACGCAGTTTCACTCGTGAGTAATGTCTAATGTTCCAGATTGCTTTCTTATCGTTTGAACTTTGAAACTTGCATGATGGTTAAACGCTTGATATCTTTTAGAAATTCAATGTTTCATTATGCTTTCCTTTTATGCACTGAAATCAAAAGTTCACACCCAAACTTATTATCTCTGTTTATGTTGTAATACATTACTTCAAATATTACATCAAAGCTAGAGTTTCTTCAGTAAACAAATAACAAAAGTTTTTCAGCAAGTCATAGTTTTAACGGCGAGCAAAGTACCTTATTGTTACAGAAAATAACAAACAATTTACGAAGCCAATTAAGTAAAATACTTACCCGTGACGAGAGAGATTCTCGGTGGTGGTTTGCACGGATGTGACAGACATGTTTCCGTGTGTGCCTGAGACTGAAACAGAGAAAAAAAAATTCCACGGTTAATGACAGGAGACTCAAAGCAATATCTCTACATCGCTGATAATCGTCTCCGCCCACGCGTGATAAGCTATGCGCGTCCCCTTGTAAACAACGGAATTCTGTACGTCATTCGTGAAGAACAATTGGGCCGGCTGGTAACGACCGGAAACGCAGCCGGTATTTTGGCTTCGCGAAATTTCTACCACTTGGGTATGTTCGTTGTGCTCCTTGTTCGAATGTCGCGTAGTGAATTCTGTATTCTCGCTTAAGTACGTAGTTGTTTCGCAGCAAATAAACGAGCAAATAAACAAATAAACGAAGGTCAATAACATTCTGTAGGCTGTATTAAAGAATGGGGTGTTAAACACTGAAAATTCAAGCATCTATCACCTTTGGCAGACGGCGGAAATCGACTAGTCACTCAAAATCCACTTTTAAATTTATAATCAATCGTCGTCGAGACGGTCTTACGCAATTTCGCACACACGAAAAGCACAGCGAAGACGTAACCACTCATACATACTTTCGCCAAACTTTGTACCTGAAATACAGACGCGCTTAAATCTAGTACTTTTCCAAACACGTGCGAATAAGATATAAGGCAATTGATGAACCCAAATATACGCGCGCTGAACTACGTGCATCGAGGGCTTTGTTTCTGGACTAATCGAGACCAGATTTTGCGTGGGGGCCGTTCAAGTGCAGGTGCTGGCAGGATAAACGAGCTCTCATCGCCAGAGAGAGCTTATTGAAATCTATATCGGCTGACGAATTGGAAGGTAAAATTAAATGGGCGGCGGCCGGTTTTCCTCGAGCTTTCTAAGAATAAAACACGGGGACCTTGAATAATCAGGTGGCTTTGTATAGCGTTTCCTTACGGCGCTCGTGACGTCGCGAAATTCCTGCGTTTTCGCCTTGACGGGTTTTGGAGGCAGCAACTCTCGCGTCACTTTCTCCTGTAGCGGGGATCAAGTATGAGAAAGGCGGCTACTGCGCGCCAATTTCTCAATTTGTAATTTGAAACGCGTATGCGGCATTGTAATCGGTTTCGTTTTTGTTGCAACGCCGTTAAACATTCTCGCATGCAATATTTACTTTTGAGAAACTTAGAAAGCATTCGAGAAATTCCTCGAACAAGTACACGAAATACCTCAAAATCGCTTTCAATTTAAAAATCATTAAGGCTATATATAAGCAGAGCCAAGTCGAAACTTTCGAAGTGTGTTTTAAATTAAACTCAAGCACATTACGAAAGTATCGAAATCGCCTTGTAAAAAAGAAATTCATCACAGAAATGGGACAGAGATGTGAGCGAGTCTTACTATTAGAGCCCACATTTTTTAAAGTTCCTCGACCCTGAGCCGAATGAGAGCTCGACTATTTTTATCCGCAGACGCCGCTCTTGTTGTCATTCTGCATCTCGACGAGCGAATAATGCACGTCGCCATTAGTGATTATCGATTGAATCTTTTATTTCTCGCATTCTTTCCGTTCCCGCTTTGCTTGGGTATCGTATACTACTCGCTGGCGGCAGTGTTTGATTAATCAAAGCTTTCTCGAATTAAAAGCGCGTAAAAATCTGAAAAGCACGCCTCTTGCCGCGTATGACGCATTATTTATTTTCTTTTTTATCGAGCGGCAAAAATTTCTTGACGCACTTCGCTTCCGATATTGCAATATAAATCCGCAGCTTGGAAAGCAAAACAAAGCTGGTTGTTAAAATGCTCTGGAGAAACAGAAGACTTCCCTGGGTACAGACAGGCATTATAGGCGCGCGTCGATGAAGTAACGAAAAAGGCGGCCAACGCGCGCCGGTAATAACGGCACCGATGGCAAAACGGTACGAGAATGAGGAGAATGTCAAGGATTTCTTCTTGCATGCACGCACCGGTCGCGTGAAGGAAAACCGAGTGAGCCAAGTGCTTCTACAGAACTACGATTCGCACCGCGAGAATTTCGAATGCGATTAGGCGCGTGGAGTCCTTCGCCGCTGGAAATCCCCTAGTGACGTAATTTTTTTGACGCCTCGTTTATTCCTGGATTAATCGCGGTAGACGATTATTCGATAATACACGCTGCTTGCGTTAATTAAATACAAAGTATCGATTTCATCGTGACGTAAAAAACAGACCTGTCTGCCGGTTAATTGTGTATAAGAAATTCAATAGCTTTCATACAGCGGCATGCGACCTGTTGACGTCGAGCAAGGAATAAGAACAGTGCAGAAACTTGTGCGGCGTGACGTACATTAAATGAAGGCCGAGAGCAGAAGTTTATCGTATATGCGCTCGATTTTCTGCAAAAAACTGCAAATTTTTCTGGACGCGTCAGTTGATCACTTTTCAAAAGCGAAAACGAGGAAGTCATTCTTCTCCAAAATGACCATTGCAGTACGTCGAGATATATGTCTGAAAACAAAGTGTGGATTCTTCAAACTAATTCCTCTTGCGCGTTACTCAACCTTTACGATCGGCTCTCTCTTTTCTAAAGCTTAATGCGCAGTAAACACATTACTTTCACGCGAAACTTCGCAGCGTCTTTGTGAGACAGACAGCTCTAGCTGCTTTAGCTGCTGCTTGCGATAAAACAAAAGAAAAATCGAAGCCGTCACACGGCCGTTAATAGATGATAAGCAGCTGCGCGCGATGAATCCCGGATGAGTTTCCTCAGCGTTCTTGGTATTGCAGTTTTGCAGACAAGCGCACGCTAAGTCCAAGGTGCTGCGTGCTTAAAAATAATTTCCCTCCTCGATTCGACCTGACCTAATTTTTATCTCATTCACGCGTGACCGAATTAGAAACGACTACGCGCTCAATTATGATGCGTCATTATTATGCGCCAGTTAATGTCCGATGCACGTATTAGGTGTACGCGCAAGTGGAGTAAGTGTACGGGATAGGTTCTATAGAGTTAGAGATAGAGTAAGTGGTGAAGATTGCGATAAAGCGAGCGTGCCGAAGAAAATAAGGCTGATACGGCGTTAATCAACTTAAAAAGAGTCGATGAACCAGGCTATTGGGGAGAGGAGGAATGTAAGGTAGACCATAAAAAGATACGGTTGCTATTTTTTCAATTAGATTTTAGATCAATTTATGAACCTGAGCAAATAAAAATTGAAGACAATCTGCGATTAAACAAATAAAGACTGATAAAACCTACGCTCGATCGCCGAAGATTAAAAGTTTCGCGTAAAAAGAACAAGTATTCGTATGTCCATTTGTGCTCATCTTATCCTCCGTAGTATACCCCAACACACCTAAAGCTTTAATTCGATTAGCCTGTGAAAGCCCAAGCTTTGATTAAACATATAAATTCTATGCTCAAGTATTGGATTTCTTCCTTTCTCTCGAATTAATTAAAACTTGCGATAATATTAGCTTCCCCGATCCTAATTAAAAGAAATTGACGCAAGCCATTAAAATAAATTTGTATTACTATTTTTTGCCGCCATCACAAAAAAAAGCAAAAAAAAATGAGCCGTGAACGATGAAAATCCGTTCAGTAGAAGCTGAGATCCAAGCGTATACATATAGACACACATACGCACGCACGCACGCACACACACATGCACACACATCAATCCATACAGACATTTTTAAAAAATCATTTAGTCTTGCTCCTGACACATTCAAATACAATTATAACAGGTTTTTCGAACAACTCCAAAAATTACTATCACAAAGCTTCCTCTAGGAGGAAGCAAAATCCAACGTGCGCTAGAAGACGAGAGAAGAGCGGCTGCATCCCACCGGAAGTTGCGTAAAGCTCGCTTCGATATTTTTACACGTGCAGAGCTTTTCTATCCGCCTCTCTAAGGGTGAAGCTTTGTGACGTGAAGACCGCTTCTCAAGCGCTGCGTCTTCTCGTCGTTCACGCTCGCACACCGTGACGTTAGACTCGTGGGGACAGTTTAATATTTCCTTATATAATTAGGGAGAACAATACGGCGATAAGCTCCTTCCTATCCTCCTTCTACAAAGTTGTGAGCGCACACAATGGTACGTTTCGTGTTTTCAAAAGAGCCCACTTCGTCGAACGCATTAGTTGACGTCAGCGCTTATGAAAATTACGGCTGACTAAATAAAACGCACTTCGTCTCGTAACGTCAGCGATTGAAATCTCTGACTTATCGAAGTAACGATATCGATCGAGCTCGAGCAAAAAGCAAGAAATGGAAGGATTGGCGCCGGCGTCTGCGGGGCTAAACTTGGATTTCTGGCATAGGTACAGCTTTGCATGCGCGCCTCTTTTGGATCCAACTTAGAGAGATGCTTGCCGTTGAATTTACATTTGCAATTTGAGGATCGCGTGATCAGGGCTCCGTGTTTGTAAACTAGCCTGGAGTATCCTCATCGATCTTGTTTTGGTTTTCATCGTAAGGGATATTTGACAAGCTGCGAGACCTTCAGGGGCCGAAGGTTTATACTTATATTATGTATATCGATAAGAAAGTGATTTCCATTGGTATAGTGATTTATTTTAGATTAAGGAAAAATTAGGTAAGTGCATATTTTTAAGAAATATTTGACTAAGAAACAGGAGAAACAGGAAAATAATGTTTAAATCAATTCCTTTTTTAAGTTCCAAAGAAAAATAATTAGAATTGTTTCTTCAATGGAATTTCACGATTTATCATATAAATGACTTTTGAATGCGTTTCTCGACCTTCCCAGTGTCAAAAGAACAATGTAATCGATTTGATAAGATTTGTCTTTTAATAAGAAGCCGGAGGAAGTTTTAATTCAGTCAGGGAAATCGGACTCAAATTACTTGACGTTTGCGCATTGAACAATGATGTGCGCTTTACTTTCGTTATTAATTCCTTGTACAGCGTCTCTGCAGGTATGTAATGCATTACATCAATTTTCAAAGTCAAATTACGAACTTCGAGGACTTCTGAAAGCTACATCCTGGTTTAAGCCCTAGACAGAATTTTTCACTCGTTACTCCGGTCTGCTGAAACGCACCAATTCAATTCGAGGCAGAAAAAAATCACTGAAATATTCACTCCCGCGACGCCGAGAAGGAAAAACCTCCGCGTCATGTGCGCACGCACACTTACTTCAGTGCGTATGTACGTCGGCCACATGGGGGGCGTCGGTCCCTCCTCTCGCTTGGCGGCGCGAGAGGGGTGGAATCGAGGTCGACAACCCCCAGCTGGCTACGGCGAACGCCATTGGGGAGAGTTGCATCGAGATATTGACCGAGGCTCGGATGCTCATCTCTCTTGCTCTCCCGCGAACCGAAGAGAACTAGTTTTATCTCAAGGGAAGGAGCGACCCTTCGGGGCCGAGGACTCGATTTACGCTTTTCCTTAGAGGGAGGAGTCTTGTAGACGCACTCTAAGGGCTGCGAACGGATGGCGGGAAAGCTTTTTTGATTGTGCTTCCATGTTCTGCGGGAGCTTTTGATGGTTCACGAAAGTAATTTCAACGAGTAACATTTTATGTTGAACATTTCGGTATTACAATTTTAGGGCGAATTCGAAGTAGCGCATTCGTTTATATTTAATTGATTGAATTAATAATTGGACGGCTTATTATTTTAACGTTCTTTTACATACTTTTGATAATTTCGAGACTTCTAAACCATGCAATATATGAATATTAACACTAATTCACGCATTAAAATTCCACAGAGAGAAAAGACGATTTAGTTACAGGCCACTCAAGTCTTGTAAAACTAATGCGCAGCAGCGAACGCGTACTTTATTTATCAAAGGCGAAGAGCGTTGCTGGTTTTTTGTCGGTGTCGCTTGTGTCTGCGCATTCATTAACATCAATTGCAATTAAAATGAATAAAAAAAAAAAAACCACATGCATACATTAATCAATATACCCGTAAACGAAGAAGGTTTTTTCGTTAGAAATTAATTTATGACGCCCATTTCTTTTTTAAATCTTCATATTCTTTTTAATTCGGCATTCAAGGTGAAGTCCCTGAATGTTGAGGGACGCTCCTAATAAGTTGATTTATTAAAACGATTCAAATAAAAGGGATGCCAACAAAGCTTTATCAAACTTTTTATTTTACAAAAAATATTTTTTTGCAATCATTTAACTGAATAAGATATGAAGTTTTAATAAAAATATTTTGATCGTTTGGATTATTTCCAGAAACTGCTTTGTGCTCTTCTAAAAATTGCAAGGTGACTTTACATTTTTATATTTGCTTTAACACTCCTCCCAAGAGCCTTAAATCTTCAATAAATACTGAACTTTTCACGTTTCTTAAAAAAAACGTTTTCTCCATTCTTTTGTCATCGTCAATTCCGCGAACGGATCGATTCTTTGATTTACTGTTCCGCAGTGTGCATAAAACACAAAACGTGCGTGCGCTATAAACACAATTAAATGAAACTAAAAATAGGAGACGATGCTGCGTTCTGTCTAATAATAAACTCGCAAAAGAAGCCACTACCAAGACAAAGGTGTAATAAAAGACGTCGAGTGAGGCAACGGCGCTGCGGCAGATAATAAACAGCAAAGCGTGCGGTAGAAAGATGATATCTTCGAACCAATTTTCGTGCGTGGAAGACGCGTGCCGGATGCTAAGAATCTTATCTGCGAGCTTTTCCGCCGCCAATTCCGGCGCGTGGGTCGAGGATAGATAGATAGGTAGATAAGTATTAAGCGCCTAAGAACTCATGGTTCTAATTAGTCGAAGCTGTATGCATAAATCCTTAAAATAAATGAATAAACGGAGGCAAGGATCCTCATAGGACGTCATCGTTGATGAGAGAGAGAGCTTCAAAACTGCAGGTTATAGCTGTAGAGTGTTGCGTTCGCGATAGTGCTGCAAAGCGTTATTCGTGGTACCTTAATCGTTTCATGGAATTCTATTCGATCACTCTCAATATATAGACCAGGTACACTAAAAGTACGCAGTCTGCTTATAAAGCCTCGGGTGTCAAACTTGCAGGCCTTGATTTTATGTGCATTTATTATATGAGTCCATTTGCTGAGGTCCAAGCCACGAGTCTTGGAACGTTTGCATTTACCTTTACAATGATTGAGTCAATGGAATCGTGGCGGTATTCCGAAAGTGGATTTAACGTGCCGCTCGCCTACGACGCTACCATCAAAGTTGTGGCTCTATTGTTTGGACGAGCAGGAGCCCAAAAAGTGAAGATACGATTATCGAAGTAACACCTCTACGCACGTTTAGGGTTTTCAGTCACTCAAAACGGATGAATCGGCGATCCAAACGCAGAGGGCACGGTAGTAAGTGTCTAGCAGGTAAAAAGCGCGGTGAATCTATTTTCTATCATCTGCGTACATAATATATTTCCGTTCCTAAAATGGGAATCAGTTTCACACGTATCGATTAGGCGCGTGAGAAATTTCAGGTATTCGATGTTATCGACGCCCTTGATATCGCATAATGAGGTGAAAAAGAGAAGATAACGCTAGAAATTCAATCAAAAGCAACGGTAACTTTGCCTTCGCTTTATCATTTTATATCGGCCAGGTAAAAAGCCACTTATCAGAGAAACCCGCAATAAATACTGTTCTACCGTTCTAGAAGCTGCCTTTCGTTATATAAAATAACGTATTTATTTGACATTCTCTTCGAACAAAGGTGGTGCTCGAGGAACAAAAAGAAAAGAAAGTGCGCCCGCCGTCTTAAAAGGCCATAAGCCAAGCTCGGCAAGTGTCAGCAGGCGAGAGATTAATCCCTTTCACACGAAATCATTTCATCGCCCGTAGACATTGAAATAAATTCTCCGAAATACCGGTCCAGCAATCCATTAGGCAATTTCGAAAATTAAAAAAAAAAAAATCACCTCGACGAGCGTTTATCGAGCCTCTGGCATCGATCGCTCTCGGCACACCACTTGAACTTTAAATTCTAACTATCGATCAAGATGGAACTGGGATCGACCCTCCTGCAACCTGGTTTCGGGAGAAGCGAAGCAACGCCCCGTTTTCCCGTGTGAGCGTCATTGATTTTCCACAGCGCGATGCGTTGCACTCTCGACCCTATGGATACGTTTTCTATATTCGTCATGCGGATTCTACGCAATTCGTGGACTACCTGCATTTATGTTCATTGCCAGAAATCCGCCTGCGAAGTTTTACGATCGGATGAAAATATTTTTTTAGCTGGACGAATTGTTGGCCGAGTTGTGATTCTCAAAAATGTGTTTTCTCAAGCGTCTTGGTGTTTTGAAGTTTTTAAAAAGGAAATAAGCCTTGAAGCTTGAATTCTATTTTCCTAATTATATAATGTCATGTATATTTTTAGCGCTAAAATGTGCTTCTCGAAATAGCGTGCAGTCGTAAAAAATTGATTTAGACCACTTAACCATTAAATATTAGATAAAAGAACTATCTGTGCGTCAATATAAGAAAGTAAAATGCCCTTTTCAATCAATCAAATTTAAGTAGTTGCTTTAATAATAACCTAATATATGAATACAAGTATTCAAGCAAGTATTGCCGTGGCACGATGAAAATTTGAAATCGACATCTAACAATTTTCCGATAGTGATAGCTTTTGGACGGAGAATAAGTGAAACACTCACAATACTGGTAAAGTTTGTTATATCAAACTTATAAGACAGAAACTTCTCTAATTATTGTTTCATAAAACAATTCAGCTGAAATTAAACGGTTGTAGGAAATTACAAGCGATTGCAAAATCAAGGCTACACTATAGCCTTCTCGGGGAAAAGTGGTAAAGACCGTTCTCGGACTTCACGATTATCGGTAGCCACGGCGATAAACAACGGTAAATTCCCAATGTTTTGATTCGTCCCGTTATCACCGGGTGTATCCCTTTTAGTACGGTCATTATCCATAAAAAAATTCATTCGATAAACTTATATAACGTGCAAGTCATATTAGTCACATGCGTTAGCACGAATGTGCATACTGAAACAGTCCGTCATATAACGTTTATTCAGACAGATCTCGCCTTTGTTCGAAATACGGGATTTCGAATTTGCATACAACTTAAAACAAAACTGAAAGAAAGTTCGCACACAAATACTAATGTCACCGAGTCGACGAAAAGCATCGGCAAGAGAATGGAATATCGGTCGACGGCAAGGGCTGCCCACAGCGCTGCAGCCTCAGTATCTCTCTCGCTCCATCGCGGCCCCGCGAAGTATTGATTCTCAGGGTCGCGCGACTCGCGGGAACCCGCGTGCGGCCTCTTTTCCTATGCACCTATACACGTCGCTAAAATCAAAACAGAGCCACGCGGACTTTTAATTCCGATGATCCAGAGTGCGGAACGATCGATCGCCCTTTGCGCATGCGTCGCTCCGCTGAACTTGGACCGGTTTCGTTTGTAACGAGAGTGTAAGTAAACATTGCAAAACGAGGACAGAACTGTGTCAGGCAGCAAAGTCCGCTCGAGTGAATTGCACAATTTCCGCGTGAGGCTCGTTGCTCTAAGTGCTTACACACGCGATGTATTGAAATGTCGCGCCGAGCGACTGAATCGATAGTCCTATTTTTTGTACAGAGGACCGCGCGAGAGTCAAACCAGAGCAGACGCATTGATTTTGGCGCGAGATTTCCCTCGTGCACTCACTCCCACACATTCGCGCGACCAGTGCATCGCGAAGAAACGCGCGCGCTTTCACTCCGAGAAAAGGAAACGCTCGGGCAGTTTCACACACAATAACGCTTTCTGCGCTAAAAGCAAGATGCTACACTTACGAGTCGGAAGGCGAAGAAACTCGAAGAAGATGTAGCTTCTTCCGGAGCGGAAATGGAGCACTTGGAGAATCACTCGAAGACAGCAGTGGGTTTGTTCTTCTTGCAAACGCAGTGGTTTCTTTTGGTTTTTCAGTCTTGTAAAAGATTAGATTCTTTTGTACACTTTTCACAGGAAAGTAGAATGATGCGACGAGTTTCTTCCTCTGATTAGAGAAAAAATCGTGCGAGAAATTACAGTAAAAGTAACAATAAGAGCGATTTAAAAATCGTAAACAATACAGTGCTAAACACGCACACCGTGAAGAGTCGAACTGCACTAAAGCTGCCGACGAGACGTCGTGCGGCTTTTATAACGGAGGTCGGTGGCAGTCGGCTCGGGTGGGGCAAGCAAGGCACCGGAGAAAAGAGGGGCAACTGCGCGCGCCAGCTTGGGGGCAGACGGCGCCGTTCGTTTGCTCTTCCCCTCGCTTGCCCTTACTCGCTCACTCGCTCTCTCTCACTCCCCCTCTCTCCCCCCCTCTCTCTCTTTCTCGCTCTTTCCTGTGTAGAGCTTCAACGGGCGAAAATTCAAACCGAGATGATTTATGTGAGCTCCGCTGCGCATGCGCAAGAGGTCAGCAGCTTTGTGTGTATATGTAGGATGCAGCATTCTGGAATGCATTATAAACACTGGAATGCAGAGTGGGATGCGCTTTCTGTATTGGCGGGGTTAGGGTTTTAAACGCGCAAATGGTCGTTCGAAGGGTTCACAGTGCCAGATGGATTTTCGTGGATTTTGAATTCTTCTCAAGTTTGGCCTGGTCGAAGTTTTATTATTCTTTAATAACTTATTATTTATTTGAAAGTATATTTAAAGCGCTTAAAGTTATTACTTTAAACAGTGGTAGTATTAATATAAAATTAATTGGACATTAAAATTATAAACTTTTTATTATAAATTTTTTATCTATTCATTTTCTTTTTTATCCGGGCCACATAAAAAATTCTGCTAAAGAAATATTTAATTTAAAAACAAACACGCAAAACGAGTTTTTCAAATGAAACTAATTTAGAAAAAACCGCTTTGTACCGAATCATTTTTAAAAGATAAAGTTTCTGAGGAACATAATTGGATGTGTATTTGATAAATTTAACATAGGAGCGTTTATAATTAAAATTCTTACAAATTTATTTTTACCTAAAAATGTTCTGTGCGAAGCAATAAGTTTATCTGTATCAACAGCGGAGGCGTAACTTTTTCGAAATGTGTTCCGTTGTTATTTGCAAACGATAGAGGAAAGAAAGTTATTATTTGGTAAAAGAATGTAAGTTTAAGGCTAATGGTTTTTTCCCACATGATAAAATGTGATCCACGGAAGAAGTTGGTCTTCAATTGGCTGTCTATTTGAATTTTTATTTCGTTTTTAAAATGAGAATTTAGATCAATGATTTTTCCATATAAAAAGGTGATGCCTTATGATTCAAAGACTGTATTTATAGTATAAATAAATATGTCTGAATCCAAGATTATTTTTATGCTACATACTCAATTTTTCTCACAAAGTCATTTATTTCAGATATTTATAAGGAATGATTCTATCGCTACTCCAAACTTATCAAAGAACTCAATAAATTTAAAATATTGAAATTTCACCACACTTATAAAACTTTTACCGACATAAAATATTTTTATTATATTAACAATTTTCTTTTAATAATCTAATGAAGACGCTACTGAAACGAATGTTAGAGCACAGCTTATCTCTCCAAAATGGTTGATACAGCAAATCGTCTCCGTGGCAAGAACATCGATAATAATTCTGCAAATGTGGAAATTTCTTTACAGTAACAAAGTCTAATAAAAACGTTATTTATATTTGATTTTATCGAAACTATGATTTTTCATAAGCATTATGTAGCATTATAACTAATAAATGTAGCATAAATCTGTCCAAGCTTATTTTTACATTTGGTTTTATTGCACAAGAACAATTGTTATTTATAGCAAATTATTATCCTTAACTCACTGTTATAAAAATTTGTTATTCAATAGCGATGTTGTAAAGATATAAAAACATTTAAGTTAATTTATGTTATTACATAATAGTAATAAATTTCATACAGTAAATTAATAGTTGCAAAGAGAAGCTATAAAGAATGTATTAAAGAGTAAATGTTTCGATGCGTTTGACCGTTCTTCCGTTTGAGTTAAAAATGCTTCTTAATCCACATTATTAATCTACACAAAAAAGCATTTCACCTTGAACTTTAATTTATCCTTACTAATTTTCCCGTCGTTTCACATGCGAATGTGCGCTCCCGAATCAAACGCTCACGGAGCTACCTCGAGAAATTAAACGTTATCACGCGGCGAAGCAGTGACTCTGCATTGCGCAATCGCAGCCTCATCACTCCTCGCAAGTATTTATGTTAAGTACGCCTTTTTACACGAGGTGTGGAAAACGGCCCCGAGTAAAAGAAAAAGATACCACTGACCCGACCGGCAACGGTCACTCAAATGGTTCGTGGAACAAACGTCTGCACGCTGTGCATTTTTCTAGCGTGGGAAAAAGTTTTAGACGCCAGACTGACGGAGTTTCAAAGTAAAGTGTGAGGGCGCGCTGAGCAGGGAGAGATGCGTTAGTAGAGCTGCTCTCGTGCCAGTGAAAGATATTGACGAAGCACTGACTAACGAGAAAATCCGAGAACATTTCTCACAGTCTCGGTGGTTTATTTCAAAATCAACCGCTTGTCTTTTGGAAACGTGGTTATACTTTTTGTATTTTATACTATTTTGTACAAGAAAAACAGAAAAGAAATGTTAGACTTTCTTGTTTTTTTGAATTCCTATATTTTTTTTTCTTTTTTTTTACAGCTTTACCCAAGTCCTCTTTTCGAGTCTTACATGTCTCTGCATTACTTCGAAAATTCCTATATTTTATTGTAGAATATTTTTATTTAAGTATCAAGATAATAAACTCGTAATTTACAAAAACCAACATTTATTATTATATGTTAAGTCATTTTTGTAGTATCTATAAAAATAAATCCTAAATTAAAAAAAAATTCGTCTGTAACTATTTGGTGTTCCAATATCTTTCATCTACTTCCAATTGCCGATATTTTTATGAAAGCGTGACCAAATAGTACTTTGAAATTTTATGGAATAGTAAGATGTGCGATTTGCCATATCCCAAGGCTTAACAAGATTCCAGATCTCTTGGGAATCTACTTGCCGATATTTTTATAAAAATATGACCAAATAATACTTTGAAAATTTATGGAATAGTAAAATGTGCGATTTGACACATCTTGGGCCAAGACGTAAGGCTAAGGGGATGTCGAAGCCGGGCTGTTGCTGTCTCTCTCACACGTATTTCTTTTTTTCTGAATACTAAATAATTACTGTCACAATATATAAGAAAAAGTATTTCTTGTGTAGGTATATCAATAAAGTATTATATTCCACCTGATTTATAGCAAAAAAATTACTTTTGAAAACATAATTTGACAACTACAAAAGTAAAGAGTTAGGTTAGGATCTCATACGTGCGAGAGAGAAAACTACCCAGCTCCGACATACCCTTAAGAAGATTCCAGATCTTTTGATGGTAAATCTACTTTGGCCAACCCCAAAACCTTGGGATTTTCTAGGTACAGATGTAACCAAAGATACGAAGAGGTAATTTGAAAGAAGGTCGAAGAGTGAAAACAAAATAAGTATTTATTTTCGGGGCTAACTTCTTGAAAAATTCAAACTGTATATTCTCTTCTTTCTACAAATCTATAAATGTTACCAAATTAATTATAATATTGTAAGCAATTTTTTATTATAATAATATGTGTTATGTATTTGAAATAATATAACATTATTCTATTTTTAATAATATTTTAGCATTATAAATTTTAAAATATTCACAATAAATTGTTTCACTCGCGTCATTAAACAAGTTTAAAGTTTATTCTTATCTTGTTTTAGAAGTATTTTATCCTCATAGGGGGTCTACCGCTGCAATATCTTAGATTAAGCAAATTTTAGTTTTGATGTGTAACACGTGTTTACATTTTTTGTTTGTCTGAGATTTTCGCAATACTATTATAAACACATTACCAAATATAAATTTCGTAAAAAGGTATAATAATAACATATATCTAAAAGTTTTAGGATATTAGGCCCCAACAAAATAACTATCGAATCACTTGAGTAGTACTAGAATGAATCGATAAAAAAGTAAATTCATTCGATTGAATTTATGTAAACGTAAATGTATAGTTAGAGCATTGAACTTGTTTGAGTAAAGACATTTTCTTAAAATTATGAAACATTTTTTTACAGAATTATTTCTTTCTGTTATTTCTACATAATTTTTATACGATAAAATCTTTGAAGTAACAATTAAGTAATTTATAATAATATACGGTTTTATTACTTTGAATAATACGGTTACGAAGTCAATAATTAGTTTGACATTGTTATGTACATAAATTTGATAATAAGTAGAAAGACTGATTACTAAGAAACTGTCAGTTTCAGATTTTATAGAGGAAATTGTGTCCTGGGAGCACTTGCATTAAAAAAGCCTTATGTACTAATTACGAGATAATAACGCGTTTGCAAAAAAACAAAGTAATAAGGCCAACACTATAATACTTTTATGGGTAAAGCAATATAAAAATAATAATCTATAAACAAATTTTTTTGATTTCTAAATTTTGTGCCTCTCCACATACTTTCTATCAAGAACTTATAATAAGAACAGTACAGTAATCTGTATTCAAATTAATGAAACAAATTAAAGCAATGATGAAGAAACTCATTTTTCATTTTACCAGATAGAAATCAAAATTTTTTTAAATATATAAATTTAATTTTCACAATATTATTAGATTTTATTAAGATCGTATTATAAATAAACTATTTTAGTACAATAAAATACAGAATTTTTTAATAGGAAAAGAAAGAATTGTCTAAAATTAAGTAACAACAAAAAACAAAATAAAAAAGATAATTTTAAAATCGGTAAATGATAAATTGACGATAATTGTATAATTTGATCCTGTAACATGCTTACTTGACAATACCGAATTATAATCTATCTCTTTTAGTTATAAAAAATGTATTTTGAAATCTCATTTATGATTTAATTTATTGTTATTTTTTTTTTAATTACTTTTCGGGTTACAAAATAAAAAAACGTAAAGAAACGCTCCATAATAAAAGAAGCCCATGACCCAGCGTCGAATGAGACGAGAAGACCTACTTACTTTTCCCAAGAAGTAAAAAAATGCAGTCGAAACAAAAACATAAACTCAGAGCACCGCGGCCACTCAACTATAATAAAAATAATCAGCGCAATTATATTATTCAAACAAGCATCATTAAGTTTGAACTGCTTTCAACCTACATATATTCAATGCTCGTTACTATGCATACGAAGAAAATCACTGCAGGCAACTCCGCGTTACATTCAGCAGTAGGATCGATTAATTTATTATGCCGTAACCTACAAAATTGACCGTTATGCTAGCGACGAAATAAAAGAGGAGTGTATAGATTTACATAATCGTAATTACACTAAAAGATACAAGATAAGGGAGAAAACTACGAAAAATCTCGAAATGATAAGAACTGACGCCTTGATAAGATGTTTCAATGCATCTTGGAAGAGGAGCAGATGTGAACTTATCTCAAGATAATGGAAAAATAGATATTCTTCTAAGCTTTTTATTGGTACCCTGTAAAATTATCTAAATAACTTTTTAAATCAATGAATATAAAGTTGCTGTTAAACGTTAAAAATACTCATTACACAAAATTCTACTCCAACTGTTCAAAAAATAATTAGGAACTATTTCTAACAGCGTGCACTAAAAACTTGTTGTAAATTGTAATCACAATTTTTCAAAGAATTAAAGCCTACAAAAAAATAATGACAATTCTGTTTAGTTATCTTTAGTTTATTTTTAGATGAACAAGTAATATGTCAATTTTTAAACTAACGTATAAACAAAGTTTACAAAAACTAAGTCACTTGCTATAAGAAATAAACTTTAATGCAATCAATTTGTAAAACTTCAGAAAGTCGCGATTTCGTGCATTGATATTTGGAAACTTAAGTTACTTCAAAAGCATTACCCATTTATTTCATGTTATTAGCTATGCACAAAAATAGATCTTTTCAAAGTTTCAATGTGACCAAAGTAACGTAACAGTTTCATTTCTTCATAATTACTGTCCTTCATTGCTTTTTTAGAACTACTGTAGATTGGAGGATTCTAAAGTTTCAGGAAACTAAAAATAGTTTACGTTCTTTACATTATCAGATTTTTGTATTATTTAGAAAAAAAAAAATTGTTGAAATTAATTTCTTTTCTAGTAATTGGAAAAAGTTTATATTGATCCCAAGATGTCTTATACGACGTAGTACGTAAGAGTTCATCAGAAAAACGGAGATGAGGCATCTTGGCTCAGCTCCATCACTAAGTAGAGGGTGAATAGTCCTCGATGTTTGAAAATAGATCGATCACATAATCGGTTTTTCATCCGCATACGCAAGCATTCATGCAACACGTATTTACCAGAATTACATCGATACAAGTATGAACATTTAATTGGCAAGGAATGAAGTAATCAATCAGCATTGTTTGCGAGAGGTATTGATTTAACTCGGCCTTTAAGGGTATTTACTGAATATTATCGTTCAAAATAGAGTACGATTTTAAAAATTTAAGCTTTTGAAAAATTCAGAAGGCAATATCTTCGATCGCTTGAGTAAAAATGTTTTGTAAATTGTTTGAAATTCGATAGTTTTTATTCTCTTTGATAATTCATCATTACCAGTCATTTTAGTAAGTGATGCAGACGAATATTTATAGGATGAAAAATAAACCTCGCTTATATTTATTCAGCTGAACACAGTATAAAGCACGTTTTAGCATTGGCTTTGATTTTTCTGTCTACTTAAAGTTAGTTTCAGCTTCAAAGTATAAAATTTTCACTTATTTTATAAGTGCACTTAATTTAATTTAGCATGACTCAAGTAGTTTTCAGATTTCTCAACTTTGGATGAAATTCTTAAACTTACGTAGTAAACTGTAGTTGGTAAAATGAATTTTCCGTGACTCACCTGCAACATAAAAAGAAAATTTCAATTCAGTAAGATAGAATTATTAAATTGTAAATCTATTTCATTTCTTGAAATAAAAGAATACATTTCCATTTGTAAAAATTTGTACATCGAAGTTTTAGATGGGTAAACGAAAATTATCCTTCAGAGAAGAACCTACTTACAACAAAATTAATAAACAAGATTTTTATAAGGCAGTAAAACTTGCATTTTTTTCACGTCTTCTTGTGTAGTATTAAAATACCACAAAGAGAACAAAAGCCATATCAACCACTGCTGGTTCTTATGGCGGTGCCTTGACCTGATTTTGCGATTTTTCGCCTTGATGCGTTAAGTTCTAAGCTTGATATCAGCTGATCGACCAGCGACAAATCGCGCAATGCGTTACCTCTTTCGCAATCGAGAATACATACAGTAGACGTACATGTGTTTCTCATTTCTTTGCGTCACGGACGATATTTATTAAACAAACGTTGCTCGAGAGCACTGAATAAGGGAAGCTCCACGTGCGCAATGGGGATCGTAAGTTTATAAGATCCGACTGTCTGTTTCTTCTTTCTTTTTGTTTTCTGTTTTCATCGGTAGATAGGCACTACGATAAAGTATTTCAGAAACATTGTATTCCATTGGACATAATAGATAAAAATTTAAAAATATCGAAATAAATATAAGTGTTTTCTGTAACTTGTGTGTCTTAGACAAGATTTTCTTATCGATGCTCGTGGAAAAAACCTTATTATTTGTTATAGAAACAACTAGATCTGCAGCATAACATTCAATCTTCCTTAAAAAGGCAGTACCCAATGAAAATTCAGTTAGATAATAGCGCCATGTTCGTAAACGTGCAATAATTAATTTCCTAATTCATCACTTCATTGAACGGTATTATGCAAATGCAACTAAAATTTTATCAACATATGCGCTGCATATGCAAAATAATCATTTCTGCTGTACTGAGATACATTTGTTTCATCAGAAAGTTAAACTATATACTGTCCCAGATCAACTACGCCGTCAAAAATCGTTTCTACATTGTTCCCTTTCCATAAGATAAATTCACTCACGATTATGCCACTCGTCGAGGGGGGTAAAAAATTGTTTATTCCCAAAGTCGATCGCAAATGTCTTTGCGCGCCAGAGTGTCGCTTGTGAGTTTGCTAATCGACGATTACACACGCGCATAAGAGCGGCATCACGCCAGAGCTCGTGTCGACCAATAAAAAGCTTCTTAATTCGCATTATCTCCTGCTTTTTCTGTTTCTCCAAATCGATAATTGTTTGGCACGCAAATGGAGAAGTTTGTTGCGATGTCGCCGGTTGCTATGTTGTTTTTGCTTGCCTTTAGAACTGGACTTTTATGGAAGTACATTGATTTTGTGTTTACGCTAAACAGCCGGATTTTTTCCTGTAGTTTCATAGGTTGCTCTGAAGTAGTGATAACAATATTCAATAGTGGGGAATTCTCGGAAATGGATATTTTGTGTCTCTTATGAAAAGTTAGCTCACTTGAAAGTTCGGTTTTCAATAATTTTTATGTGTTAGTAAAATATTAATAAAAGTAAAATGAAATGTTTAAACAATTAATGCAATTATGAAACTAAAAGCTTTAATTAAATTTAAGATTTTTTTGTTTGTATGAAAAAATTAATATATCTATCAATCACAGGAATTTCATCGCATTAAAAAAATCCTAACATTTTTTTGTTATTAGAACAGCTTTCACAACATTACTACATGTATGACACGATACGACCTTGCGCGAGTAATCCAATAATAACCTGGTATGATTAACACACATAATGTCCATTCGAGCACTTAAACATGAAACTCATTGTAAGAGATCGTCCAAAAATATAATTGAAAAATTACTCATTTCTATTTTACCGACGCATTGTCGTTTTTAGATATAAAAGGATACTAACGAATCATTTTGAAAAGGGTACAAAATTTTATTAAAACTCTTTATAAATATTTTTTAATAGTAGACTGATTAACAAAAAATGATGATTATTAAAAAAAAAATTGCCTTAAACATTGTATTAAAAGACCCCAACCAAACATTGTGAATTTACAGATTCTGATAATGGATAATTTTCGAAACGTAGGAGGTTAAAAATATATAAAAAAAGTCCAATTACACCGGACACCAAAATCCTTGAGGTTTGTCCTTTGGTAAGTATTTCTATGTTATTCGACAGTTACATAATGCAGTTCATTTTGTTTATGTTTATGCAAAATAATGTTTAGTAACAAATGTCATTTATTTTTTTATACACTCCATTTCAAGGATAAAATGCAGTTGAAATAATAGTCTGCAATGCTACCTAAAGTCATTATTACGTTTTTGTTAAAAAAAGATAAGTGCAAAATCGTAAACGACGTTTTCGCTTATTTATCTGAAACCTTTTTTTATAATTTGAAAGCAATCTTCTTGATGTATTAATATATAATTCTTTTCTTAATTTTTCGTTTAAATATAATAATATTGTAATGTAGCTTCATGCAAAGTATTGCGTGGAAAATTCTAAAAAGAATATTTAAGACTTCACGATTAACAATAAAACAAAAATACTTTATCTAATCTCAAGCAAGTAAAATTCCTCTGGATCATCACCTCAATCTTTCCAGTTTAAATGTACAGTCGAACTACATAGAAGAACTCTCGAGCTTCAATAATGTCGATCGCGATTCGAGAAAGGTGATTTCCATTGATTGCAGAAAAATGTACGCGAGTCGCCGAACCCAAATTGAATATCGACATACCGGCGCCCGAACTTATCGCTATTTGTTTAATAATAATTAAGCACATCTCGAGGAAAATTTGCCTAGTTGAAATGGTAAACGAAAAGAGACGCAGCCTACAGGTAAACCGAGTCCGTAGACGCCGTCTTTATATTTATGGAGCCACTCTCGCGGCATGATTTATTATCCCAGCGTCGATTTCTCAGTCTTCTTGTCTTCTGATATTACAGGTGGTAAATCCACTTGTTAGTTTAGACAATTTTACAAAATTCTTGTTCATCGCATTTTTTACTTTCCTTCTTCTAGATTTCCTTAATTTAGTGCATCTGAAATGTAATACAACACATGAGAAAGATCGCAAAAGTCGGGAGTTTTCCGTTAAGCTTAGGTTTTAAGGTAGCGCGGACCATGTTACGGAAATCGGTTGGAGCAACAAATTAAAAACCAATGGGCTTTTTGAGTAACAAATTAACAACAAAATATGCTGCTATTCTCGTATTGATATCTTTATAAGGTCAGGAGATAGAAAAAGTGGCTACGCTAACTTAATATTAAGTTAACGTATCCATTGTTTCTCGGAAACAGCTAGAGTAACCAAATCGGGTATGACGAAATAAATTAGCAACAGAGTATGCATATAGTTTGATTATAGGCTTATGAAATGGTTACACTAGCTTAATATAAGTAACACAAGGAGCGAATTTCCCTTCTTAAATTTCGATAAAGAAAATAGTATTTTGTCGAACGTTCATTTACAAGTAAAGAAGTAATAAAGAATCTATCTTTTTATTTTATCTAGATTTTTTATCGTTCATTCTCGATCTATAAAAATATCCATCGTTACAAAATATTCATTTTCTTGAGTAACACAAACTAATTTATCTACGCTTCGCGGCTCAACGTCATGATTTTCTCTCTGCAACGGCGAATCACAACCAATCATTGCAGTTAAAAGGTAAATTCAATGAATCACGGCCCCGGAAGAATTTATATCGGGCTTACCGATTCATTGCTTCCTTGTATCTTCTATATAGTTCTCTCCAAGCACCTAGAAATTATCAGAAAAGCAACAAGTAACTTTTAAAACAACGAGGCTCCACTATCTCACTATTTACACACCAGCAGCACGAGATAAAATCACGTGAGTGTAGCGCTGGTCTCGTGCTTCGATAGTCATATGATTTTGCGGCCCATTATGTTTGAAAAAGAGGTCTCATGCTTTTGATCAGGGATTATATTACTAATGCGATGGCGGAGTGGCTAACAAATTATAAATTTTAAAATGTGTGATGAGCGCATATTTGCACAAGTGACTCTCGTATTTATCTCAGGTTGTGTTTGATCTTGCTTGTATTTGTTTTATTAAATTTCGGTGCCTTGGGGTAAATTGTGCAACTTACACGATCGTGATTTTTTCCTGCAGTCTACAATTTAAAATTTTTTATCAAAAATGAAAACTTTCGTTAAAAAGCCTTTAAACGCTTTGTGCATTATCAGCTCATGTTTTGTCTTTTTTTAGTCATTTAAAGAAACAAATTACGATAACTACATTGCGGTATTATGATAGATCTTTACGTTAAAGTTATTAAAAATGAACTGATAATAAAAAAAAGGATATTTATTAAAGCTTTAAAATTAAAAGGGTTTTTTTTAAACTTTGCAGTGGACGTCAAAAAAGCCTTAGTTTTATCTTTTCTTAAAAGCAGGACTTTATTCTTTGTATAAAAGAAAAACAATTCAGTGTCCTCTAGTATATAGGATGAATGAAACCAGATTCCACTGGTTAACATTCGTCATCTATTGTACAATAGTCTGCAAGTATACAGTGAGTACATACGATTGATTTTTCGAGTTTTTCTTTTTTTAATTGGCCTTTTGAAATTTCGTTCCATAGTATTGAAATGATAATAAAACGTCAATTTGCAAAAGGGGTAGGTAATTATAGTTACTTAATACAAGTGACTTTGAGAAATCCATACAATGGAAGTAATTTTTAAGTAAAAAATCTTTACAATTATGTGAATACCATGTCTTTAATAGAAGGCCAATAATTGTTTTTACAACAATGTGAGCAGTATTCAATTTTTTTTAAGCGGCAATTGGAGAAAAATCTAGAATAGCTTGCTTATTGTGCAACTGAAGAATCTTTTTATAGTAAATCTATTTTCAGCTTTCTTAAAGAACAAACATCTACAGATCCGTGTTTACGACTTTCATTGCACTTTTTAATCTAATAATTGGACTTGATTTTACTCACAGCACGGTTTTGGTAAAAATAATTAAAACAAATAATTCTATTGGTCTCTGCTGTCAATTTAATTAGATTTTATTTTTAGCTAATACTTCGACCGCTTATGGCCATCTTTAAGGCAAAAATAAATTAGCACAATGTTGATATTATTGCTAGTCAAAATATAAACTTTTTATTTAGCTTTTTATCTTTTTCTTCACTAAGTTTTCCCAACTTTCAAGCCGAAGCTTTCAAGCTCGACGAGAAAAAGCCTTCACTTGTGCACGCGCCGTAGTGTTGCCTCACAATATAACAGAACCTTGTCCCAGACCGCAACATCCACGCGTCGTTAAATCGTCATTAATAATCACTCGCGGAGTCTAGACGCAGACGTGACGTCGAAAAAAGTTTGAAAAAAGCAACTACAACGACTATCTTTTCTCCACGTTAATGCATGCAAGACTTGACAAAAAGAACAAGTGTTTGCAATGCAAACGAACAATAACATAAGCTGATTCACATTTCTGGAAAAACTAAAGTGCATCTTAGAAATTTTTCTGGTTTGTATTGCTTAGAGCACCGGTTGAAACACGTTCATTTAGTGTGATCTTGAGTATTTAATTGAGTTGATGTCGCTTGGCAAACAATTTATTTGCTCTCTGAAAAATGGTTTTCTTTTGAATGGATGAATAAACGTTTAAATCATAAGGTTGTTAATTATTTGACAGTCAAGACTCAGCGCTAACTAGTTCCAAAAGCTCAGAATATTCTAGAAAACCTGTATTTCTTAAAAATTTTTAATGGCTTATACTAAATTTTGAAAAAAATAAAAAAAATAAATAATAATAAAATAAGTGATGAATTTTTAAGTTTCAACTTCCTAAAGTTAAATTTTGTTAAAAAAAAAAATTATTAAAAAAATGAAAAGAAATGCAAGTTATTTGAGAACTAAAAAACGTCATACGTCAACTTCAATACGTCACGAGTAACATATGAGACGCGTTAGATGGTTTAAAAGATTCTCAGTTTACCAATATTTTTCACGGCAAATAACCGAAACCACACCTTGCATACTAACGTCAAAACCAAGCTTGCAGCCCTTGCCGTCAGCAAAAAACCGCAATATCCCATCTCCCAGACCAGACAGTCGTAGAGCGCCAGAAGCAACACATTTCCCTGACCCTCCAGAAAATAGAGACCCATCGATAACTTGCGAAGGTTTGTCGCGAAGACGACCCTGGATGCGATCACGCACTGAACAACGGATCGATCGAGACTTTCTCACGAGGCTGAAAACCTTCGAGCAAGGTCGCAGAGACGAAGGGCGCAAAGAAAGTCCCTCGTATTTGCTCGGATTATGGACGTGGGGAATCGCGGGCGCCGCAGACACTTCAAAAAGGAGAATTCAATCAAGGCTGAAAACGATCAAGTGCACCGGGAACCAACTGCGGAGAAAGCCTTTCTTGGTTAGCGAAGGTGGCTGTTGATGAGTAATGGCGGAGCTGTCTTGTGATTTTGGAGATTGGAGGACAGGCGTATACAGCAGATTACTAACAAGGACTCACGTTTGAACGAAGTGCAGCATCAACTAATGAAATAATTTAACAAGAATATATGTTAAGAATATTTGCCACGGTACCTGTTTAACGTGATACATTGAAAATGTAAACAATACACAAATGCTAACGATGATCACAAAAAAAAGTAGACTTTAATCTGCTGAACCAGCTCTTATCAGAATTTTAATTTACTTTCCGCCAGACATCTTCAATGTGCATAAATCTTTTGTTTCAATTCAAACAGTGAAGATAAAGCCTCGATCAAATAACTGGATAAACGCAAGATATGTCATACATGAAATGCAAGGAAGTAAAAACGTCATAAAATGCGTGAAACTGTTATGTAACTGAAAATTTTAAAGCGAAGAGAAACAAAATATCACTGATAAAGTACGTAATACTCTATTACAGCGTATATATACATGGTTATTAATAAAAACACCTGACTTGCACAAATATGTTGCGTAAGGCACGAAACAATACCCATTAAAACGCCAAGGGAAGCTCTTAATTTACACTACTGGCGGCGTAAAAAAGAATAGCCGCTTTATGTAAACGGAGAAATTTCATTTGTAACGGGATTCGCGAGTGACGAAGCGGAAAAACTTGAAGAAATGTAAGACGAAATAAAAGAAAAAGTGAAAGAGCGCGTGCCGCCCGCGCGGAAACTAATAGAACTGCAGAAGAGTCCTTTTGCACGATTTCAAGGAAGCGCGTGCACCGAAGGTCTCTTTCTCTCTGCCGTCCTGACTTGTCGTTTATTTTCTTGTGACTGCTGTAATTAGAAGGTGCGATTTAACTGCGACGAAACGGTATGCAGGCTTCGTCCACATTTAACGAAACAGAAGCCCACAAGAAGGCGTCGTTACTTCCAGATTTTTTGAATTATTTATCGATAAAGCATTCTTGAGTATACTAATTTTCCAGAAGAGCACAACATTTTGTAAAACGTTAGGTGTGGTTAGTAATAAATATTTATGTACGTAAGAATGCGTTCTAATCTAATTTCTTATTATTTTCATGCATGGAGAAAATAACTCTAGTACGAAACCGCTCATAAAAATTAATGTGCTGCCCAGTACAATAATCACAGACCATTAAAACAAAATTCTAAGCTGAATCATCTACACTTAACGACGAGGCTATATTTTTCTTATTTTTTAAAAAATGACATTAATAGCCTCGATAACTTAACTATTTCAAGGCGTTATACTCTATAATTCTGGTTATCTTCATATTTTGGTAATAAAAAACGTTTTTTTTCAAAACAAAGTTTGAGTTGAATTCGTGTTCTGGAGGCCTGAGTTTCTCCTTGTTAGTATTAAAATAGTTTTATATTCTTGTTTAATTTAAATCTTTACTCGTTGATTTACCTAACGAAATCAATGGTAAAGAAAGATGCGGACATTTATTTCTGTCATTCAGTTCATTATTGTTTTGAAATTATTAGAAGTGTCGAAGCATTGTTCAAGACAACTCGCACATTCTTTTGTAAACAAAGGCACAGTTAATTCAGCAATAAAAAAATTAATTTTTCAACAGAAAAGTAATCAAAATAAAAAAAGAAACGACTTACTATTCAAGTTTGTTTTTTCTACGGACACTTCCTATCAAGTTAAAAGCGCAGGGGCAGAAAAAAAATTGACCTCACCACGAGCGAGCTTTGAACTGGCTATATAATACAAACTCGGGCTGCAGCATAAGAAGCCACGCTGCTAATCGTTAGAGGCCATGCTCCGACGAAGAAAAAAAGCTGCGCGTCGGCGATACCGCAAACTCGCGGCGACTCGCAGCAGTTGCATAATGCGTCTGTGAAAGGCTCTTCAAGGAAATTGGTCGTATTGTGGCAACGACGCGACGCAGGGGCGAATTTTAAAATACAAAAAGAGGTGACAAAGCATAAAGTACACACAAACTGGATTTATGCGGCACTTCATTGCGTGAGAATTTTGAGGAGAAATAGAGCAGCCGTGTTCTTGATAAACATTCAAGTGAAAAGGTCAATTTCAGTGTGGCTGGCAGAAGAATTCCAAAGTAGAAATAATTAGGTCGACTTGTCGCTACGCTGCAAAAGATTTGACGGACTAAAAATTAAAAAGTATTTCAATATTATTAAACATTGTTTAGAATTTTTAAAAATTATTACTTTTTTACTATAAGGTTTCTTACATTGTACATAAGAACAACCTTGAATTATCTTTTAATATTGTTATATTAAAATTATCTAGAATGTTTACCAACAACAAAAAAGTATTAAAAGTAGGAAGCAATAATATACGCCATCCGTACACCATTCATCAAACTGTTTAGCATTCAATGACGCTTAATTACATGAGTCACTAAATTATTTCACGTAATTAACAGCAATACAGTACAACAGATGAATCAAGACTTACACAATTACTCGGATGCGCACAAAGCAATAAAATTCTGGCACGATGTATTCATTCGATAACGGTTCAAATTTCATCTTCTTATTACAATTTCCGAAGAATCGTAAAAATCTCTAATCTGGTCGTAAAAATCAATGAAAAATTGTTTCAAAAATAACTCAAGACAAACTGCGCTGCAACCTCTAATCAACCGTACAAAAGGCACGGTAAAGCAGAAATTTTATATAACCATAAAAGAAGCACAGCTCTGCAACAGACTTAAAAATCTTATGATTTTTTTGAAGTAAAGATCGATCATTAAGCAGCAATAAATGTGGCTTCCCGGAAACTCTACATCGAGCCAGAAAACGTGAGAGGCCAGAACTAGAAGATGTAGTATCATCCACGTGAGTAGAAAATACATCGCACGCGTCCTTTATATAAGATACATCGAAGCAATGAAATTGAAATTACTATGACGAACGCGGATGCCACCTCCTAAAAAACCTTGGACGTTGGACTTTGAAACGATATATGCTTACGTGTAAGCGTCTTTCTATCGGGTATTTCTTCTTTTTCCTTTCTCTTTTGTACAAGAATCCTCATTTACAAACGATTTATAGCTTAGTGAAAAAGGTGGGATTCAGATTCTGTGCGACCGATAACTACTGAAATAGCATGAGGTGTATAACCTAAATTTAAAGTTACATTTTTATAATATGATATGTCCATTTATTGTCGAAAGTTACTGTATTAAAAAATTTAAAGATTCGAAAACGCTAAGCTAAAATGATCTACATTTATTTAAACAATTTATTCACTATGCATTGTTAGGTAGGTAAGGCAATTTTTTCTTTTTTTTTCAAAATTTCTGCAACTTATTTTAATGCAAACAATTTAAGTTTTTTTTTTACACGATCATGCCCTTTAAATATCTATTAATTTTTTCTAAAGGTTTTACGGGTACGCAAGGCGGGTCAATTTCAGCAATAACGTTTTCGTACATTCGAAAAGTTTTAAAAAGGCCCATACATATTTTGAATTGTAAAAAGCTACTTCCATTTCTTCAATTACGTAAATTACATTTCAATACGAAATTTGTAAAATATATAATATTTAAGTAATTATATCAAAAAAAATTATGTTTATATTTATTATTTGTTCTTCTAAATTTATAAAATACAAATACAGAATCAACCTAGAAGCCAGAAAATTATCTATACATGATTCTAAACGAACGATAATCTATAATCAATCGATGAAAAACTTGAATAAATATTCAAGTGTTTATAGCGATGCTACTGATAAGAAAAGCGTCTGTCATCAGTATTACTTTTATAGTTTTTATAGTTTTGGCCGACAGGCCGAAAAAATGCAATTTCGGATATGTATCCGCAAAATGGCGTTTTGCGTCCGCAAAACCAGGACGCAAAAGCGAAATTTGCGGCTCCGTATACTGAAAACTTGTTTATAATTTTCTAAAAGATTGCCAAATTACTGTTTATGTATTGTCTGTGCTGCCCGCGTAAAAAAAATTACGTTTGGGCAAAGTTTACCCAAACTTTTACGTGGGTGCAAAGTATATGTGCAGCCAATAAGTCTCAATTGACATTTGAAAGCTCATTAATAATAACAAAAAAAATATGAAACGTTTAATGTTATTTCAAAAAGATCTATAATCAACGATTCGACTGTCAATAAATATCTTCATGCTCTTTATAATCACAAAGTAAAAGAAAATATCTTTAAATGTTTTTCATTGCAATACTGATTATCTTTAATGATTCCATTTTACAATATCGAATATTTTTCGTCTTGTGCAAATATCACAATTACCTTTTTAATACCTAGATTCTGTAGTATTTTTGGATAAAATAATCGTGTAATGGTAATTAAAATAAATCTGCAACTTTTTAAATTACTGGGTATATTTATCCACAAGTCTATACTGGGGACTGATGAAAATATTGACTGCTGAGTCGATCGTTGATCTTCAAAACTACAGATATGCATTTAACGCACAAAGACTTTAGTGTCTATTATCTCTTCTTTATTTACGTTAAAATGAAAATACCGCTTATTGTAGTGAATGAGCTGCAACAATAGAAAAGGAAGCAGTATCTATAATTACTATTTTTACTCTATTATCGAACAAGATTATTTTAAAATTAACACTTCTTTCCAATTCGATAGTACGTATTATTGTATAAAATATTTTATTTAATGGTAAAAACATTTTATAGTTTGCACTACCACTTTTTTGTAGTTATCTCAAAAAAGCATACTATAAATTCAAATATATTTTAAAATCAAAAATACTATGTTATAATAGTCTAATTATACTTGCCAATAAGTGAAATGTAATCAATTACAATTCGTAGAATTTCAAACAACACATGTAAGTATTCAATATCAAAAATTACTCGCAAGTGGAAACGTAGAAATCTAGTTTTTTCATCCAGAAGTTACAGAACATCAAATTGTTATATGTGTGGAAATAGACATATCAAAATCTGAATAATAGACCGCTCTTCAGCCTTCCTAAATGAAAATATGTAAATTTCAATTTCAATCCAACTTTCGCATTCTGAATTAATATTTGTTTCCTGAATCTCAATGTTAATGACAAACTGTGCTGGATCCAGCTGCATATTTTCTCTGAAAATTTCATAAAAATTTATTTTGTTAAATAAATAATTTTTAATTTTGTAAAATGTTTAAGGCACAATATTAATTTTAATTATATTTATTTATTAAAAGAAAAAATAAATAAATGCATTATTATACTACGTTCGTTTAATTCATCACTATACTTGAAAAAAATTGTTTAAAAACACGCATTTCTATATTTCTGACGAATTTAAAAACAGGTGTAGATCCTCACTTTGCGGAACGTTGACTGCGTGTGCGAAATAATATCGAAAGCGTCGACAGAGACATCAAAGGCAGTGCAAAAATAATTTCTACTCTATACTCCAGAAAAATTATGACTAATTTATTAAAAATACTGTCATCGCTGTTAGAAATGACGTAAAAGAAACGTTTATGTTCAGAAATACAAAGTACACACGTTATTAAGAAAATTACAGACTTGACTTACATAGCTTATATCAAAGTACATAGAAAAAATTACTTCTTCGTGTTACCAGGCGTTTAAGGGGTTGGAATTATTAATCAGACCTCTACCATGTACTGCAAGGGGAACCTTACATTCTATCTTTGGTGGAAATGTTTTTTTATTCAACAAAGTATAGAATGATGGGAAAAATATTTCTCTGCAAGCAATAAGATATGCATTGCCGTAATTATTTTCAATAATTGCGACGTAGAGAACCTATGTCGCTCCTTGGCGTTGGTATTACAATATTCGACATCAAAGATAGGAATTGCGGGGAAAGCTGACGTGTATGCATAGCTAATAAGCAACGTCGACAACTTTGTCGCACTTTTGAAGATGCATCTTTAATGATTACTCTTTCCAGATATTCCCTTTAATAATAGCATGCTACGATATCTAACAAAAACTTATATTTTTTCATATTCAAATAATTTAAGTAGTCTAGCTCTTTTGATGCCATTTAATCAATATTGTTTAAATGTTTGTAAAAATTGTTTATTGTTTAAACGATTGCCCATTTCTTATTGAAAAAAGTAGACTGCATAAAAAAAATAGATATAAAGTAACACCATATTTTTTTAACAAAAAAAGACGAACGAAGCTACAAGTAAAATTATTTGCGATATAGGCAAATTCAGGTTAATATGGGCTTTTATAATAAACTGTAAAAAATTGACTTTAAATTTAGAAGAATGTAGCTTTACAATGGCAATAAAAGTTACTTTAAACTCAGTTTAAAATTATATTTTGATTTACGATTTCTGCAGGTTATTTATATGCAGAACGCACATAAGAGTTTGAAAAGTAGAACTATAGAAAATTATCAACAAATAAAGGTGCAAAATACATTTACTAAAAATTAATTTTTAATGTAGAACTAAAGAACAATAATATTTTTAAATTACTTCGCACTTAAATTATTTTCCAATAATCCACAAATTTTTTCTTTATAAAAAAATTCAGTTAGAATATGTAAAAGTGAGAGAGATGAAATAAACAAAATTTGCAACTGCAAATGCATCAATATATTTTTAAGGTATTCACACGAGGAAATATGTATTTATTAAAATTACCAAGTCAGGCTTCAAAAGATCCATAACTACAAGTAAGACACTTAGCGGTTGAATTACTGACAATATTGGTATTATTGATAAGGTAAGATGGAGGAGCTAAGAAAGAAACTATTTTTGTGCCCTGCGAAAGACTTTCTTTCAGTGAATGATTAATGAACGCAGAAGGAGAAATGCAAGAAAGTTGGCGCTAGCTTGATATTACAGCACTTCAAATACCGACTTTGGCAAGCCAGTATTCTTCACTTCATAAAATAATTCCGCGATTTTTTACAATTTTAACAGACATAAAGGATAATGAACGAACATATTGCACCCATACCATTTCGCATATTGAAATTCTGTGGTTTATGGCGTCCTATAACATGGTCTACTTGGCGAGCTACAATGTATAACATCTACACCATTTTGATGCTGATAGTATTGGTCACGGTCACGCTCACCGTATTAATAGGCGTCTACCAGATGCCTGTCACGGAAGATACATTTGCGGAAAATGTGTTTCTCATGTTTGCTCTCATCAATGCTGTCTTCAAAGCTGTCAATGTATTGCTCTCGCGGAGACGTTTTATCAAAATGTTGGATATGGTCCAGGATGACAGGTGGCACAAGCTTCGTAATACTGAGGAAACAGAGATTCGTGACAAATATAAAAAAACAATACGGTTAGTTGAAATTATTTTTATATATAAATTAATCAATAATTCTGTAATTTTCTTAGCTCGTGAAGTTGTTAATAAAATTTAACTTGTTTGGCTTTTTTATACTTGAATACTGTCGATTATAATAAACGTATTTTTAGTTTAAATATATATAGATCTAATTGAAATACTGGAGTAAATTTTAATTTATTGATTAATACCAAGTACAATTGTGATAAAATTATGCAAAAGATGCCATTGTGCGACAAAAATAGAATGGATTAAGTCGCTCACGTGTCTCTTTCGTAGAAAGATCAGTGTTTATTTTACAACTGCAGTCTTCGTTGCGATAGCGCTGCGAGTGATAGCACCTCTTCTCGATCTGAGTGGAGAGATAAAATTACCAGTAAATGCTTATTGTCCCTGTAACATCAAGGGTTCTGGCTGTTATTGGTCTTTGTATTGGCATCAAGCAATTGGAACTGGTGTTGCCACGTTGACCCACGCTGCTAAAGACTGTCTTATATCAGCGCTTTTGCTACAAGCAAGTTCTCAATTGGAAATACTCAAACTCAGACTACTAAGCATCACAAAAATGTGTGGACATGCAAGGAAACAAAATAGAGTGGTGATAAGTGCTGAATTTATTGAATCGAAACTCATAACAGAATGCATACAAGATCACGAAAGTATTTTCATGTAATTAATCTTTTATGAGAATTTCATGTAATAATTATTTATTAATAACAGTGTTTCAAACAGGTTTGCAAAATTATTAAATGACAGCCTTAATGTCATGCTATTTGGGCAAATAGCTGTAACGATACCAAATTTATGTTTAAGCATTTACCTCATGTCAAAACAGAATATTGCAAGTATGGAATTTATGATGACTTGCCAATTTTTTTCTGCAGTTGTAATTGAATTATTTTTCTTTTGTTGGTATGGAAACGAAGTAACATTGAATGTGATTTTTCATTTACTTGAATTTTTAATGTCATAAATTAACAGCATAATTTATGAAATCAATATTTTTTTGTTTAGAGTCTTGATGTTGAAAATGCAGTTTATGAAATGGATTGGTTCATTTTATCAACGCGTTCCAGAAAAGCATTATTAACAATGATGATGCGAACATCGAAACCAATTTTGTTTAGGGTTGGACCAATAATGAATATGAATATTGATTCATTTTTAAACGTATTCCCATATTTATGTTTTATTACGTAAGATGAATTTTTTCCTACCATAATAAGAAATTTATTCCTTTTTTAGATAATGAAGACTTCGTATTCAGCCTTTAGTGTTTTACAATCCACTGGAAAATAAATGAAAAATATAATTATAAAATAATGTGATCATAAAATGAAGCATTTAGATTTCCTAATATATTATAACTTATTTTAAATTTTATTTTTAATAAATTATTCTATTTTAGTTTTGATTGTAAAAAATTATTTTTATAAGAGTTTATTATTGTGTAAATTTTATTACTTTATACTAAAACAGCAGATATTTTTAGAAGTCGAATCTCTCAATTTTCTAACACAAATATGAATACAGCCACATTTATTTAGTTTAAAATTCAATTTTTCAAACAGTTAGTTAATGCTTTTAATAGACTGAATGGGCGTAGTTTTTTAATATATATTTATATTAGAAAATATATCTCATAGTTTCAACAAAATCTGTGACCCAAACTTGAGAAACTCTTCTGATCAGTACGATAAATAAAAGTAGACTGACTGTATCCCAGCAAAAACTTGAAAAAATAGCAAACTGCGCAGCCGCACAAGCAGTGAAAGATTGTATTGAGAATGAATTGAATCTCTAAACTTTTCATGGTTTAATTGATAACGAATTATAAATTTATAAGAAGGGGGCACATCGAGTATCACGCAAGCTATAGCAGCAGTGTAAATTTTACAGAAGTAAATACCTATCAATCACGTAATTTTTCAATTGAAAGAGTTGATTTGGTATAAAATATTAATCAAGCTATCGATAAAGTATTTGCAGAGGTTTGACTAGAATAAAGAGTGGGGGCATTACAAACTGCAGTCACAGATAAACTTTTATGAAGTGAAGATCGTTACAGTATTTAGAAACATAAGTTAATTTATCCAAAAAGCAATGTCGGAATGATTCAGTCAAACGTATGAAATTTTTCTTTACAACAAGATAATGAAATTCCAAAATAGCCTCGAATACAGACTTCTACCCATATCGTTTACTGTATTAACTTTATGTGGAACGTGGTATCCAGAAAATTCATCGGACAAAGAAAAAAGGCTTTATAAAATATATACTATATCTATTTTAATTTCGGGGATAATTTTATTTATTGAAATGTTTGTTAATATTGTCATTGCCATTAAAAATGATACTTTTAATTTAGAAAATGTCTTTGCTGCAATCGTCTTTGCAGTAGGACTTTATAAAAAAATTAATATTTTGTATTACCGACAAAGAATAATAAATTTTATTTGCAATTACTCATATAATCAGTGGTATCAACCAAAAAATCTAACAGAAGCACTTATTCACATAAAAATTCAAGTAGAAACTAGGTTTGTATAAAAACCATGCTATTTTAGTTGTTTTCATAATAAGTGCATCAAATTTTATGTTTGATCGCCGTGCACGAGGCCCGGTGACACCATAAGTAATGTTTTAACTTGGACATAATATTTGACACGAGAATACGTTAAGTATTTTTCCCAAGTTGCAAACATTATTTTTTTATTCAGTGGACGTTAAATTGCATTTTGTAACATTTGAAAAATGCGTGAAGTGCAACTTTAGGCACATTTAGCGCACTGAAACAAAAAAAATAATACATTTCCAAAAGAAATTATAATTTTTATACACTAAGGTACATAAAAAGCTATTAACGCAAACTTTGTTTTAGATGGATTACATTTTTATATGCAATTTTTATAGGCATATCTATACTTCTTAGAGCACTTACGCCTATATTAGAAGCTGGAACTTTACTTGTTTTGCCATTGGATGCATGGTATCCATATAGCGTAGATAATTTAATCGCATTTTGGTTGACTTATTGTCATCAACTGATTAGTGGTATAACATTGACGTGTATGCACCTTAGCATTGATACTCTATTTGTCGGGCTACTTCTTCAAATGTGTGGTCAGTTACAAATTTTGAAGCATAGACTACGAAAAATTGGGACACTAACTAGTGGCAAACAAATTCAGTTTAACACAAACAATTCACACCTTCTGGGTGCTATAATAGCGCAACGTATTCGTGAACATGAGAATATTTTTCGGTAAAATTTTCATGCATTATACAACATTTAAAGTTTAATAAAACAAATCACTGTATTATGTGTATTAAGGTTTGGAGATAATTTACAACAAACGTTTAAGCCAATACTCATGGGTCAAATGGTTGTTGTTGTGCCCAGTCTAATTATAAACGTATATTTTCTTTCTGTGTACACGGATAGATTAAATTCCAAATATTTTACAACATTCTTTTTTGCTCTAGTATCATTAATGCAAATCTATATGTTTTGTTGGTACGGTAACGAAATAGTTTTAGGCGTAAGTATTTTCTTATTGATGTTATTAAATGTTATTTTTTAAAATATGTCAACATATATGTCAACATCTGATTATAACTCTACATACCTGTTGTAATAGCCAAATTTTAAAAAGTCCTTCATTTCAGAGTATGGACGTTGGTGATGCACTGTATGAATGTAATTGGATGGCGCTTGACCAAAAATCGAAGAAAATTCTTTTAATGATAATCATGCGAACATCAAAATCTATCTTGATATCTGCAGTAGCTGCCATTCCATTGAATATAGATTCCTTCATAAAAGTAAGTTCAAAATGTTAGAAAAATGTAAGAAAATTATATATTTTAATTAAAAATTAACTTTAGATAATGAAAACTTCGTACTCTGCATTCAATCTACTTCAACAAACAACAAATCAATAGAAATTTTCTACAATAAATGCATTTTTCAGCTCAAAAAGTGAATTGATCCTCATAATAATAAGGAAATTAATCGACTGATGGAAATGATTAAATTAAATTTACACTTAAATTTGTTTAAATCTTTTTTTACGCATAACTTAAATTTATTTAAACGAATTGTATTTGAAATGATGTACTGTTTACTTACGAGTATTGTAGAATCAACATGCATACTTAAATTTTACCGTCTTTATCAATTGAAATATGTAATTTTATTTTTTTTACGCGTAAAGTTTTTAAAGCGTTTACATTGTTTTAGTAAAAAATTTGTATACATAAAATAATTAACAGCATAAACTACATTTATTGAGATTTTATAAGTGCAAAATATAAAATAATTTAACAAAAATTATTTAAAAAATTTTTTAATTTTATAATAAACAAATAATTTCTTTTTTACGTACAATCGAAGCGAATATTTTGTATATCCATTTGAGTTTTATATAAAATTAAAATCTCAAGAGAATTTTGCAACTGTTATTTATTTTTCAAGATTTAAAAAGAATTTTAAAATTTGTAGGACTGTTTCTCTTTCGCAGTGTAAGCGGACTATAACTATTGGTGATGTAAGTTGACTTAATCTATAGCGAATTGTAAAATGCGCAGACGCGCGTATGATAATTAATTCTCTTACTAATGAATTGAACGTCTAAACGTTTAATAGGCTAAGGAAAGAAAAATTAAGAATTCACCCTAATAAACACTGTCACGGAAACGTTAGTATAATGTAAATTTTATGTTAGCTTTATGAGTTACCTTCTATTGGTATATATATTATTTTGCAATTAAAAATGCTCGGTGGATCTATAGCATTTACACCGATATTGATAGCTACCGTAGATAGTAGTAAGAGTTGGAGAATGGATACTGATAGTCGGAAAATACTTTCGCTGAGTTTTGATCATTAGCATGATACCTAAGTACATATAATTTAATTTGCTGTTTCTAACTTTATTGCTCAAAGAAAATGTAATAAATTGACCAGTTAGTCACAAGAACGTTTTACTAATATACAATGAAATTTCAAAACAGTCCAGAACATCTTTTTTTGCCAATACCGTTTACTGTACTTACACTTTGCGGTACTTGGTATCCTGAAATTTGGTCAGTAACAAAAAAACGAATATATAAATGTTGTACAATAGTATTATTACTACTTGGCATTACCTTATTTCTCGAAATATTTACTTACGTCATTATAACATCTGGTACTGATAAATTTAGTCTTGAAAACGTTTTCGCTGTAAATGTTTTTGTCGTAGGAATTTATAAAAAGATGAATATAGTAAGATACCGTCAAGAAATATTAGAACTGATTTTCCTTATTAAGAAGAGTAAATGGCATAATCCACAAAATTCTGTAGAAATTGAGATTCATAAAAATAATCAATTAGAAACAAGGTAAGTAAAATAAATATTCCTGTACTACATTAATGTTACATAAATTAATACTATTTTTGCAGAAGAATATCTTTTATTTATACAACTTTTATTGGATTAGCTCTTCTTCTTAGATCAATTGCACCGATAATAGAATCTGGAACAATAATAATTTTGCCTTTAGAAGCTTGGTATCCTTACAATGTTAATTCTCTTATTATGTTTTGGTTAACATATTTTCATCAAATTGTATGTGGTATAATGTTGACATGCATGCATCTTACAAGCGACATTTTATTTGTGAGCCTACTACTGCAAGTGAATTATCAATTGAAGATTTTGAAATGTAGATTGCAAAATTTGGGACATGAAGATAAACATAATCATGGAATTCAATACAAAGTGCATAATAAAAAAGTTATTAAAGACTTAATTGTGCAACATATCGAGGAACATGAAAGCATTTATCGGTAAAATCTACAAAACGTTTCAACGAATTAAATGTTTAACTTAATTAATATCAAAATTTTTTGTGAAGGTTTGGAAATAAGTTGCAGAAAACGTTTCAGTCAACACTTATGGGTCAAATGGTGGTGCTTGTACCTAATCTTATTCTAAATATATATTTTCTATCCGTATATAATGAAAGACTTAACTTAAAATACATTATGACAATTGTATTTGCTTTAGTACCTTTGATGCAAATCTGTATGTTTTGCTGGTACGGTAATGAATTAGTCGTAGGTGTGAGTGCGATAAATATTTTGCTTCTATTTAAAAGAATTCTATTTAAAAACATTCGTTGCGCACATTATTTTTCCTTACGAGTGCGAGAATAGTCCGAGAATACATTATGCTGCAAGTGCAAAAAGGAGGCGTTTCTCACTTCGCTCAGGCAACAAACTATACCCGTGTGAGAAACACCTGCTTTGCACACTTGTATCGGAATTAGACTTTTCCACATGCAAATTTTTCACACTGACTTAGAAAACAATTTTTTCTTGTAGAGTTTAGAAATTGGCGATGCCCTTTACGAATGTGATTGGACTGGCTGTGACCAACCAACTAAAAAACTTCTTTTGATAATAATTACTCGAACATCAAAGTCAATTCTCATGTCAGCTGGCTCTGTCATACCATTAAACATAGAGTCTTTCATAATAGTAAGATTAGTCTAAGCTTAAGTGCACCGGAACGTCTTAAAGCTTATAAATTTATAAAATTGCTGTTTCAGATAATGAAAACTTCATATTCTGCATTTAATCTTCTTCAACAGACTACAGTAGAATAGCGATCCATCATCTAGATTGATATTTTAGTAGACAATAAATTTTGAGGATTATGGAAAATTATATTATTTTTGCTAAGATATTAAATTATTTTTTAAATAAATCTTTATTAATACTGAATTAATGACAACTATTATTTTTACAAAGGTAAAAAGTACAATTTATTTTTTATTAAACTTCACATGATCGTAAAAATATTTTATTATTATTCAATTTTTTTTTTTTAATTACGTACGTAATAAGCAAATCATAAAAGATTTATATAAAATTTAGGATTGAACGTATCCTACACGAAAAAACTGCACACAATTAGTTTCTTATATATACACCAAAACAAAAGCGTGTATGAAGTTTTTTTGTGCAGGATATTTTCGTGCCTAAACTTTTAATAAAATGATAGATTTTAGTTTCTCTCAAATGATCGTTTATTTTAAAATAAACTTTCAGATTGTTACAGCACAATAGATGAACACTGACTGAGCTGTAGAATAACATAAATGCCCTTAAAGACAACAGCGCAGTCGCAAACATTACTCCTAAATGCCTCCTCCTAAATATTTAATAGACCGAGAACAGAGCTTTCTTTGTGTAGACTAGAATATTATGTGGAAGTACAATACCATATCCTCGAAATGTACATACATAGTGAAAAAGAAAGCATTTATCTCACTTTATCTAGTTGTTAAAGGGTTCTTTGTATTAGTAAGTAATATTAATCAACCCTATGCAAACAAGTAAAGAATGAAGACGTAGCAGTTGCAATATTGCATTCAATGAGTTTATTTCTATATACAAAAGAAAAAAGGATGTGAATTTGTCAGCATGAAATCTAAACTAATAAAAATATTTGAAAACAATGTTGAATATCAATTACTGCCTTATCAATTTTTTTTGTTGACTTTGTGGGGTGTTTGGTGCCCAAAAAGCTGGTCATCAAAAGTTAAAAAATTGCATAATATATTTTTTACTATTGTCTTTTTCCTTGACTTCTTGCTTTGTACAGAAATGCTTATCTATTTTATTTCAAGTGTTGGTACTAGTAATTTCAAATTAATAAATTTATTTTTTGTAAGCGCCAACATAACAGGTGTCTGTAAATCAATAAAATTAAAACAAAATCGTAAAAGCATCAGATCATTAATCATATCATACTTTAATTATCAGTGGTTAAACTTACGTGATTCCAGAGAATATGAAATCAACGAAAAAATAAATTCTAAAATAAAGTACGCATACATGTAGTGTTTTAATAGTAAATATTCTATAAGTAATAATAAGGAATCAATTTAATTTCTTACCCACTGACATTAGAATTAGAATTATGAACGTTGTTTTTTTTGTTGCAGAAACGTTACGATAACTTACTCTGCGTCGATGTTATTAATTGTTTTGTTAAAGGCTATGTCACCACTTGCAGAACCAAGTACTGTTCCTCTACCAGTAGATGCCTGGTATCCATATTCTGTTGAGAAATCAGCCTGGTTTTGGATTACGTATTTTCATCAGGTGATATTGGGATCATCTGCTGTATCGTCACACATAGGAGCAGACACTTTGTTTGTTGGATTATTGTTAAAAACGTTATGTCAAATTAATATATTAGAATATCGATTAAAAAATTTTACAAAGATTTGCCAAAAACGTTCAAAAAATGACAGATCTGAAAATATTAATATGGAAAGAAAAATGTTAATTCAATGTATTCATCATCATCAACGTATATATAGGTAAATCTAAAAGTAAATCAAGAAATTGTTTAGCATTTTTAAGATTTCATTGTTAACAATTTTCTTCAGATTTGGAAACGATTTAAACCATAAATTCCAAGCTATACTTATTATTTTAGTCGTCGCTTCTTTACCAAACATTTGTATAAATGTTTATTCTCTATCAGCATACACAGATGAAATAAACGTACAATATATTGCCACTTTCTTTTCCACTACATCTGCATTGATACAATTTTTTATCACTTGTTGGTATGGAAACGAAATAACATTAAACGTTAGTAGTTAGTACATATTACGTCTATTTTTACAAAGAATAATGTTTAAAAAATCAAGCCTTGGATTATCTAAAAATTAAATATTTATAATTAGCGCAAATTGTTTTACGATTTACATTTGGTACCAAGGTTTTTTAAGCATACTGAGAGAAAAAAATATTAAAAATTACTATTTTTTATCGTTATTTCGGATACGAGAAGAAAAATAATGTAATTACTATATGTTTTGAATTAACTACAATTTTCAATTTTAATATTTACTATTTTAAAAGTTATATTTGCTATATATGAATAGTAAATATTAAAATAGGAAAATAACTTCTAAATAATAGAAAAATAAATAAAATAGTTAATTCAAAACACACAGTAAATATTATTTTTTTTCTTCTCATATCTGAAAGAACGATAAAAAATAATATTTACTATTTTTTTTTCTTTTAGTGCATTATAAACATATGAAATTAACTCTTAAGACGCTGACGACACACATTAGTTTTTCACTAAATTAGTTTTCCAACATTTTTTTAATATCTACTAGAGTTTAAATATAAAAAATGCCGTCTACAAAATGGATTGGACTATCTTTCACGTTTCTAATCAAAAACTTCTCGTCACTGTATTGACAAGAACATCTAAGCCAATTCAATTTCGGGTTGGTTATGTCATACCAATGAATATTGACTCATTTATAACAGTTTGTTTATTTGAATAAATTTTCAAAATATTAACTTTTCTTATTATTTATATATATTTATATTCTTTATCAAATTCATTTATTTATTTATTTATTTTTAATACATAAAAGATAATAAATACAATCAACTTATGAATAAATATAAATGAATATAAGAAAAGTTAATGTTTTAAAATTTTTCATGATTAATTATAAATTTCTGTTTTTAGATTATTAAATCATCATACACAGCATTCAATTTACTTCAACAAACAACAAAATAAATAAAAATTTAAAGCGATTATGGCATCAAATTCTGGAGATTTCGTTAAATAATAAAAGTATTTCTGTTTATAAAAAAATATGTATACCCATAATTATCATAAGAAACTGTACCTGTATCTAGTTATTGCATTTATTTCTTCATCACATCAAGAATATATTTTTAATTCTTGCATTAAAACTTATGTTTACTAAAAACTTATTTAGATTCTCCGATGAAAGCAGAACTCTATACATTTTTTCTTCTTTGTTTAATAATTTAAATTTTCTAAATTTACTAGAATAGAAGTTAGTACAAAAGTTACAATATAAGTTAGAAACGTTTAAATTTCAATGTGATTTTGAAGTTTATGATGTTTGACAGGAGACTTTACTTGCGAAACTGACGTGAGGGTGTGAGATATACTGCGCAATCGCGCTTGTTTTTTTAATAAACCTTTCAAATAATTCCGAACGTGCCAATTATTAATATAGTTCGAGCGTGCAAAACTTATTTAGATGGGTAGAGCAACAAATAATTTCAAGAGATAAAATTATTTTCCAATTTTCTCTCTGCAAACGCTTTTACCTATCGTGTTTTATTAAACAGCTTCCGTATAAAAGAAATATAAGATTCGATTGAACGAAAAAACATAGTTGCTAGGGTATTAGTTCTAACCGAACTGTTATTGAGTATTGAAAGCTGTTTACTTTCAAAAGAAAGATTTCCAAAAGTAAAATTTTTAATGTGTTTTATCATAGAAATTCTGTAATTACTTCTTACATTTTTTTACTAAAACAAGTAATTTTCTCCATGAAAATTTTACAAGAATTACGAAATTACTAAAAATTTATATGTAAAATGTTAATATCACAATCTTTAGAGTACCGCATACTTCCAATACAGTTTTATATTTTTACACTTTCCGCGGTATGGTGTCCCAATGATTGGAAACAATTACATAAACTATTATATAGATTTTACACTGCAATTCAAATAGTGGCAGGAATTTTATTTTGGTTAACGATGCTGATAAATATAATAATTACCAGAAATAAAAGTGAATATTTTTATGAAAATTTATTTGCTATCAGCACTTTATCACACGCGATGTATAAGGAAGTCTACGTTTTAAGGAATCGAAGAACAATAACTGGATTATTAAAATTATGTTTTGAAGACGAGTGGTACCAACCACAAGATTTTGACGAGGTTTCAATTATCAAAAAATATGAGTATGAAACAAGGTAAATGAAAAATTATAAAAAAGCTAGCTAATTGATTTTAACTATAAATTAGTCGGTTTAACTGTTTATTTCAGTATAGTTGTTGATCAATTCAAGTATTTCGCACGTTTTAGTAGTTTAATACAATTTTAAGGTCATTGATTAATAAGTCCAATAAAATTGATTAAATTTTATTAAATCATCCGAATACTTGATGTTCACATTTAAAATAGTTTAAATTTTTCTATGTTTACTACAAATTGTTAAATCATTTTTAGATGGATTGCTCAAATTTATGCGGTTGGTATTATAGCAGGTTTAGCAACAAAGGCCATAACTCCAATGTTACTATCTAAATCTGCGTGGATTTTACCAATAGAAGCTTGGTATCCTTACAATACAGATAATCTTTTAAACTACTTATTTACGTACGTACAACAATTGCTTGGAGGTATACCATTAATATGTTTGCACATTAGCCTTGACTCTTTGTTTGTCGGGCTTATTCTGCAACTATGTATTCAATTAAATATATTTAAAAAGCGGTTACAGACTTACATTAATTCAGCTAACACTTCTGAAATAAAAGTAGACGCTATGCTGGCAACTTATGCTTATAAACATGAACGCATTTTACAGTAATATTTTAAAATTTTTTACGATAATAATCCTATCTTTAAGAAGTTATACATTTTTATGCATTTGAAATAGGATTGGAAAACAAATAAATAAGGATTTTCTGGGAATAATGACTAGTCAAGTTATGATTATAATACCAAATATCTGCATCAATGTTTACCTTTTGTCACAATATAGCGAAGGATTCAATTTGCATTTAATTGATTCTTTCTTCTGTTTTTCAACTTGTTCAATGCAAATATTCCTGTACTGTTGGTACGGTAATAAAATTATACTACACGTAAGTATCAAATATTAGTTAAAAGCTACTGTTATAATAAATATAAAAAAATATTTTTTAGAGTTTAGAGGTGTCCGACGCAGCTTACGGAGTTAACTGGCCATCTTTAAGTGCTTCGTCCAGAAAGGACCTTTTAACTATCATGATACGAGCAACGCGATCAATACGATTTTCAGCTGGAACATTTATAATGAATATTAATTCATTTATAGAAGTAAGTGATTCAAAAATATTTGTAAGGATGTATCTTGAGTATTATACTCAAGATACATCCTTACATATTTTTAAATATTTACTTTAAAAAATGTTTATATAAGTTAATACATTTATTATGAAACATTCAAACAGATAATAAAAACATCATATTCAGCTTATAGAGTACTGCAAACAACATCATGATTTATATAAGAACTGATGGCAAAAAATATTTTATTAGATTACATAGTTTCAAAAGAAATATATTAAATACTTATATTTTTTTAAAATGAAACAATTTTATTCTTCTTAATACAACAATTTTTCACAAAAGCTTAAAAAATTAATTACTACCGTGTGAACAATAACTAATAGGATGTACCTTTATCTTTTGTGCATATTAGCGTCGATACACTTTTTGTTAGACTTGTACACTTGCAAATTCAGTTAAAATTTTTTGAAAAGCATTTACAGTATTAATTCAAATCAACCAACTGAAGAAGCTTGCTAAGTACGTACAAAAACGAACATAGAATATTGACTAATTATGCTTATATATATACATAAAATCGTATTTTTCAGTAAGTTATTTTTATTAGTTTTTACATAAAATTAAATAATTAATTTCAAAATGGTTTTAAATAAATAATTGTTTATTGTATAGAATAGGAAGTCAAATAAATACAGTCAAATAAAGTGTCTCTGCTACTGCGGTACAGAGGAGGACACATTTATCGTGAAATTGAATTGCAATGCGAATATTCTTACATCGCTTGTATGACATTAAGGTATTCAATTTTAATAATAATTTTTTTTAAGAGTGGATATTTTTTATAAAAAAAACTGGAATTAAGATTTTTCAAAATACGTGTTGCATATACTTGATTTTTTATTTATTTGCCTCTTTAAATAAAAAAACAAAAATGCGACAAATATTTCTTTCTTTTTTTTTCATATAAGTACAAGTTTTTAACCAGAGATGTAAAATTTTTTTAGGGTGATTCTGAAAGATTTTGAATCAAGCCTCCAAATTATTTTTATAACATCATTGTACGACCTCTGGTTAAAAGACTGTTTTGTTTTATTACATTGATTCATCTGCATTGTGAAAAGCAGAAAAATATTCATTTGTCACATTTTTGTTTTTTTATTTAAATAAACAATAAAATAAAAAATCGAATTTATACATACTTCGAAAGATCTTCATTGAAATGCATCCTTTCGAGTTTCTGTAACGCATCTGTGACTGAAGTTGTGAAACTTTTGATAACGAATAAAGTTGACTGTAGTTGGGTGAAAACTTTTAACCGGTAGTGTATTTAGATAAAATATTTTAATTAAATAAACAATAATTTATAAACAGAGTGTGATTCCATGTTATATAGATTTATTAGTTAATTTTATATTTTTGACAAATTGTATGCAAAACGAAACTCACTTTATCATTGCTGACTTGATTGTTTGTAAGTACTGATAGTATCTAAAGTTCTATGAACACTAAAGAAGAAAATGGAAATGAAAAGCATGAATTGTTGAAATGCGCAAACGTAGCAACGTCTCTAATTTAATAGTAGGTAGATAATTGCACCCTATGAGTTTTTAAGCAAGTATGTAAGAAAGCAGTTTCTCTGGAAAGCAACTTCAGGATATAAAACACTACATTTTTAAATTTTAAATTATCACAGTAAGCGTGGAAAGACATAAAACGGCTTCATGAAACTAGGAGTAGTGGATTTGCAAAATTAACGTTAAAATATCGAGATTTTGTTCTTGTGTTAGATCATTCTTACAAGTTAACATAAAACAGTAGAAACAATTATTTCAGTTTGTAATGCTTTCATCTCAATCTGTTCGACACAGCACCAATATCTATATATACTAAAAGCTTTAAATTTGTTAATCTGTAGAATATTAAAATGCTTATTCGAAAAACCTTGGAACATCAAGTTCTTCCTGTTCCATTTCATATTTTAACGATTTGGGGTGTTTGGTGTCCTGACTATGTAGGAATTTGGTTTAAGCGTTTCTATCGTGTTTTTACTTACATTATAATAATTTCGGAAATATTATCTACGTTGGAAGTTTTAATTTATTTGATAATTTCAATGCAGACAAAGCAGTTTGAATTAGATGTATTTTTTGTTATGACATCAATGATAAATGGTGTGTATAAAGCAATAAATATTTTATTGTCTCGAAACAGCATTGAGAATTTGTTAATGAAAGGCTTTGAGGAACGTTGGCGGTTTCCACAAGATAGTTTGGAAAAGGAGATTTTCATAAATTATTATTCTGAAAGTTGGTAAGCATATAGTTTTAAAAATAAGTAATTCTAACATCAGTAATAGATTGAATTGCATAAGAAGTATGCATTTCATAAATAAAAAATTTTTGAAATTTTTTATTTAGTTATTTAATATTGCATTCCCCCACCCCGAGTATTAGCGACAGATTTAACTATTATATTTTATAATGAATAAAATATTATTTAATTATTTGATGACATTTCATTAGCTTAATTTTCATTAAACAATACTCGACAATATTTTGTCTAAACTGGGAAAAATAATTTAAGCAAATAAACCAATTTTTTACTTTTTTTTCAATAGGAAGATTCATTTATTATATGCACTGGCTTGCCTTGCGGGAGTGTCCATAAAATTAATAGCACCAATGATGAGGCCAAATGCTGAATTAGGTTTGCCAACTCCAGCGTGGTATCCTTATGACATGGATAAGCCTTTGAATTTTTGGTTTTCATATCTTCAACAAATCGTAATTGGAGGGGCTATAATTTCACTGCATATAGGAGCTGATACAATGTTGGCTGGATTTATGTTGCAATCGTGCACTCAAATGAAATTATTAAAACATAGATTACGGAATTTTATTCAAATATGTGGATGCGCAGATTACTCAGATTATTCTTTAACTAAAATTAAAAAGGAAACAGAAGCTATAAAAGAATATGTTTATGACCATCAATTTGTCTACAGGTAACCAATTTGTAAAAAATTGTTCTACGTAAAATAAATCATAGTTTATAAATATATGAAATAATAAAGTAAAGTGGTTTATGATTAAACAGTTATGCGAATACTTTAAACAATAATTTTTCGGGATGGTTAATAGCTGTACTAGCTGTGGTTGTACCAAATATTTGTATTAATGTCTATCTTCTATCCTTTGCTGAAATAGGAATAAATGTCGATTTTATAACAGCTTTAGGACTATTTTCAATATCTCTTTTTCAAATTTATCTTCCTTGTTGGTATGGAAATGAAATATTACTTCACGTAAGAAATTATTTAATTAATTAATCCAGTTTTTTACATCGTCCATTTTTATGATCTTTTTTGTTTCATAACGATCATTTACAGAGTATTGAAATTGGGAGTGCAGTGTATGAAATGGATTGGATTAATCTCACACCAACAACTAGAAGAGCTTTGATAATAATTATGATTCGCGCATCTCAACCTATACAATTAACAGCTGCTCAAGTTATTTCTATGAACATAAAATCATTCATAAGTGTTAGTATTCATAAAATACATTCAAGATTTCAAATATATTATACTTATTAACAAATCATAATGTTTTTGTAGATTATGAAAACATCATATTCTGTATTAAGTGTTTTGCAACAAATGTAACTTATTATAAAAAAGGCATGTTGACGCGACAAGTAAAGTGGCGAAACATTATAAATAATTGGAAATGTGATGAATTGGAATGAAACTAAGACGCATAAGTATCGCGTACCCAAAATTTAGTACGTAATCCGATATTTAATTGTAGGAAAAAAATCTAATAAATTATTTTAAAATAAGTACTTTTAGATCTTTCTTTTATTTAATCATGTTTTCGATTGCGTTTTGTTAAAAATTTAATATGATTATTGGTCTGACGAATTTTTCAATGAAACTTAACAATGATCAATAAAAAGAAGTATGTAAATACGAATAAATATCTGGAAAGGACAGAAAAACTATACAATAATGTTTCATTAATTTTGTAAATGACAATAATAACTTGAATATTTTATTTTTTTAATTTAAATTTATATTAGTTATAATTTTATAATATTTCTATTTACAAAGTCTTGTGTTAAAAGCGTGACTCGCTTTATTGAATGAATAAGCGACTACCTAGGGCACAATAGGTGATGAGGATCACTTCCGTCTCTTTCATTCTTCGAATTAAGAAATGTAGTATCTTTGTTATGGATAGTTTATCCTATTATAAACACGGTTTAAACAACTACCTCAATTGAATGAATTATAAATTTTAATCTATACAGTTAGTAAGGTTAGTTGCGAATACAAGTTATAATTTTATAATTTTAACTTGTATTCGAGTTTTTAATTTTGGCTAACTAAATTTTGTAAGAATCAACATGAGCATTTTAAAATAAAAATGTAGAAATTTAAAATGTCAAGAAACTTTGACTGAAATAGTGGATAAATAATTTTTGAATGCAAGAGCGATATAATTAAGATAATTTATATAAAATATATATCTAATCGAATTAGAAGGAGAAAAGCTTCGCACGAATACAGAGAAGAAAGATAAACTCGACTACTCAGCATCGCGACTGCTTTTGCCATTGCGACAGTGCACGAGGCTGCGGTAGAAAAGTCGTCCTGTTTGCACGTGATATCACTAATGCTGCTGTTCTCTCTCACTCATTTTGAAAAGTGGAACGAAATAGGAAAATGACACTATTTAATTCGATGACTGATGACGCGGTCTTTGTAAGTGCATGATGTATATTTGATGATAATTATTTCGTTGGAATGTTGGAAAAATTCTAGGTAAGGTAAAAATTTACCTTTCATAATATTGATTACAGTATTGAAGTCTATTATTGAATTTTCAAATTACTATATTCATAATTCAAATAACACAGTATAAAATTCTTAGAATTTAAAAACTGTTTTTCAGAAGACTAAATCTTTTCAGTTTTTTGTTACCCGGATGTTTTTTTATACAGTTATTTCTGAGCTTCTTAAACCCAATTTGAGAAAGATGTAAGTATACAAAGCTCTATATAAACTGGGAGAATAATTCACAATTGTACAACTAACACAACTAAGACGGTCTTTTGCATCAGCCGCAAATAAATTTGAGGGAAAAAACTGCCGCGCAAGATGATTTTCTGCGTATTACGTATCCACAAAATCACAGGGCGTTAACCTGAGAAGGTCGTTTCGTTATTTCCAGTATGGAGCTCCACAGTCCACAAGCGCATGTTTTCAACTGACTGAACTATGGCATGTATGAATGCGATTTTTCTACTCTCTTCGCTTATTCATATGTCGATATACTTTATACTTCATATGTTATAAAACTTTTAAATCCAAATAAATTACTTTTTGCAAACAACTAAATATTGTTATGTATTTGTAACAATTGCTTTTCATAAGTAGGCCATATGAAAGTCTTCTTTAATTTATATTGTATTAATAATATTCATAGCATCGGTGAAAAAAAAAAAAAATTTGCATCGGCCGGGAATCGAACCCGGGCCGCCCGCGTGGCAGGCGAGCATTCTACCACTGAACCACCGATGCCCGTGGCGCAATGCATATTCTGAGTAGAAATGTATTCATAAGAAAAATGAGGGGCTTCGAAGGTACCTGTGGATATTAGATTAACCTTTAGCGGACTGTAAAACCACTATAGTGATGCAAAAAAAATTCCTCCTTTTTGTTTTAACTTCATTATTATGGGGTTTTCAATATCACACTTTGAATACTTTTTGAATTTTTCTGCTTGAATTCAAGTACAAAAAATTAAATTTTGGAAGAAGAAAGGCTCCTAATTAGCATGCGCCATTTTGAGTCCCCATTTTGAATTTTGAGAATATAAGAATCCTTCCATAAAGAATAATATCAAAACATCCTAGAATTTTTTTCGAAGTTTTCTAGCTATAATTTTCTAGCTCCAAAAATCCAATTTTCCTAAAGTAGAAAAAATTAGAATTTCCTAAAAATTACTCTTCGGGGCCGCAAAATCTATAGCGGTGTGCGACCTTGGATCGACCCTTTTCCCATACTTAAATTTCAATATGAAATATCATATTATCTCATTTTCTATGGAGATTCAAAAATTTCAAATATCGATCCTCTAAACTACTAAGGATCTTGAAAAATGAAAACCTGGGTTTCAGTTTTAAGTTCCTTAAAAAAGCTCGTTCTTTAATAACATTAAAGTTAATAAGTAATAATTATAAATAAGTTTTAATGTGAAAATTAATTATTCTGAGACTGTTAAAAAAGAAAATGATTTATAATTTGAAATTAAACGTACGTTTTCAAACTTTGTGATAATTAAGACAAACAAGTTACAGCTTGTAGGACGATAAAATTTTATAGTTACATGAATTATATTAGCTTTATGTGTCTGCATTACAATTATTGTACGTATATTCTACTTTTTATTGTATTATATGTATCATACTTTAGTACCATGTAAATAATAATTATGGTATCCTTATGATATATAATAATTAATAGATTTTACAATATTATTAACTTTACAGCAATAGTTGTATCAAATACTCTTGCAATTTGGAAAAGAAACATCTCTGCAACGTAAAAATGCAAACGTTACTGCACTGAACTCAAGTCCACTGGACGTGATGGGAAATCGTAATTCACCAGAAAAAATCGACTAAAGTTGAATGACTCCATGTTTTACCTTGACAAGAACACAAGGTGCCTCCGATTCTGAATTCCGATTTCTCGTTTCTCGACATCCTTGAAAAGTGGATAAGCCTACAAATATCATGGTCTTCTGTGTAATGCTCTAGAAAACCTCGGTATTTCCGCCATCACGTTTAAACTTGATGCGGATAAGAAAATTTCCATCCACTAATTCAAGTATTTGCAAGAATACGAGGTGTAAATTGTTAATGCAGCTACATTGATTTACCGATTAAGACCTTTTATCTACAAATTGGAATTAATATCAACGTTACCTTCAAAACTTTGTTTTGGAGTTTTTCATTTCAGAATCCTCAATCATGTATTTTCTATTGTAAATTTAAATAATTATAAGGTTTTATTTGCAATACAATTTTGATATTGATGAAATGAAATGAAATCATGATGGTGATTGACTGTTAAAATTAATGATTTCTTGAAATTGATCTGACAAATTGATATTTACTAAGAAATCAATCATGTCTAATAATATTATTCATTTTTTATAAAATAATGCTCAGCTTAATGCAAAACAATCGGACAACAAAAATTGTAGGAAATAATTTTTTTAAAATGACAGAATAATATTAACCTTTAAAGGACGCAGAAATTTTTGTTCAAATCGACTTTTTTTTAGACCCAAAATTTATCCATACTATCAACAAATAACTCATTGTACGACCCCGTCCTCTAAAGGTTAAACAAATTCAAAATTTTTGTACGATTAACATTTGTGTGCTAAGTATTTAATTTAATTTTTGTTTCAGAGGATTCACAACATGAACATACAAAATTATTTCATCCAAATAGTCTGAATAAATATAGACAATCAGCAACTAGATAATCGTATGATTTTATGTGACTTTCTTGCACTCGTATTTGCACGTATGGATCAACAACGACAACACATAGCAAAACAAACACACGTGACACACGGTATTACATCGTGATCAGGTATGCATACGCCTTCTCGCTGATAATAAGACAGACCATCGTAAATATAGTCGTAAGAAGCCATTGACCGAAAACAAGTTGGTTTTTCGTAATTATGTGCACCTAGGTGAGCAGAATTTGTTACTGAATTATTTTTTCTTATGAATTGAAAACAACTGCTCAATAATAACGTTAAAAAGGAATGAGGTTGAAAAAAATACCAACACCTTTTTAATTCCTATATAATTAAGAAAAAGGACGGTCCAAACAACTAGAGCTTAAAAATCACAGCAACAAACTTATTGCAATTTTGCGAATTTATGGTATTTCTTAAATCTACAACAATGCAACATTGGATTATAATGATTTAAGGCTTTGAAATTGTTTTCACAAAAAAAGAAATTTTTAAATTTAGAGAAATGCTTTAACAACGCAAAGAGATAAAATATGAACATCTTACTAATTGAAAAATGATCCCTTGTAAAATTTAAATTGGATCTTAGCCAATATTTAAGAAAAGAAAATGTGATTTTGCCGAAAAACATTACTCATAAAATAAATGCTAACGTCCACAGTTAGGGCAATCAATACGGGAAATAATATAACCGCTAACTTGTTTATCAAACTTTTATATAGAGGAAACTCTGACAGTTTTATTAATAGAGTGCAAAGGTTTGCGATTGAAAATAAATTGGCATACAAAATTATTATTCAGAAATATCTATTTCTAATTAAAAAAAAATATTTTTAAATTTTACCTTCTAAAATTAAAGCAAATTCTTGTTATTTATTTTAGCAAACTAAAAAAACTAGTAGTTTATCACTCATAAAATGCAAATCGCAGTACAAACTAATAACTAGTAAAAACCCACTTTCTGTTTTTTAGCTCGTCACTGACCCTTGAAGCGTCTCCACATCAAAGCAGTGAAAATTCACATGCGGCTACGCCCCTAAGACGTCAGGTCAGCAGCGCAGTCAACCACAAACACAGAAGCAGCAGTGCAGAAATAGCTCGTATCGGGTACCTATTTCGCTATTTCGAGCCACTCCTCCCCTGCTTAACTATGCGCGGAAGAGGGCTTTGATTTATTGTAAGAGGCAAAAAGTTTTGCGCATGACGAGGCAGTAAAAGATATCTGCATCTTTTGGAGGTGGCACTGCGACCTTTGAGCTACGTGTGTACACAGGCGTTTCGCAACTTTGTCGAATTGACTAAGGTAAGACTTTATCGCGAAATCGGCCGATTCACGTTGGAGGTCTATTTACCGTGGTGCAATTTTTTAGGTTCCCCCGGAAAGTTAAGGATAAGGAAATGAATTATTATTATTTTGACAGGCTTGGAATATTGAATGATCCCATGAATATAGCTTAAAAAGAAATGCTGACTGATTGTTTGAGGAAGGAACTGTGAAGGTCTTCTGGAAATAGCTTTAATTACCATAGTGTGGTTATAGCTGCTGCAATGCATATAAGTAACTATAGTTTTATTTACTTTAAAAAATTATAGCTACTGAAGTTGCCTGCCTAAAAAATTTCATTTTTATTACGAGACTATTATTTTTATAGGAATAAGAGGTTTGCGATTGATTAAATCACTATAAGTTTCCAACTCCAAATGATTAAAACTATGGACTTATAATTTTCTTTCTAAATTCTAAACATATTTTGTAAACATACTATTTATTGTTTAAGATAAAAAAATAAAATTCTTACATCTCAAAGTCAGAAATTTTAATCTCTATGAAATCCCGCAGAGCTTGCGTCAATCGCAATGCCGATTGCGCATCTGTTTAAATCCAGTGCGTTTGATAAACACGCCTACATTGCGGAGAAAGAACACATTTCCATGCTACTTAACGAAATTGCGTCGCTCTGCATAGATTCGGAAGCTTCTCGCAACATTCCTGCACCCGAGATGTTATTGTTTCGAGTCCTTGCTCACTGTTTTATTCACGCGTGGGAAGTTCAAGCTAGTCGAGGCTTAAATTGTAAGCCCCGCTGAAAGGTCCACTGGTATATATCAAATGAGAACGCGGAAGGTGAAGTTGGAACTGACAAATGGGTTCCTGAGTAGAATATAACGGTCTCAAGGTTTTCTTACAATTGTTGATCTTACAGTTTATAGTACAGAAAGATGATGAACAATTATTTTTTAGATTTTTTATTTAAGATACGTAAGAAGAACTTTGAAAATAAAAGTATCAAAACAATTAGATGGAAACAATAAAACAAAATTAGCTATAACTCGTTAAAATTTTCATTAACTTTCCGATTTCCTTACTTTCTTTTAATCAGAAAAAGGCGGTCAAACTGTTGACAGGAAATCTACTGCGCATAAAATACACAAACGCTTTGAATAAGCTATTAAACAGATAAATAGGCAATTACCTGACGTTTATTGTATGTAAATCGATTTAAAGTTCAAGTAAACAGTTTATACACATACTTGAACTTTTTCAGAAGCGGGGTGTAGATTTTTGAAGAATTCTTAAGTAGGTTAATATGCTTCTATATTGAATTCACAAATTATCTCTACTAGGATTTTTTGCTTTTTGTCGAGAATATGCGTAGTACAGTTTTTAAATTACACCATGTTTATCATTTTGTAGATAAAAAATAATTAGCAAAAATTATATTTTCAGGAGAAGCAGAAAATGAATACGAATTCATTGTGAAAATCCACGTAATAAACGCAAGTAGGAAGCGCCCTTCGATCGTTACCAGGCCGATTGATAGCAATTTCATTTATAAAAACAATGTCGATCTCGAAAAGGCGGAAAAGAGAAAGAGAGTCCACGCATCACGTTCAAACTGAAACAAGCTGAAAGCAAGACAGCATGAGCGTACGGGCGAATAACAAGTGGACGAGAAGAAATGATCTGTTCACGCGCTTCTGCGATAACAAAGAGGTTATCGGACCCCCAACGATCGCGGCTTGTTGTAATCAAAGGCGGACGCAAATAAATACGAATGCATTTCGCCACCAACGGAGCGGATTTTATCTCTTTCTTCTTGTATAAGAGTACCAAATTTTTTCTCGTAAAGGAAACGAATCTTTCTGCTAATGAGGTTTAGAACCAGTGCTTTTTTTATTAGAACTTTTTTATTTGTCAATAATGTAGCATAAAAGAAGTTAGTGCTTTGAAAAGGTTGATGAATAATTATATAGATTGAAGAAAAACTTTATTTTCACAAGTTCAATATCAATTCAGTTTTACTTTCGTTAAACTTTTAGTGTTGAACTCTTTCGTAATCTTTTCAGAAGAAAAAATTGAGTAATTACAATTAAGCACGTACTTGATGAGGTAAGCCAAGTATTGATAAAGAACGGGATATTTTTTCGCCAGGGGTAAAGAATGTCTGTTTTTACAATGCAAGTTTATTCCGAATACTTCAGCAGTGAAGTGACCATTACCTTCGTGGTTAAAGTTTCTTTTACAATTACTATAAAATAAATTGCTTACGAACAATTGCGAAAGTGTCACAGATAGCCTAAGAATAAATACAAGGTAAAGCATTTTAAACAGCGAGATAAGTCCGTTTGAGATAGAAATACGAGAAGCTTGTTAAATCAATTGATGGCATTTTTCCAAAATTGGCTTCACAATGAGTGATAAAGAAAATACTCTTCCGTGTTTCAAACAGAGTAAGAATGACAATTAGGATGAGACGCAAATAAATCTGCGAAGAATAGTTAGCGTTATCAAACAATTCCAGACGTTGGAGGCACTATCTTTAGCACAAAATTTCCTAGTTGCGAAATCTTTTTTTTTTCAAGGCGAAGATGCGGTTCATTAAATCATGCGCCTGCTAAATGTAGATTAAAGTAATATGGAAGTAGCGCAGAAATCTTCCAGTGTTATAATCTAAAAGAAACACTTCTTCTTGGGATAAGTATTACTGAAATCATATTTTCTTTTCACGGAAAATATTTTTCAAATCCTAAAGGGATTAATAAAAACGCTCTAAATGTTTTTTCAACTATTGTTGTATTTGAAAAACTACAAGTATCACAATTAGCTCTTGAAATAAACTCGCCTAGAAAACAATTTTCCAGACAAGTGTGAAATGAAAAGCCTACGCAATAGCTAGCGCGTTAATGACACAAATACGAGAATAATATTGTATTGCAAAAGCTAATATTTTCTACGCTGGAGAAAAGCTGATTGCGTCCATAAACCATCAATAGATCGGCTCAGTGACGTAATAATGAATGTGCTATGTAATGAGTCGGCTTGGTACTTTTGAAGATGCGTGCACACGCGCGTCCTTGCTTCAGGACATTCGCATCTCGTTGAGGCGCACTTGACATTGTGTAAACGAGCGAGTGAGAAATCTTGCGTCATTGCTCCTTAAATGGTTTACACAAACGAGGAAGGTTTGAATCGATGTGCATTTAATAGTATGCACAGATGTGCGTCGATCCGCCTCGTGTAGGGGATCTCTTTGTCTTTACGACTGAATTTGTTTACTTGACGTAAGGAAAGGTTGCTATTTTTAAAAGAGGAAAGACTAAATTTGTTTAGCACAGGTACATTAGATTACCATTTAAATGCTTGCTCGAATCTGGTGGGCAAACAAAGATCCAGATTTATTCGTCAATAGCTATTTTAAGATATTTATTGTATACTCCTGGAAAAGCTAACTTCAAAGCTATATTATTATTAAGATGTAAACAAGGAAAAAAATTTAAATAAATTATCCATTTCTTATTAAAGTGAAGGAAAAAATTAATTTTTTTACATCGTCGATTCTCGAATATTCGAAAAAATGATACAGCTCAGATATTATCTGATTTTTGGTTGAGCTGCACGTGAGATATTATTTTATTTGTGCAATTATCAATAAAAGCTAACACCGGCAGTATGATTTAATCTACAACGTCTTAAGTCACTCGATATAAGATAAAAAAGAGCCTTTAATTTTGGCGTGAAATTTGATAATCTAATCTAAGTACAGATTTGATAATACTTTAAAACAGAAATTAATTGTATGAAGTGATGTAAATCACTGTTTTAATAGCATTAGTAGAAAATGAAATTAGTTTGATTCACAATCCCCTAAATGGTATTGTTATTTATTATTGTAATTTTTTTTGCAGGTGTAGCAAATAAACCGAAAACTAACAGTTTTTTTTTATCAAAAAATGAAAATGAAAAAAAAGTAAAAATAAACAACATTCTTTAGTAATTTTTGCATTGAATAAATAGTAAATTTTAAAAATAAATTATATCTTCTTATTTATAATTCTCACACTGATGAGCATTAATTTATAAAAACATAAAGTAATTATAGTTTTTTGTCAAGGACACATTAAGCTATTATAAATTTTTATTTTCGAACATTTTAAAATACAACATTTTAAGTACAGTCAATATTATTATATTAATTTCTCAGCGCTTGATACGCACAAAATTGATGGAAATTTGCACAAAATCTTGTAGAGCTTAATCAAGAAAGCTCTAAGCAAGCACCCACGACGCAGCTCTTAATAACACAAAAACATTTACTGTCAAACGTAGAATTCACGCGTCGGCGTGATTTGACATATCGACGATTTTCCTCAAAATCAAAATTATCACCCGGCAAATCGTAAACACAGAGTTTACGGAATAAAAAGAAGCGTAAGGTGACATGCACAATCGGTGACACGGCACGTAAATATACCTACTCCTCTTCCCCACGTGCGGAGTAATCGCGCGTACTCGCCGCGCTCGGTCGAACGAGTTCAAGGGCCAGTGGTGCAGGCTGTTCGCGGCGGTTGCGGGTCTCCGATAATCTTCTGCCAGCTGTTTTTGCGGAAAATTTCTCCCCGAGTTGCTTGGCTAAAAAATTCAGTGTTTTTCCGAACTGACGCGCGAACTGTCGACGTACATGCGGACGTATAGATGCGTTTTTACCGAAATCCGATTGGAATGATCTGCATTTCACGTTGCAGGCGGAAAAACAAGTCAGGAATTACAGTTTGACCGATTTGTTTTTTAGCAAGAATCTAAGAATTTTGTATTATATATAAACACTTACTCACTTTGTGGCGTTAATAAAATCAGAAATAGTGTTGTATGTTGCAAATCATTTGGACTACAGTTGTATTTTTAAAATGCTCTTATAAATATAAATGATTCAAATGAATCGATATGTATATTAACACTCAATTTAACGTATTTATTATAATTCACCCGTTACCAAAATCACGCTTTTTATATAAGATGAAAAAGAAAATAAGCAAGATCACCCTACCGTTACGGCACATTAATAAATTCTTGACGAATTTTTTCCACAACTCTTTAATAACTATGTGGTCTAACCAGTCTAAACTGGAAGCGGACCATAAAGCAGGCCACTTTAGATGAGCAATTTTCAAGAAGAACCGCGTCATCTTTATACTGGCTAGGAAAATATAATTAACAAAGCAGCAGACGAGAACAAAGGGACGACAATAACAGTTATCGAATTCGCTTTTAATAACACGCGTTGGATAAGCCACGCGCAAGCAACGAGGATAAGCGCCAGTTCGATAAAGCATGGAGAGAGCCGAAATTGCGGAAAATAGATTCACAGATCGTTTGCGCACGTTTAAGTGTGTACTTGAGGTTGATGGACGTGCGAGGCATTGCAAGGATAAATGTCGATCTTCAAATTGGAATTCAATGCTGCTTAATTATAATATCTTAATTCGTAGTTTAAAGGTAAAATTCTTCTGAAGTTTCAAACGTATCGAATTAGTACTTTCCATTTAATTGGTGATAAATAGTTTATAGCTCGATGATTAAAAAGCTTCATAATCACTTGCAATTGTTAAGCCGATCAAACTTGACGTATATAATCTTGATTCAATCAAAACGCATACAAAATATAATTTGATTGCACTTTAATTAAAAACAAAGCATCAATACATGCAGAAATGAAGTGATTCTAATCAAGCAAGAAGATATATCCGCTGTAAATTAAAAGGAAGATAATGTTCGTTATCACTTTTTATATCGATCAACCGCAGATTTTATCGCCTTTATACAGTCTAAGACTCGCTGGTGAATATCAACTCACATTCCACGGAAGATAAACAATCCAAGTCTATTCGAAACATCAAACCAGCTTGTACGCATGCACAGCTGGTTTACATTGTGGGTTATATTGTCGATTAAAATACGCGGGTACAGTCATCTATCGGCAGAATTACTCAACTTCAACAAACCGGTTCAATTTACCGTATGTCGACTATACAGATTGCCCGCGACATTTGATTTCTCTCGCATTAGCGGATAAAATATAATTTGATTGCATTTTATAATTTGATTCAATGCGCTGATGTTAACGGTGAACAAAGAATCTCACATATTTGCTATTTGATTTATCGAAGCGTCTTATAACTTGATACGAAGAATTAAAAAAAAAACAGATAATTTATCTTTGCACTCATTCAAAATTGCAATTTTTATTTATTTCAACACTACATGAAATGTTTTAAGATTATAAAAGTGCGTAGATCCTCGAATGCACCAGTCTGTTCAATGCGCGCTTTCTTTTCAGCACAGTCATCGGTTTCGACAAAATTTCAGTTAAAATAGCAATCTTTTTCCCCGTTCTAAAATTAGAACAAAAAAACGCCTACTCATCGGAATTCCCACTGCATAGCGAGGTATATTTTGCCTACGGCGTAACACTCGAGCCAAAAAGCCGTCGATTGTAAGTACGCAAATTCTTAGGGCGGCAATTAAGTGAGCGGCGCTAAGTGTAGGATAAGAGTCCTGGCAAAGGCTTCGCGACGTTCGCGACCTTGCTTGGGGTGTAAAACTCCTCTCTCCCTCGAAGCGAGAGAAAGAGAGGGAGAGAGAGAGCGGGCAGCGACCGAATGCGATCGAAGGTCGACGCTCTTAAAAATAGAGGAAAGTCGACGGAAAAGGAATACGAGGATACACACAGATACACATGGACGAAGAAAAAAGATAGAGCCGGGAGGGAGGCGCGAAGACAAAGGCGCGCGCGGGTTTTATCTGCGTGCACGCGCCAGCGTTCTATCGTTCTTTCTGTCTGCGGTGTTGCTGCTGTTACTACTCGTTTCTCAGGAAGAAAGTCGAGCCGGTCAGATCCAATTTTGTCCGTGGATCGCGCGCCTTCCTTTTTGCCGCCCGCTCTTTCTTTCTCCTTTGCTCCGTCTGCGATGTCGAGACAGACCTCCCATGCGGATTCGAGAATGGCTCTTCGAGCTACAGAACGCGTACTTACACTTCATAGGTGGCAGACGTATATTCGGATGCGACTGCGTTCTGATTGGTTTTTTGATAATTAGTAAGTTGATAATCGCGTCATAAATAGTCTCGATATTAGTTTTTCTTTACATCAATGTACCTATGTGGATAGGATAATAGAGTTTTCAAAGTTTAGTATACAAATAATAATCGCCGTGCGATAAGAGACAACGGAACTGTAGAGTAATGCTTTCCGGTATTTTTATTTTTTCTATTTTTACTTACAAGTTAAGATTTTCTTATGAGAAGGCGCGATTTACTTTCTCTTTTACAGCCAAATTTACGAAGAATTTAAAGAACGCCCTTCTTTGAAGTTGGGACTTTTTTTTGGGATGTCTGAACTCCAGGCTGTGAAAAAGATAAGAAACAGCTGCGTTCGGGCTTACTCAAAGTACTTAAACTAGGTACTTCAAACTTAAAGTATTTAATACTTCTTTTTTCATTCTTCAGCCTCAGAAGATCCCTATATACTTGAACTCTTACTCATTCGCGTCCTTCATAATAGAAATAGAATTTTTCGTAGAAACAAGATGCGAATTCATTTTAGTTTCATTCCGTTTAAATTTGTAAAACACCAAAATTGAATAACTTTACCCCTTTACTACTAAAATAAATTTTCTATTCCCTAAAAATATTCTAATAGGCATATCTCCATTTAACCTCTTATTTGAACCCGCCCTTAAAATTGACACTAATTGGAGTCCTTTATACCCGTAAACTAAACTGAAATCAATAGTAACACTTCGAAGCCGCACTGCCCCCCCATAAATTGCTCTTTCCTCTTGAGCCTTATAACCCGTTTTCATGGCTCGTCCTTCTCGGCAACCCATTTTCTCTCTTCTGTGCCAACTTGAGCGCGCACAAGTGAAAAGCGAATAGGTCCCGACGGCTGTGTCTTACTACGCTCGCAAAAATTTTTAAGCGCATGCATATAGCATTTAAACGTTGGGCTAAAGTAGTGCGGTCGGCGTTATTATTAGGCGCGAGTTACTATTTTGCGACGTCTATTCTCAACGTATTTGAACTTTGGCGCCGTGGAGCTTCAACGAGAATTGAGTGCGCTCGAGCTGACGGCGCGACAAAGTTTAAATTTAAATTTAAGGGTAGATATTGTTAGATTTTGGGTGGAAAAAATAGCACCTGAAATCGGAATGGCGACGGAAATTGACTCCGACTGATTCTACTCAAAATAAAATCTATTATGAAATGATTCTGAATAAATAAGTAGATAACATAGTTGAATTTATTAAAATGATTGATAGCAATTTATTCTTAAAAGGAGAGTATACGACTTTTGGGTAATGGATTTTCCTGTAACTTTGGGATATGTTTTCTAGTGTTAAAATATGAAGGAAGCCGCGTCAGTTTGGCCTAACGTTCAATTTTTCAAAAGTTATGTGCTCTTTTAGCAAAAATCTAAGAAAAATCGATTTTTGTTTAATCACGTATAACTTCTCAAGTATTAATGGTACAGTATTTTAACTCCCCGCATTTGAAAAGTGAGATCAAATCCTATCGATTAAAAAAAAGACATTAAAAAATCTTTATTTGTTCAAAGGTTATAGGTAAATAAAAATTTGCAATAAAATTAGGTTAAAATTACATAAATAGATTTTTTATGTTATTTTAATGGTCATTCTTTGTTTGACTATAACTTTTGAACAAATAAAGATTTTTCGATGTCTTTTTTTTTAATCAATAGGATTTGAGCTCACCTTTCAAATGCGAGGAGTTAAAATACTGTACCGTTAATAGTTGAGAAGTTATAAGTGATTAAACAAAAATCGATTTTTCTTAGATTTTCGCTAAAAGAGCATATAACTTTTGAAAAATCGAGCGTTAGGCCGAACGGACGCGGCTTCCTTCATATTTTAACATTAGAAAGCATATCCCAAAGTTACAGGAAAATCCATTACCCAAATGTCGTACACTCTCCTTGTTAGTATAATCTACGTAATATATAAATCAAAACTGATTACATCAGGTGACTTGACAATGGACACCATGTATAATATAGGCATACATGTAGACGTGAAAAATATGACCTGAAACGTACCTCTTACATTGAATAATTTGTTACTATTCGAAACTAGCTTTTAAATTTAAACGTCTGTGCGAGAATTTATTGTTATTCAACTTCTGGGGACTATTACTAGTACGTTCATTAAAGGGATACAGGCTTTAGTAGATTTATGATATTTTTAATTAAAAGTAATGATGCAGTAAGCATGCAGGGTGAAAAAGTAAACAGGATTTTGCAGATTAACATGAGGGATAAAGGAAAGTTAATAGCAGAGAAGTTGCATACAAAATTAGCATAATTCTTTCAAGTTCATTTACGATAATTAGTATCTACCTTTAGAACGACCAAGGTAATCAACGGCGTATTTGTGACGTAAGCGATAAGCGTCGTAGTAATGTAAAGCAAAATTACTCGTTGAATAACGTGGAATAACGTGAGTAGAATCCACCAATCCATGCAATTGTGAGAAAAAGTATATCAATGCTTTTTGTACTCTCGACATGGCTACAAAAATCCTTTTAGCAGAGAGCTTTATTTAAACTATAAATGACTCATAAATACCCGTTAATGAGTAAATTCTAAAAAAGCAGCTATCTTATTTATTGTTTAAACAGGTGTTTATTTCAAAATTAGAATTCCAGTAGAATAAAAATAGTTCAAATTCATCAAATTCAGAAGTAGAAATAAAAGAAATCATTATAACAGGGTAAGTATGACACACATGACATAAATTTATCTTTTTTTAAGTGCCAGTTTTTAATTCAACTACCTAACAATAAATTCAAGAATACTTAGTGAAATTCATATTATTTTTTAATTAATTAATGAAATTTGTTTTTAGCAAAATTTTAATGCGCTATACATACATATAATTAGTTACATGTAAAATACAAATATTTTATTTGCCAAACATGGGTGGAGAAAAAAAAATAATATGTAACAGTTTGCTGCAATCGACAGGCATCGAAAAGCCAGGTACCTTTGAGCCTTAGCCAATGCTAAATTAGTATACATGTGGAGACTGCATGGGGCTCTACATCCTAGAACTTCACAGAGGTAGTCGGTTATGTAAGTAGAGCCAGAACATAAATCATTCTGGGCGAAATCTGTGACCCAGATGTTGCGCACTCTCCTTGAGGGTGAGGGTGAAAAAAAGCTTTTTCAAAACTTTTCGAAATGCAATATCTTTCACAAGCGCTTCAAGTACGCAAGCATACTCTTTTACAGTAAATGCACTCGCGCAAGAAAAACAGAAGACACCTTTGTCGCGAGTGCACAATGCTATTGACCCCGCGTATGCGCAGTGTAACGAGATCGCTCTTACAGTAGCTCAAAACGCATAGCTTCGGTATCTGTGCGATGAAGCGGACACGCGATATTCGGAACAACACCTCCGCTGCTTCTCTTTGGCGCTTTGCACTGCAGGTAAGTCTGCTTTTTTTGCTTTGTATGCTTGCGTGCTGGGCAGCGCAAGGGATACCTAGAAAGAACTAATAAGTCGGCATTTCAAGCATCAAATTAAAGTTTTTTTTCTCATACGATTATGCAATTTTCGCACCTGGTAGCTTTATTTTAGATTGCAATTACTGTTTTTATATGGCGGTTTATTTTGTATTTATTTTAAAATACATTATATTATTATGTTTATCATGCTCTCTCGCAAAATTTTTGTCCATTAAAACAAATAACCTCTCTTTAATAATACGTCCTGAATTATAACTTATAATGAACTGCACTGTGAATATTTCTCAAAGTGACTTCGGAAACAATCGGTCCCACATTCAAAGAATCGATTTATCTCATTCAACCTCAAATAAACGATTTTACGGTCATTGAAGCGGCATTGGAACAATAAACGCGTTAGCAATAGGCGACAAAATGACCATTATGCGTTTAACAACAATGCCGGAAATACGATTTAACTGCCGATGAAGCTATGGTGGGGTATCCCTTATAAGCAATCACGACGACAAAGACATCGCGAATTGGCGGGAGGTCCTGCATAAATTGTATATAGAAATGGAGTGTCGTTTGCGTCAAGATCGGAGGCCAAGCAACGGTAACTCATAATTAACAATGAACTTTAGGAAAAAAGTATAAATGATTTTCGCGCGTGGGGACGGTGAATGGCGTTGCTATTTTATGCGCCGTTGCATGCTTGATAGCATATTTTGAATTTTAGATTGTAGTTACAAATATTTCGATTGTATGTGCAATTTTTTTTTTTTTTTTTTTAATCAATTTCAGTTGTTTAATTTGAACCATTCAAGAAGGTTTAAATAAAACTTTTTGTTAGACTTCTGCTGTATTTTTATTAATTCCGGAAAATTAATGAAACCATTAATTTATTTATATACACGAAATTATGAGGAATGATGAATTTATCGACTGATTTAATACTTTTACAAGTGCATATTGCAATAGCGCTATCATTTAATGCACCTACGTACATTCAACGCCATTTGTACATTCAAATTGCGCTCACTTACCCTTCTGGAACAAGCATGTGTGAAGATACTCGTGCAATCTGACTTGTGCACCTAAATAGACTTATCCATGAATCTACTTATTGTTAGTTGCACAACGGAACGTTGAATTAGGCACTTATTTGACCTCGTTATTTCTGCTCAACCTTTAGAATTCGCCTCTTTTCTTAGCGGAAATTCATGATTGTATTTTGTGCAATTTTTATTAGATTATTAAACTGTTAAAACTCAAGTGCAGTTAATGATAAAATAATCTCAGTATTCATACGATTTAAAAATATAAAAACACTTTATCCAATTTAAAAGTTACTTAAACTTAAAAGCAAGGAAATGTTTTTAAAAAAAACACGCCACAAGCACGTGCTATAAGTGTGCGACTTTTCAAGTCGGCGGGCTTTCAGAATGCGATTCCTAATTCTTTTTTTTTCCTAAACCTGGTGGAATTTAATAGGTCAAGGTTCGAAAATAGTGCCGATGCTGCACTTGCTCAGCTCCAGTTGACGCGTGCCAAATAACAAAGAAGGGGTTACATACGAGATATATCCACTTCAAGAGCTTTTTCGTTGAATATAATTGAATTAAAATTCAGACGTACTTTGTAAATTTTGAAATATCCACAACAAAATATAAAATAGTTACTAACTGAATTGTTCGCCAAAAAATTATTTTGATTTATTCAGAGGCATATTTGTTTATTACCAATGGAATTTAAAAAATAAAAATATATTTATTTCTAATCCACAAAAATTACTGATTTATCAGTGGAAATTATTGATAAATTAACGAAGAACCAGTTCAAGATCATGTCTTAATTTTATAATAATAATATTGAATAACTAATAAAATGTATTTAATTTATTGCAAGAAAGTGAGCAGTGTGCACTTGAATATTACAGACGAGAATCGTACGTATTTATACGCTTACGTACGAGACGTATATCGGAGTTTAATGACCTTATTTCTTTCGGTGTTATTGACTTTCATTCATGAATTCAAAGGCAGTCGAATGAAGATACGTCACGTATTTCGTGAACAGCAAGTTTATGCAGTACTTAAGTAAAATCTCGATAAAATACACATCCTATACTGACAAATTTTACTTTCTTTTTCATTCAAAAAAGAATATGAAGGCTCATTTTGTGGTTATCGTGAAATTAAAACATAAAGAGTACTAACGTTTATTGACATTTAAGGCAATCTCAGCGGCAAATTTCATTCCCCGGAACACCTCGTGGGCGGCGGTTCTTGGCATTGGTGGAGCAAAATCAGGATCGTCCAAGTCGAAGGAGACGCTTTCTTCGAATTCCGTCAAATTTCCGTCCATTGTTTAATCCAAATATGTCTGCACATGCAATTTTAAAACAAAATTTATTTTCGAATTGATACTGCCAGTAACGATTATTGCATTTTTTATACCAAGTGCTTAAACCTAAATTTGTAATCAAAGAACTCCTTTTAAATTTAATCTGGTAATATCGGCAATGGAATTCTACAACGCATCAATGTTTCATAGCTCATATGCAAATCGAAGAAAAAGTTGAAAAGTCAGATTCTCTCGTGCATTCTCGTCACTAAGCGATTGTCCAACAAACGATGTTTAATTCAGTATATCGCTCGATTAATAAGAGAAAAAATTCATTCCTTGCATATTAGAGTGTCCCGAAGCTCTTTTACACCTTTTCTCCCACATTAAGCGAGCGAACGGCGAAGCACTGCTGTCAGTAATTCAGCTGTTGCCCTTCAGGAAATGAAGAGAGGATATTTGTCGAGAAAACGAAGGGGTAGAAAATGCAGATCGAGAGTCAGATAGATTTCGATGTAGACACATGGTCGCTTACCACCACGACCTTGAAATGCCAAGCACTGATCATACAGTAGCTGCTATTGAAAAGGTGGTTAGCGATGAAATACGCGTCATTAAGTTTCAATTTATGCGCGCTATCAATCAATTTTACGCAAGATTACGATACATTAATAATAATGATTTGGATATTGAGGAAAAGTATTTATTTTAGAAAAAAAAACTTTGAAATCTTTCATATTTTTTATGAATTAACAAAACTAAATGTCTAAAATGTAGTGCAACTTGTTTGAAAAATCAGTAGAAAATTGATCAATTTTTATTCCGGCAAATCGTTGCTAGTTAAGCATTTCTCAAAAGTGTCTGCAGGTAAAGAACAAAAAAATGAATAACAGAATTTAATGAGAAAATTTTAGGTTGCAAAGAGAGGTCACAAAAAATGTACAAGGCCGGGGTTGCTGTTGAAATCGTCGAGCTGCTGTTACCAATTACCGAAATTCTGCTGCTCGCGCGCTGTAATTAAGCGAGGAGCAGGAGGAGGAAATTTTGGCGACTTATGACAGTCCTCCGTGCATCGTACCGAAGGCATTGTTTTGTTAGAAAAGAAGAGAAACTTTCAAAACCAAAAAAGTGTGAGCGTGTAATTATCGCAGCTTGTAATGCAACATTGAGTTAAAAATAGTGACTTCTTTATACAGTCTTTAATTAATTAGGTCTGCTTATATAAATAGTGAAAATAAATTAAAAGAATTGTACTGCGAAGCACACATAAGGCAACGTATTCAGAATTAACAAAAGTATTCATACACATAAACATCCCTATAATATTTACATGAATGACATGCCATAAGTTTCTGGATTAGGTCAAGTTTACTAAAAATGACTGCTAAATTACATAAAAACTTTGAGCTGCAGGACGAAATGAGACTATTGCGATTTAAAATCGCGCCGATGTTTCTTTTGTTTTCATTTTACTCTCTTGGGAGAAAAAAGTTTGTTCTACTTATACTATATATTGCCTAAACAACTTATCTTAACAATTTATCTGACCTTCGTCTTTATCAAAAAACTATAAGTTATATTGATCGTCTACCAAATCCTTCACTCGGGATCTAGAAGCTTTCTTAGGCAAAAGTAAAAGTCAAAATAACAAATAAAACCGGTTGCCCGGCGAAAAGAAGACGTAAGCACACCCATGTGTAAGTACACCCATCGCGCGTTGAGAAGTCGAAAGCGCAGCTCTACTCTTTTCAGAATAAAAAAGGAAAAAAGTTTGCCTGTTAGCATATCAATATCGCGATAAGATATGCGAAGTTTGTAAATAATTATTATAAACTCATATATAAATGCTTGCGAAGCACGAAATCCGTTGACGATGCGATTAAGGTGAAAATGTACGTGAGCCACGATAAAGGAAAAGATTCGAAACAACTTTTTTATCTGAACATTAATTACCAGCGAAAGCCACGCGCGCGTAGACGGCTGTATGTTTTCACACACTTCCGCGCAATTGCATTTCAAAAACCGATGTTTTTACTGGATTGGTTTAATTTGGAAAAAGTGCGTCATCAATCAGATAGAGGTATTAAAAATTATTAATTGTACATGAGCCCCGCTGTTTCAGATTCAAAGAGAATACGTTGAGTATATGGCGAGCGGGTACGTATATACATTTAAACGTGACTTCCTTTTAATATTTAAAGTGCACTACGATCGAGTATTAGTGTTAATGAAAGTCAGAGAATTATTAACTTTTTGCTTGAGCGGTTAAGAAAGGATAAAAGTTATCATTTTTTAATATAAAGACGGATCACTTTTTTTTCCTTTCCTAGTTTTCATTAAATCCATTAAAATAGTTACAAAATGATAAATAAATTGGTTATTACAAGAAGTTTCAAACAAGTTTTGCATTGACACGAATATTCAAGAAGAAATTGCATTATTGATGCAATCGATTAGCAACTCAATTAAAAAATCGTTTCAATTTTCTTTTCCACGAAGTCACTACTTTTAGGTTACATTTAAAAGTCAACGCCATTTCCTCAGTTACGTATACCCGCGCTCCCTTTTTCCTTTTTTTCACCTTTGAAAAAGACAAGAAATAGATCGTTAAACAAGCTAATTATTGCAACATCGGCAAACATATAAAACTGACTCGCAACATATTACAAGGAGTAACGGTAAATTATCAATAAGTTTACTGACCTTTCCAGCGCAAAACTCAGCTCAGTCTCAAAGCACGCAGAGAACCCACTTTTTAATACTAAACTCAACTGACCAACTGTCAAATCTGTCTGCACTGTCGCAACAATGCTAGTGCACAGAAAGGCTTTCCGAAAAAACAGCTGTTGCTCGAGTGTTCGGTACTTACCGATCAAAAATCCAAAGTGACGACCACTTCTTCTGCGCGCAGCTTCTTTAGGGCTCGGCAAAGAAGCGGAGAAGAATCCCAAAGGGTGACTCGACGCACACACACGTAAATACACAAAGTCGGCGTTTCGTTTCCCCCTCGCGAGTGGTCCTGCACACGTATTGGCAGTGAATCGCGCTGTAATTCTCGCTGACCGTCGCCCAGGCGCTTGACAGGCCCTTGTCAAGATGGAAGAAAAGCAAGGGAGGTTTTCCGGGGCCTGAGATGAAAAGCGGCACACGGCGACAGCAGCGAAAATGTACACGCGCGCACGCGATCGCGCGGGGACTGGCTGCCGTGTATATAAGCAGCTATAGGAGCTGGCAAGCGGCAGCGCGTGTTTTCATTCCCTCTCTGCCCCGCTGCGCCCCCGTCTTTCTCTTGCTCGCAGGCGCGGAGCGAGGCCGCGAGGGGCCCCTTTGAGGTTAGTGCGGAGGCAGCACGCGCGCATGCGTTGTACCATTTGTTGCCGTTCCGTTGCCACTTATCACTCACCGATTTCGTTTTCCAGGTTATAGCCAATATTTTGGCTGTAAACTGCCTAATGTTTTGGCTAACATAATACGTCACAAGACAGTGATCGATTAAATTAACGAATATGGCGTTAGCAAATAGTGTAAGTATGAATGGGTTAAAAAGTCATATATTAATGCATATAATAGAAGTCACGAGTAATCGAATTACGCGTGAATCATCTGAGATTGACTTAACTAGTGAAAAACTTTTTTTTTATTTTGGCCAATTGCTGTGATATAGCAATTTATAAATTGAATTTATCTTTTACATAAATTGGTTAGAAAATTGTTAATTAATTCCATAAAACATTTTAATGCTTTTTAATCGAATCAAAATATAAATCAAAAGTGAGATAGAATTGTTCTGGATTTTTTCTTCCAACGTGATTCATTTTGTTTCCTTTTTTTTTATAGAAATCCAGTTTGGCTTTCAAGAAATATCTCATTTGACCCCAACTCACTGGAATCCATATTAATTGTTTTGCGAATTTTGATAAAGGTAATTTTATGTGATCGTTATTTCTTTTCAAAACAGAGAATTTTTCAAGAAAGTAATAAACTTACAGCTTTTTCCAGCATGATTTTTGTTGGTCGTCTAAACCAAAAGAGCAGTATTTCATATCTTAACCGCAAATTTTCTTGTGGCCGTCGTGTATGTGCATAAAAATAGAATTTTTAAATTTGCGCATTATTAATATACGCGGCAGACGTAATTCTTAAAAATTATGGGCTTTTCCTACCGAGGTTTCGCGAAACTAGCAAATAAATAAAGAGGTGTCAATGTTCTGACCTATTTGTAACTATAATGGTGCAACTGTCCCAGTATACGACCGGCCCAGGAATCAATAAAATGGGAGTGGGGTTTGTATATGCAGTCTTTTTTTATCAACAATGATATTTTTTTAATCAAATTTTTTAAGTACATTTCCTTCTTTTCATTAATTTGTAAAATCAACTTAAAAATTCGTTATTCTTAGTTTAAAAACTCATAAATTTTTAAGAAATAAAAAAATGAGATCATTATAATTTAAAAATTGTTGAAAAATCTGATAATACTCATGGTTACTATGTTAATAAGAAATATAAACTTAGAAAGACATGTAAATGTGTTTTTCTAATATAAATCATTAACATTAAAATTCTAATTATTTTATTTTACTTCTAATTATTATCGTATCAATTCAATGAAGGTAGTAAACAACTTTTAATTGCACACCGATGATTACGATAATTACATAAAGAATTTTTTTTATTTTTTTATTTTATTTTTTTATAGTTTGCAATCCAGCGTTTATTTTATTATAAAAACTCCAATACAACTTAAAACTTTTCGAAACGCTCCAACTATTACAACCACTTAATAGAACACTATCGCCACCACTTAATAAAAAAAGTTAAAAAAAATGTTCATCTCAAATCGTACGCAATAGGCCTGTGACATTTAATCCGTGATAAAGAAGCAACTACTACAATTTTATTGTAAAAAAACGATGGTGCTTCTGAATTCTGCGCTCGATCGTGTCCCCTCTAATAGCTATAATTTAAAGCATACTTATATGAGTCGATCCCCACAGGAACTCATCATCTAGTACTCCCTGCGATGTCTCTGTTTGACGTTATTGCACTTCGTGCGCTTACATCAGCCAACCTTCAAACAATTCATGCGCTTTACAAAACCCTCGGGCAAGGCGAGCCTTCGATTCGAGGATTTTCCTATGCGGACTACTTCCTTGACAAGATCGATCGGGAGATCGAAAGTGGAGACGTAAATAGGAAATGACACTTATTGAAATTTCATTGTGCGTGTGGGTCTTTTACGGATACTGTCATGAGGATTATAGATAGACGAATTTATGTTCAACATTGATTCTATAACGTATTTTCATAAAGTGAAGGCCTGTAAAAATAATTTGTCCTCTTCGCAATAAATTTAAAAGATTTACAATGAATAAACTGCAATCTTTAGAAAACCACAATAGCTCAAGCAACAAGTATACTCATTGTTATTTTAAAAAAATGAATTTTAGAGAGGAAATTTACTGTTGAATAATTTCAACGCAGTAATATACTGTAATGTTATACGAATGAAATCACTTGCAATTTCAACTAGAGAAAGCCAAAGGTGTTATTACACGATTTAAACTCTATACTCATTTTCTGCATACACATTGTTGCGCATTGTTGCCTGAATCTGATTTTCCAATGATACGTCGTAAATAACATAAAACTTATACTCTTCGCCAAGTATAGGTAATAAAACTGTCGACCGCAACGATACATTATTTTCATTTTTCTGTCGCGTGGAGAAACAATTTCGTAAGGCAATTTTTTTCCCGTCTTGTAGCAGTAACGAGATACACGCAGATGTAAAAGAATCTAAAAGTGGCAACTCTTAAACGTATAATTGAAACAAATATGTCACCTCGAACTAATATGCGCAAAGTCCCTCGCAGCAATTTCGAACGGAGGAAGAAGGCGTGAGCTAGGAGTCGAGAGGAAATGAGGAAAAGAGAAACAAAAGCCCAATCGATTTTCACCTGGTCTCTTTCTTTTCTTACCTCGGGAGCTCTACTCCAGATGTAACGTCAAAGAAGCCTTTGCTCCTTTTTCTCGCGCCTTGTTTCATCGAACGAAGTCTTATCGTCTAGAATTCGAAACAAGGTCTTATTGCGCGGACTTTTGCCTTTCTTCCGCCTTTTTCCATCTTTGGACACCATATAAAGACTACATTGAACTTTACGATTTCCAATTACTAGTCATCTATCAAATTATTAAATTCATTCATCGAAAATTTCAAATACATTGCAGTTTTCAATTTGTACCATTTTAGTTTGGTTTTATAGTTTTTTTTGAATAACACTATTTTTTACGAGTACCTCCATAAAGTACGTCAGTCTACTTTTTATGCTTTAATTCCAAACTGATTACACAAATTATGTAATGTATAATAATAATACAAACATAAATTTGACTAAGAAAATAAGATCTTTTTTCTTGTGCTTCTTAATTTCAATGTTTAAAAATACTTTCAAAATTAATTAAAGTGAATATTGAAGAGGAAACCTTTACTGATATAGATTTTACGATATTCTCAATACTTAATCACTATCATTATCTCACTTTTTTCTTTTACACGTTCTCAATTAATCTTGTTTGCAATTAAGAAAATTTTTAGTTCTTTATTTATTAATTACATTTAACAAGTTCAAATATAATGCTAACTATAACTATATACATCGTGCGTCGTGCGTGGCGAGCCGCGTGCCGTCCCAAGAGAAATCGTTCTCCGACATCTATTTCTCTATGTAACCCCTGGTGGAATGAAACAAACTCTAAAGAGAAGAAAAATGTGACCATTATACTTTTTTATTTCATTCTCACGTATATTTTTATTTATTTAACAAATTGCAATTGAAGAAGAATTATTTGCAATTAAATTGATAAGAGTAGCTCCATTTTTAATAACCCTTGAATTTAAAATAATATAAAGAATATGGATATATACTATTCTGTCGATCTAAGGTTTGTTTCGTTTCATCTGAGCCTACGTAGAGCAATAGATATCGGACAACGATGTACGGCAGATCGGCATACGGCACGCGATGTAAATTTTGGTTTTATTTTTCGTCATCACATTTTTAAGGGATGAGTTTTGGTTAACTAGTATGGAGTAATCACACTTTCTCTATATTCGTCCACCACAATTGTTTCCTTTACATTTTGATCTAATAATTCATAACTAAAAGGATCTAAATTTATGAAATACATAAAATAAGTATTGAACCTCGCATTATATTTGAATAGAATATAATAAATAATATTATGGTATTGAATTCAAATTTAAGTATATTTTGCATTCTGTATATTTATACATCAGTAACAAGTTATTTCTAAGTAAGGATACTTTGCTTTAAATGCGCCATCTAGCGAGAAAGTTCACAAAATTTCAAATAAGGAGATCTGTAATACCTGTCAATAGTAAAGAAACTAACACATCAAAATTTGATGAAATTTATTAGAAAATTATTGAATGTATTGAATAAATTTAAGATTATTTAGAAAAAATACTTAAAATTATTTTCGCATTTGTATTTTTTAATAAATTTTAATTTTACATAAAAATTCTCTCAATATACCAGTTTTATAATAAATTCTAAAGAGACTTAATTAAGTGCAATTTAAAAAAATCATTAAAAGCTATCGATACTATTTTGAATAATGCAATTCTATCGATAATTTTTCCTTCTCCATGCATTATCCTTTACACAAACGCATATTTGTACACTTGTGATTACCAAGAATATTTTGCAATTAATGAAAAAATATTTCTAGTTTATCAAGAATCTTTTCTTCAGAATCGAATATTTAATTTTGAAAGACAAAGGACATTTTATATTGAATACTCAAAGTATCAGACTTGCTGTAGCTAAAAAAAAAACGCTGAGTCTGCATTTCACTCTGTACAGTAAGAAAGAAAGGCCGCCGTACGGAGGCAGAGAAGGAGGAGGAGGAGGACACGATTAAATTATGTTTAGTAAAGAGAGAGACGGGGCTTAATTAAGACTCCCTGAAGACCCTATCCTTCGCCACTAGAGGATTACGTGCATTATATGCGCGTATGCCTGCAGTAAAGTGCAGCGATGGTAGTTGAAGAATTTTTCTCTCTCATTCAATTAAATTTGATATTTCGTCGAGCTCGATTTTCTCCACTATCGTTGCGGTTATTTTTCACTTGTTAAGTCTGGGAACGCGAGTGCTTTCTTTGTTGAATTATGGTAAGTATTTTGAAACACCAACTTGATCGTTTGAGCGCAATAAATGAAAAATTTTGCTGCAGATAACCAGAACAAAGAATGACTTATTCTGGACTGTAGTGTCTGATATACAAGTTCAAAATAAGCGCAGTATTTGTAGAGAAAGCTTTGTTATTAAGAGTAAAAAAATGAAAACTTTTTTTAAATATAAGATTTTAATTAGATACTATACAATCTAGGGAAAGATGTTGAAGTTTTAAAAGTACATTCAATTTTTTAAAATAATAAATTGTTAACGATTGTCAATTTGATGCTTTCTTTTAAAGATAGGTAATGTTTATTTTATTAACTTATTTAAACACATTTTTATTACATTGTAAATTACTAAAAAATGATTGTTTTCTTGTAAAATTAATTATCCTTATAATGACCGTACATTTTATGTCTTCGTAAACAGCATAATATCTTGGGTACTATTGTTAAAGTAATAAGTTTAGGTATTATGCCAAAGGTTGAATAATTAAAACTTTCGAAAAATTAAAATAAAAAGATTTTAATAAAAGTTTATCTGAATTAGTGAATATAAATTTTTAGCATTATTGTATATGGACTTCATTAAATTTCAGGATAATGCCCTGTCTTCGCCTTTAAAGAATAAATTGCAGCAGCGCGATGAATTAAGAAGGAAGATTGAAGAATTAAGAAAAAAAATCGAAGAATTAGGACGCCAGATCGATCATTTGAGACGCCATCCACCCGACTTAAATCAATGAATGGTCATATTGCATGCGAATATAAAAGCGATTATTTTAGCCAGATGGTGCAAATATTTAAATGATAATTATTTAACTACATAATTATACATTAAATAAATAATAAAATGATGTGAATGAGCAAGTAATGATTTTTCCGCCCTTCACTTTATTAAATTCCAACGATTCGGCCTCAATCGAAACGTTGGAATTTAATAAAGTATAGGATGGAAAAACCATTAGTTGTTCATTCACATCATTTTACGAATTTCTCCGTCATTAGTATCATAAAACTATAGTTAAATAAATAGTAATTGAATATATGATGGGGCGTTAATTTTCGAACCTTGACGCAAAAATACGAATTCTACGAACATTATTCTAAAAGAATTTACCTTCGGCGCTTAAAGTAACACATCGATTAACGGTATTTCCTAGAACACACACAAGTGGAACGAATGGACAGCAGAAAAGCGACTTGTAAATATGCGAGAACTGTGCAGCAGCGAAATAACGCTAAATATTTTCAAACACGCAGTTTCCGTTCTAAATTTACCTAAACTCGTGGATTACAACTATTTTTCGACAAGGCTGAAAAATCGAAAACTGCTGACTGAAAAAAGACCGAATATTGTACCCAAGTTGGTTCCACGATAAGAGACCCATTTGAAGGCTGGCAAAAAAAGCCTTTCAAAGAAATACAAGAAATCCGTGAATAATGGAGGCAGGCGAAAATAGGAAGCGAAGTACATCGGTTCGTACTATACGTATGTTCAGCAGGAAGGAAAGAAAGCGAAAACCGCACGAAAGAGAATGTATAAAAGAAAGGCAAACGAAAGAAGGAAAAACGGGACTGCGGAGCAGTGCATAGATTGCCGAGAGAGACGGGAGAAAGAGACAATGGATGAATGCAAACACGCATACGAGCGTGCTGCACGCTTTACAGTCGCCCATAGAAAAGGAGAGAAAGAATGCTTAATGAGGAAAGGAGAGAAACAAAGACGTCCTGCGTTCGTCGAACGCGCCTCTGGTCCTCGCCTCTTTTTCTGCATCTATAACCTAATCATCGTCAGAGCCTCGGCGCGCTCTTCTATGCACAAAAGCCCCTTCACGGCCCACTTCAAGTCGCTCGAATCGCGGACTAATTCGTCTGGCTGTCTTCGTTCGCTCTGTTCCCGACTTTATCGGCCTCTCTCACTTTCGTATGCGAGCTCGACTATCTCTATCCCTTCTGCGCCGTACTCGCGCTTTCGAGCTCTTTACAAGTGCGTGTGCTGGGCTGCTTGTGCTGCCTTTCCACTGAGCTCATTCGCCGGGGAAGAACGCTTTTTAGGCAGACTGGAACTGGTTTTTAGGAGCTTCGTTCAATGTAGAGAATAGCGAAGAGTTTAGTGAGAGGAAGAGTTCGGCAATAATATATGCTTTTATAATACCATCTCGAATCTATTCAAGCAAAAGGTTGATCTTTTACGGCACCAAAAATTGAAATACATTTTTAAACAGCATTTGGTTATACAAACAATTTTCTATTTGTAATTGATCGATTTATTATTGTCAAAATAAAAGAGTTTTTTCAATTTACTTGCAAAATAATTTTTTGAACAAACACTATAATTCTTTTACGATTGTTCGCGCTCCAGTCATACTAATATTTTATTCACAGTAATATTTTATTGATTTTCCAAGTAAACCACATTCCTTTACATTTCACCAGTAATCGATGCATTCGTATATCGATTTGAACATTTATTTTTAAATTTGCGGAGAATTTTACTTGAACTTTTAGTCTGATTTTCTCTGCTTCATTGATGAATTAAATCCTCAATGCAAGTTAAAATATAGAAAAAAAACTACAAAGTGCAGTTTTGAACATTATAATTAGAAGACCAAAAAAACCGACAAGTTTGCTTAAAAAACCCTCGACTTCTTTTACCCCTTCATAAAGTTGAGAAAAGTACCGTACATCAAAGGTAGCGAAGTAGTGCTTGGAGCACATATCTATAGATGCGAGCTTATGCAAAAGTAATGAGCTCCCCAGATGTAAGTTAGACGCTATAAGTGTGCATTCAAATTTTTCTCATTCATTTAGTCAATTAATTTCTCTAAAAATTTCGCAAAGCATAAAACATATATTTCCTTTTTGTAATTATGAATTCATTTAATTAAAGTTTTGAAAGCAAACGAAAGAACGCATAGGATTTGTAAAAAAAGAAGAGGGTATTAAAAATATATTATTAAGTAAAGTATTTACTGAAATTTTTTAAAGATTTGAAATTTTGCTTTTCAAGTATTAGTAGTAGTATATTACTTATACATATACATATAGACTATTTTTATCTAATCGCACTGTGGCCTCTTTTGTGAAGAAAGTCGATTTTAACCTTTTCTATCGATTAGCAAAAAACAATTCAGTTGAATAGATTAAAAAAAAATTTTTTAAGTTTCTTTGAAATTTTTTACCCGGAATATACGTTAAAATTTCGGTAAGTATGAAATAATAACTTCAAATTTTCAGGGAAACTTAATATAATCTTGTAATTACTCTATAGAAGTTCATAATGAGCATGTGCCTTCAGATAGTGTACTAATTTGTTTTGAATTTAAAAATTAAGATATCTATCAATTAATTTCTTGATAATGCTTTGAAAAATTTGCCTCTTAACTTTAATATTCGATGCTAATCTCTATTTTCCTTGTATAATAGGAAAATAATAGAGCTGTAACAGAAACAAGTTTGTCAAACTACTGTGCACTGATAAACTGCTTTTCAAATAGTGTATAATAAGAAGCACCAGTGCGCTCTAAAAATTTAGAAGAGCAGAATTCCCAAAACTTCCTTCCAAGGTAATCCCTCAGCCTCCAGGGCTATAAATCGCATCAGTCTCTAATCTTATCTCTAAGCTTGCGTATCGTCCAACCCAATCTCGGTGGCAAACAAACTGCGCGAACCTCTACGTCACTGCTAGGCTAGTGGAGAAGCTTCATTCCGTTCACACAATTCCACCACTCTGTGCGCATACTCGAGGCTCACGAGCAAGAGTGAGAGAGACTGTAGAGCCTCTCCTTCTCCTTCTCTCGGCAGTCGACAGCTCGTTCGCGGCAGTACCGAAAAGTTCGTCGGTCCGACTGCTCGCTCGGCCGCGAGTGCTCGTGAATTGGTATATGTGTGTGCGTGAGCGGCCGCTGCACCGTGTGCAATATAACCAATAAGTCAACCGGTTTTTCCCCGCTGCTCTGCGTCTCCGATCCCGGATTCTAAGGACTGCCGCTGCAGCCGAGGAGCAGAGAACGGAATGTCATCGGGTTCGTGAGCAAGTGCAGCGAAAAGGGATAATTGACCAGGCCCCGTACGTAGCCACGGCCCAGTGTAGGCCTCTAAGCGCGTAGGTACGTAAACAGACGTGCACACGAACGCGACGACACCTATCCCAGAAGCGTCGCGTTTTGCCGGATCCGTTTATCGTTTTATTAATAGGCAGATCTAATTTCGTTACTTCGCATATACGCACTTTCGCTCTCGTCTCTTTCGTATCATGTCTTGGAATCGCGGCCAAAGTCATCGCGATATTGCTCAAAAGAGCAGTGCAGGTACCGTACGTCACCTTTTCCTTCGCCTCGTCCTGCGTAGAATATTCCTCACTGAGCGAAATATATTTCGGGGGCATTGTACGGACTCTCCGCGGGAGTCAAAGGTCGACGTGCGAGACGCCGCCACCCTCGCCGTCTCTATCCTTTTTTCCCCTCCAAAAGGATATACACATATATTCGCGAAAACGCACGTAGCGCTGCAGCTTTGTGTCCGGATCGATTCGCGAGAGGAGAGGGCAAATGGTTCGGTTCGACTCTTTCGTCTTCGAGGAGACGACGTGTGTGCATGTGTGTTCTGCTCGTTCTCTGCAGCCTTTTGTGTTGTTTATTCCTTTGCCGATGTGTGCGCCGTCGCCGCCAAGCTCGTGATGTGTACCTGCAACAGCGGCGGCGGCGATGGTTGTGCATAACAACAGAGAGGAGGAGGGGGGCTGCATTGCATTTATTTTCGCATGATGCACTGCCTGATGCGATTCGCTTTTCGCTTCTGAAATGAAATTGCTTTTTCAAGTTTTAAAGCTGTTCTTAGAAGCTACTCAATGAGACGAATTTAAATTACTACGAAAAAAGGAGACTAGCCTGAATTTTAATGCCGGAACTAGCCGTTGCGTTAAATACTTGCTTATTTTTTTGGATGGCAATGCGTTGTTTCCTGTAGAAGACATAACAGGTGCAAAGTTATTTTGTTTTTTATTGGTATTGATTGGAACTGATTGGTTACAATGAGGTCGGTTCCGCACTGGTTTATTCTTCGCGATTGCGTCACGAACCTTTTTGTATTTCGGTATTAACTTTTCACGACTGAACGCGCTCCAATGCCAATTTGGGGTAATGAATTTTTTTTATTGAAGGCTGAGATTCGAAGTTTTTTATCTAGGAAAAGCGCTTTCGATTACCTAGAGATACTAAACTAAAATTTTTTAAAGAATAAAAAATAAATTTGCACTCTCACACGTTATAATTGCATAAAAGCGTTAAGAAACAGAAATATAATATTTTTTAACTTGAAAAAAACATTGTAAAGAAATGCAAGAAAATTTTAAAAACCTTTTAATTAATTGACCTTATAAATAATAAACCTTTAACTTTATGAAGCAGCACTAATTGAAAGTGAAAAATCTGTAATTGTAAAAAATGTAATAAAAGTAAACTTAGTTTATTTTTAAAGACATTTTCAAAAGATTTACATAATACTGCTTTGAGTAAACAAACTGTTGTAATATAGTTTTATTTTTCTTCGAATTCATTTCAATAAATAAATATTGCTATACTTATGAATAATTCCTTTAAAATATTAAATGATAGCAAAAGCTGATGCTTGAATTTTTAACCATGTCATGCAAAGGATACTTTTAATAAGCTTTTAATAAAAGAAAGTCTTATCAATCGAATAATTATTGTAATTTTCCAAACTTAATCATAATTTCTATTTCATTTGCGATTAATATTATATACAAAAATTGCTGCGTTAGATGAACTCACATATTACAAGTTCAAAAATGTTTAAGATATTTATAATTCAAAAGCAATATCTCTTGCCATTTAAAGAAATGTTTGGAATGTAATTCATTTGTATTCTCCTCATGAGCTCTTTATTTGTCAAGTGTTGCATGTTTTCATATGAAAGTGCTAAGTAAAAATTTTTTCTTTGTTTTGCAGGGCAGCACAATGTCGAAAAAAGATGGTAACAAAATGCTGGTTCACCAGTTATCATCTGTACTACCAGACGATCGACCAATTACCGCAATAAATATCATAGAAGACCTAGATAAATGTCCACCAAATTTCACTGTTGTAAGAATTATAACTTAACATTTTTAAAAGTAATACACTTATAATGAATATCATATCATATGAAGATCTTACACTCTTGTCTTGAAATGGAGTAACAGGAATCCAGAGCTTAAAAGACATACGAGTCATTTGTGACTCATGAATTATCTGTTATTTTTATTTTCTTACTGTTTCAAAATTATCTACATGTTTAGATACAGTTACTTCCTTTCACAGAATTTCTGCAAAAGTTTTCATTTAAGAAAAAAATAAATGCATATTTTTCTTAAATAGTTGTGTAATAAAACTAGAGCTAACAAAATATGAATGTTTTAGGTCTCCAGAACCTATGATTTAGATTCAGATGCAGATTTATGGCGTGAAAGTGGATTATTTATCAAAAAAAAATCAAGATATATATGTTTTTCAAAAACTGAAGGACTGCCTCATTCTGTAATTGAAAAAATTTCTATTATTGATGAGAGAGAACCTCCGCCAGAAGGATTCAGTATGATCTCTCACACAGTGGATTCAAGTAAGTTGCTCACAACATTTCCACTTCCTTACCTTGAGAAGTTTTTCACTGTGTGATGTAAGTATCTCACTATTGTAATACTATTGCAACTCTCTGTCCTCTATTACAGTGCAAAAGGCATGGCGAAAAAGACAACTGTGTTATAAAATTAGAAATAAGGACTTGTGTACGTGTGCTGTATCAGACATAATTATTTGTAATAGGATTGGTAAAGGTTCTAAAATAGCACCAGATGAATTTACATACGCTGGGTATGTTTTCAATTTTTATTTTATGATAAAATGATTTTTAACATTGTCTTCCAATTAAATGACTTAAGCTTTTAAAATTAACTGTCTGCATCTAATACAGGGTCATCAATGGAGTCTACATTTGTTACAAAAGCGTCCCTCTGTCTGCAGCATCTCTAACTGCACAGCCATATGCCAATATAGAGTAAGTAGTTTAGAAAATAAATTACAATTATTGTACCATTATATATTATAAAGTTATTCGGTAATACCTTTTTTAGATTGTTTCAAACATCATCTCCAACTCCTTCAAATGGAACTCCACATAGAGTCGCACCAGAAAGGCCACCTAAACCAAAGTTTGTAACGAAACCTGTAAATGGGCTTTATCCACAAATTAGTCCAGTGAGCATGGGGAAATCGGCAACAGATGAAAACGATCAGGACTACGAAGTTTTAAGTCCAAGTGCGAGAATAAGGCCAACACGACCTGCGCCAAGGCCCCCGTCACATAAATCTCCTCTGGTTAATTCTGTGCCGACATACGGAACACTGCCAGGTTCATCAGATCTCGATGGAGTTCCTTTTGTTCTAAACCCTCTCTTGAGTAAAAGTACATTAAATTCGTTTGATGTAAGTATCTTTCTGGATTTTTATTTTTTATTTATTTTTGGAAATACGATTTCATAACAAAATTAAGAGATTAATTGTACAAGTAAACGTTGTTACACTTTATCTTATCTTTGCAGAAACAGTTTCCTGTGATTAAAATCCGAACTCAAAAAGAGTTGGACAAAGAGGTATGTGTCTTCATGTTAAAATGGTAGTTAATACTTTTTTATAGAATTTTAGAACTAATTAAGAATTTTTTCCAGTATTGCTATGACTTTCGAACGGAGAGGGAAACTTGAAGGAAGTCAAATTGTGCCAATTGAATTGCTTGAAATATACGGATTTTCAGCTATACATACACATCTGTATCTGTAACATAGCTCTAGCCATGTGTAAGAGAGTGCCTGAATGAATGATTCATAAAGTGAATATTCAATCTAAAAGAAAGAAACGAACAAATAAAATCTTTCATTGTTTTCGGTGATAACGAATGGCAGTACTAATTAAGTGGTGTACTCGCTCAGCTCGCTATGTATTTTTCCCCTCGATTTCCAAGTCTGAGTTACATTTTTGATACCATTACGAGCATTGTATTTTTATAGACTTGGGTTATTATTTCTTTGTTTGTAGAAGTTATATATGAATATGTATTATACGTTCTAGTTGTTTATAAAAAAACTATAGAAATATCTAACATCACCGTAACTACGTCAAGAGCTTATAAATAATGAGTAATGATTTTTTTGAATAAAAAAAAACACTTTTTTAGATAAAATTCTTGGAAAACTTTCTCAAAACCTTCACTTACAATAGAATGAATCCAAGGATTTAATAAAATGCAGCATAAAAGATAACAGTATACGTTTTTTATTAAAATAAATTTATGACTGAATTTACATGTCACGGGTATTATAACTCTGTGAACACGCATTATAGATACATTCTGTTTTAATTTTATATTTTTAATTTTATATTTTAGTATTTACTATTTATTTACATAAATAATATTATTACGTCCAGTTGGATTTATGATTGATATAGGTGACATTTTCCAGTAGATACATATTACGCAGATACTAAACATCACATAAAACTACATATACTTTCGTTTACAAAGAATTATAGTACAAAATACGTTTAAATTTACAACATTATATCAAATATTTATATTTGCATCGTACGTAACAATGCAGAAATTTAAAAACTTGCACATCTAGTATTTTTTTATTTACATTATGCAGAATTGCAAATCTGTAGGAATGTTATTGAAAAGAAGTTTCGCTGATCCGTTGCACCTTTAATGTTATTATAGTCCACTGTTAGTAAACAATAAATTATCTTTCACTGAATTACGTGAATAGAGTTTCGCATATAATAATAATAATTAAAAATTGCAGCTTTCGTACGGTTTCTCAAATAAGATAACTTGACACTTTTAGAGTTTGGTCTCATTTCTCAAACACTATACACTTTATATAATTTCAAACGAAACTCTTTTAGTCTGTACTGTCTAGAGAAGATCGAGAAGAAAACTCACCGAAACCGTACAACCTTAGGCGCAACCAATCAACCACTCTTTTCATCAGCAATCCTTATCCGGGCCATCGTCAGCTCAGATCCGGGGACTGAGACTTCGGGGTCTGCGGCGGGGTCGCTGCCGGTGTTCCCCATCGAAGCGCGCTATCAGGCAGGACACGTTTGGCCAATCGTCAAACAAACGGCCCAGTCCAGTGCTTTGTGTGCGTCGTTCCTGTCGCCGATGAGCCTGCAGTTGTGGTCGTACTGATGCTAATTCCATGCCTCTCCATCACCGCCGTTGCTTTGATCTTACTCTTGTACTTGACGTCCTTTGGCTTGAGCATACTTTTATGGTTGCTTAGAAGGCGAGAGGGAGTGAGAATTGATTTATTGCTGAGGCCTGTTGCCTCGAGGAAGCTGTCGTAATTTCCTGTGTTCCCGTTGTTAATTTGTACTTCTGTTATTGCTGATGGCGATATCATGTTGTTGTTTTCAGCATTTTTGCCGTTAGTTTCATTAACTGGGAGCGGAGGCGTATTGGTTAAAGAGACGAAGGCCTCTGAGCCATCGGCAGCTGGTCGATCGGGATCTTCCGTGAGATCGCACTCGTCTAAATTGAATTCCTCAAAATTCTGCTGAATGTCGTATTCATCCATTTGAAATTCGGACGGTGGTTGCTGTGGTTTCTTCGGAACTTCGGTGGACTCGTTACCCTCGATTTTAAATTCCTCAAAATGTCGTACAATGTTTGTCACTGTCGCCATTCGATTATTTACGCCTCCGATTCTCGGTTCAGGCGATGAACTATCTTGTCTCAGCTGAAAGGAGCTCCTAACGTTATTAAATCTATTCTTCCACGAACTCGTTATTTCATCATTATTGGTTTTTTTCGGGGTTTCCTCGAACTTTAAACTGCGGGCAGACTTTTGAGTCTTTAGAGGGTTGTTCAGGTTGAAAGTACTGACGTGTTGTTGCTTTTTATGCGAAGTTTCATTGATCAGAAAAGATGGGCTCGGAATCTTCTTTAGATAGAGCGTGTTATTACGGAGATGCGGCTTTGGGGGTAGTGCTGGAGCTATTTTTGAGGGGGGTCCGATTATTTCAGGTAGGGATTCTATATCCTCGTAATCTAGATTTTTAGCTAACGTTAAGCCTTTGCTTGACATCTGCAGGCAGGTTTTTTCCTCGATTCTCTCCATGCACAGAGAAGTGGGACTTGAGGGTTGGTTTGATTTGTTTTGTAACAGCGATCTAAAAACGTACACAAATTTTTTTCATTTATTGGTAAAATTATTTTGGTTTCGTGTGATTTAACGTAAAGCTTTAATAATTACCTAGTGATGTTACAATTATTTAATGGCTCTTCAACATTAACGACAGGCTCAATGATAACGATCGGACGAGCCTTTGAATCATCGACATCCTCTTCTAATCCAGATTCCGGATCTAACGAGGGCACGATTCGCATTCCAAATTCATCCTCGGAATTCGTCGCCTCGAAGCCGTCAATTGTTACTTCTGATTCATTATCGTTTACATCTTGCCGTTGCTAGAAAACAAATAGAAATAGTTGTAGTTCTGTATCGATATTTATTATCAAACATAAAATGGAACGGTTGATTGCCTTAGTTTTAGATATTAGTAATTCTTAGATGAATCTTTAGAGATTTTAAATGTTAGTCAAATAAAAGTTTCAATATTTAATTTCATCAAATTAAATCAAATTAAGTTTTTTTTCAAATAAATTCTACACTACTGGTGATTTTGCAAAAAATACAATTTTGGAGTGGAGTTGCAGTTTTAGCTTTTTAAATACTACATCTCTTACTTCTTCTTTATCAACATTCTCTAACGCATTATTAGTCGTCGGGGTGGTCATTTTTGCCGATGTTTGCGTCGCAGACTGCGGAGCGTCATCGGAATTCCGCCTCTCCATCTCCGATCCAACGGATTCGATATCGGATAATCTTGCGGGCTGAAATCTCACGATCTTTCCACGGTGCTTGAACCTCCTCGGCACCGACAGGATGTTCTCCTCGTCTTCCATGTCGCGCAGCAGGATCTGATTGACACACTCGAGCACAGAGTTATGATTGCTGTTGGGTCTGTAGACGCTGTGTCGTAGCATCTCGTCGTTCAGACGGTCCTCGTCCGGATCGCTGTACCAATTGCCCGACGATTCGTCCTGGTTCTGATCGTCCGCGTCAATCCTCGAGATTCGACTAGGGATAAGCATTTTCTTATGTAACAATCGATCGCAGTTTAGCTTGAATTGCGTTTTTTACTTTTTGACTTGTCGTCTAAACAAGTCGTATGTATACCATAGAAGAATCGCTTTAATTAGATTCCTGTTCATTTTTTAAAACTACTTACACTTCGACGTTGTTATTACTGCAATCCTCGTTGCTGGCCGTGGCGCTCGCTGCCGGCGCACTGATGCTCGCAGGCGATGACCTACTCTTTAGATTCCTAGCGTTGTTCTCATCGCAACATGCGTTTTGATAAATCGGCTCCTCGTCCTCCTCGTCCGACGCATAATTACAGTCCATCCCGTCATCCTTGCTCTCCGATCTCACGATTTTCTTCTGCCTGTCCTCCAAAATGACCATCGTCACCTCGGTCTCGCTGTCGGTGGTGACAATAGTCGGGGTGCATCTGGTGCTGGACTTGTTGAGGGTCGAGCCGGGCGAGACGTCCGTGGACTCGCCCTCGCAGAAGCCCTCAGTGCTGAGGAGCGAGGGACTGCCGTCGGTCGTCGTCGTGATGATCGACGCGTCCGTGTTTTCGCTCGAGGTCAGGCTCGCCTTCGATATGTCGCTGCCCGCGAAGCTGTGCGTTTTTCGGATGTTTACGCTTCCGGAGGTTGAGTGCTGTATGCCCGATGCCAGTCCGAGATCATCGAGGTCGCTCTTGTTCTGCAGCTTCGTCATTATTTCGCACTTCAGACTGTGGATGTCTTTGCTCAGTACGCTGTCGTGCTCCTAAAAATTTTATTTCATTAGTTAAGAGTTTTAGGTCTTCTTTGACAATTTTATTAGCAACCGATTAAAGTGTTGGGTGAACATCTATTTACATTTTTAATGAGCGAGCGGAGTTGTGCAATTTATTCAGTTCCAATTATTTTTTCTTCATTCAATTATTGAAAAATCTTGCGAAACAAAAAAGCCATTTGTCAGTTGGAAGAATTTAGGGCAATAGATAATAGAAGTAAGTCAAGAGTAATGTATAAATTATGCTCGAAGCAAAAAGTAAAAACGGCTTATTTACAAGGTCTTAATCAATGTTCGAAATCACGTGTGCAAGGTTCTCGTAGATTTAGATTACAGGCTTGATTATATTTTATTTGATAAAATTCGAAGCAGTATCTTTGTCTAACATCTTGAGAGAAATCACGCACGGAATTTATTAACGGTTTTATTTGCTGGATATAACTGTCGTGAATAACAGGCTTATGTTTATGTTGCAAATAAACTTTTAAAAATCCAGTTCAGCTAAATGGTCCAAATAAATGGACGAATTAAACCAACATTTCTGTTTAACGATCATCCAATAATTATGGTTATCGTGTAGTGAAAGTATCTAAATAACAAAAGCTTGTTTGCATTACTCGTACGCTGACAACTAGAGCATCAAAATGAACCAGTTATTTTTTGTTGTACTTCAAATTCTACACTAGTACAAATTTCATCATTATATATTGCTTTCACTTGGAAAAAGTTTTCTTAGAGTTCTTTCCTTCGGAAGTTTACACGATTAGCAATAAAGTGAAAATTTAATGCTTGTGCAATTGGAATACTTTTAATTAGAAACGCTATTCGAACTAGATCCAACTTTTTTAATCCCTTGCTCACCTGACAATCAGAAGGGTCCAAAGAAGGCGGGTCGTTAGCGACCTCCTTGCCGTCTTCTGGATCTCTGCTTCCTTTAATATAACTTTTAGTATATCTCCTGAGCCTTGAAATTTCGAGCTGCTGGTTCCTTATAACATTGTCCTTCTCGCAGAGTAGTTGCCTGATCGATTTCTGTTCGTGCTTCAGCCTGGACTCGAGAACCAGCAGTGCCCTCAATATGCGCGCAAGCTGCTGATCTCTAACTCCTCGTTCACGTTCATTTTCAGCGCTTACATGATCGAGTTCGCGGACCAAATCGTACACCCGCCGTGTTGATGCACGCAGTTTGTCCTGTGTGCGGGCCAAGTCTTGGCGCAAAGTGCGCACCTCCGACTCCATCTGCAAAAGATAAAAAGGAGATTTAGAATTGTATTTTAAATTGCTTAAATTTATGTATTCGTAGATGATCATTGAGTTATATGAGCAACAATTTCTTAACATGTATCGCTGATATATATATGATGATATGATATATTGTAGCATCATTTTATATTGCAACACTTATTATCACAATGCCTGAAATGATTTTTGTACTGATCTACTGAAAATCGTCTAGATCTCGAAAATACTAATTTTGTTATTTAGATGAAATTATTCTGATATAGGGAAAGCCAGAAAACAATTTCCTCAAGAATGTTGATTGTAGACGTATTACGGAAAAATGCAATTATGATTATTACAATTACATCAACGTGGTTTCAACTCGCCTATGTAACTAGGCATGAGGCAGCATTATAGTAATAATATAATCCGTTAAATCAGTTAATTATGAGGGGGAATGAAGATGATTAGGGTTTAAAATGATATTCTCAGCTCAAAAAATTAATTTAATTAAGATTACTTTGCGTGTAACCAAAAAGGTAACTGTTCTTGATTGCATCACACGTGCACTGCATTAGAAGTGCAGTTATAATTTAATTCGTTTTAATAATGAAATAATTTAAACTTCAGTAAATATCAAAGTAAATAATATCTTAGGGTGAAAGGAAAAACCATGAATTAAATAAGTTAATATCGTATACCTCGTTAAAATTAAACTAAATATAAAATTTACACAATAAAATCAGACGTTTAAACTTATTCGAGAGTAAGAAATTCGGTATATTTCAAAGGTAAATCGGCAGCACGCCGACTGCATACCTCGCAAAAGTGGGGAAAAATTCGTGCCCACCTGAAAAGGCCCCGGCGGCCTGGAATGCACCTTGTCACCGCGGCGTGTCACTACTTGCGCGCATCTTCGGCCCCAGACACAACACTTGTGCAACGGTCGAAACGATCGAGACACGCAAGAAGAAGCAGAGGAAGAAGAAGCGAGTCGGGCCGGCCCGATGCGATGACCTCCTATCCCGGCCTCTCTCGGGGCACGAAAAAACCGTTGGTCAAGAATGGAGAAAGTCGCCGCGCAGACACATAACACACTTTTCGGCCGCCCGCGTGCGCCACTTCGCTGAGCGCGGGTGTTCGACTCGGCGCGCTTTGCCGTGCGCTCTCGGGAACGGGAAGTTAACCGCGCGCATGGGAGAGAGGTTACGGGCATTAGATAGTACGCCTCGTAATGAACGCCGCTCTAATGTATTCGTTTTTTTTGCTTTTGTGTCTGCTGGGTACCGTATTAGGAAACGCCTATTTTTTAAATTTGCTAGAGCCCATTTACGAGTGATGATTTGGGACTTCGAATCGATTAAGTATGTTCTTAGAAGTTGTAAAAGATAGCCGTGACGTGTAGCATGAACCAAAGTAGTTTATCAAAAATGAATATCACGAATGTTTTACAAGTAAAATCACTACTATTATGGACATTATTATTAGCGAAGAATTGAATTAATTAAAAAATGCAACATTTGTGAAAGAATAATTATTTTTTGACTCGAGGCTAAAATTACACTTGGAATGAAACTGCTAGCTGGCTTATTAAAATGACGTGAGGTGAACTGCAATTGCACCGCTTTTAGCTACAATTCTGCAGCAGCCATTCTTGTCATACCAAAGATTTTCTTTCCCAAAAAATAAAACTCTGGAAAAAGTACCTGCTTGACTATCGCCAATATTCCTTCCATAATGAACGACGCTTATCCTCAGCCTCAATCGACCCAACCGGTAGTTGCAAAGTTCGCTCGTTTAAAGCTCTTGCATGCACAGGTGCTTAAAAATAGAGGAATTTTGAAAATACACTCTTCTAAGTCGATGAAGCGCAAGTAAAGGCCTTGAAAACTACACAGAGCCGGCGACTCAACGCGGGAGTAAAGCCTTAAGCAGAAAAAGAAGGGCTTTGGCGGCGAACATTAAAGGCGGCGACGTCGAGGGCCGCCGAGTCGCGCGAGAATTTGCAAAATACTGTCTCTCGTCGGCCGATGCATAAGCAGCTGATGGGCGCCTCGCTTTGTGCCGCGGCCTGGAGTTTTCCTCGAGCGATTTACATAATGAATAATAGAGGGTAATTAAACGAGTTAACCAACCGCGTTTTATCTGCCCGCCGAAGTTCGGCGCTCGTTTGGGTATAGGAATTGAGCTGCCGCTTCGAAGGAGGAAGCGCTGCGCCGCTGGAATTTGTTTTGTTCGGAAGAATGTTCAAGATAATAGTCGAGGCGTTAAAGTTTTAATGGTCGCGGGTAATTGCACGGCGAGAGGTAAAATATGTAAACAAAATTTGAAGGATGTATAACAGATTTTAATGGCCATTGTAATTCTTAACGAGCTTGCCAAAGTGTTAAGGCTATAATTTTCTTGCAGAATTCTTGCAAAGCAAATTAAAAAAATATGTTTCGTTTTTTCAAATAGGCTGCTCCTAAGCGTTCGCATGACAATTTGAGGAATTCAAAGCGCAGTTTCTCACGACCGCTATCAAAGTGTCGGGCGCTCGCATTACCTGCTGATTCTCGCATTTCCAGAGCGCGGCAGCGAGAAGCCGCAAATTTCGTCGGTCGGCGCAAAGGCTGCAATTATCGGTGCGCGCCAGAGCCTCTTCACGACTCCGCAAATTGCGACATCGCTTTTAATGCGTCCTTGAACTTGGACAACTTGAATCCGTCAGTTTTCATGTTTCCCGAATGGAAGGTGAGTGCCTATGAGTTGGTTGTTGAACTTGTTGTATTTATTATTTGTATTAGAAAAATATTTCAGGAAGTATTAAATTATTTAAAATATTATTCTTGATAAAAATTGATAACGTTGAACTTTAAAAAAAAATATTTCGTTATCTACTTGTATTAAAGAGGTGACGAAGTAATGTCTTATCATTATAGTGAACTGAACATGATAGTAAAATAATACCTTATTTGCACTTTGCAAATTTGAATTGCAGATTATTAAAATTTAAACAGTTCCCTTAAAATAATATTTTTTGAAAATTTTTTTCTATTATTGACACTTGAAAGAATTTTTTCATACTTGGAAATGTTTGAAAGAGTAAAAAGAGAGAGATACATTGAAGTGGCATTCAGGTTTGATAGCGAATAAGCGTCAATTATGATGTACCCGCTCGTGAAAGTTATATTTTGAACACTTTATACTACCTACCATAAACGCGACCTGCATTTTTCCAATAATTCTATCAACGCTAGATCAGAAAGCCGGCCCTTAAAAAGGCGCCTTTGAAAATGAATCTCATAAACCACCGCCGTCGTAGAGTTTTCTTTTTCCCCTCGATCGACCCGACCTTGACACTCCGAAACTCTCGGCGTTCTCCGATGACGTCAGAAGCTCGAGCACGTGCTCCGAAAACTTTCACCCTACCTTTGGCGCCGCGCTGCTTTGTCGCTACATTATTGTTGCGAGCGTTGTGCAATTTTCTGCCGCTCGATCGCGCGGAGACTTTGATTTGTAAGTAGCTGTCGGAGGTGGTGGATGCTTGAATGCATCGTTACTTGCAGAAATCGATTATCTTCCATTTGCGCGCTGCCGTCGCGGCGCGGGCTTGCATAAGGAATGAGAAAAAAATGCTCAGTTTTTCGCAGCGCTGATTTTTAGTGCATCGCTGATTGCGAAAATTGTCAGGGATTGTTCCGAGAGGATGGATGAAGATGAAAAAGGTATAGATTTTAATCGAGTGCTGCTGTAATAATAGGGAAAGATGAAATGCTAAATAATGAAGAGTTCTTAGAATTGCTAAGAGTAGAACGAAAAAAGTATTTAATTTACACTGATTTAATTATAAAAGACATGAATTGCCTACAAAATAATAAATATTTTTTAACGATTTTACTAAGAAGTAATATGTTTCAATTATCTAAACAATAAGAGTTGTAATAACAAATTATTAGCTTCTTAGAATTTATATAAATTCATTATATAGATTTTTGGTAGGTAAAATGTTTTAATCTTTCAAGTCACGTATGTTTGATAAATTTATCCGAAGCATAAACATTTTTTCAAAATTTTTAACAATGTTTATTATACTATTATCAATAATCTTGTTGGCTCGAGCAAATATTTTAAATCCCCTGCGTAAATAGCAGAGCAGGAGAGAAAAAATTAGATTAATCTAGTGCATGTTACTCGACTCCTACGTGCACTTTCAACAATAGTACATCACATATTACCTTAATTAACAGCGATTAATATACACTTTTCCGCCAGGTCGCATTACATATCATACCGGCTAACTAAATTACATAAAAGTCTGAAATTACACGAGAAATCTCTGCATTACAGAAACCGTCGAGCGTAAAATCAAAAACATTTCATTACATTTTTCCGAACAATACTTGCTCCCACATATAATACGCTCAGGCACTGCCGCAACGGTCTCTCCTCGGGCATGAAATATTTAGGGCAGAATGAAAAACGTTGTACGGTCATACGACAGAGAGTCAACGGACAAGAAAAACGAGTTAATCACACGATGTGTTCTCTGACGAATATTTGAATGCATGAGCGTTTGCGTAATTGACCCCACTGCTGTTGCGTTTAGAATGTGAACGAGATGATTTACGCGAGCTACTTTTCGACTGCTGCTAATCGGTAATGGAGTATACACTTGCAGTTTATAAAGAAGAAGGTAATAAACTTTATAAAGAATAATCCAGCTGGGTTTTTTTTATAAATTACTGAATACGATAAAAAGTGTATCTTATCATTTATCTTTTCAATCGACAAATGTGTAATATTTTAACTACAAAAATAACGAATGAGACGATAAATTGCTTGCAATCTCTATTTGCACAAGGAAATTCCTGCTTCAGCCGAGTTAGTCCAAGTGTTCTTTCAAATCTAGCGACAATTTCGCAACTCAAACATGGTACTAATCCAAGCTCCGCCTCAGCATCCCGCTCTGATTTACCAAGCACCTCATTACGTATTAAGCCAGAACGAACAAACCGCGTTGCCGAATAAATCGAGCGCGCAATAGGCCCCCGGTGACTTTTTGTCAGCGTGACTGGCCATTATTCGAAACTTCCGCGGGCGAAGGACAATGCGAGTAAATGCTCGCTGGCACTTGACGTAATCCCGGTTTTACTTATGCGAGCGCGCGCGAGCCGCGTTAAATGTCCCTTCCCAAAAGTGGCGCACGCCGTTCCACTTTTTCGCGCGCGCCGCACTTGACGGATGGGCGGGAGAGGAGGGCATAAGTCAGCTGTCGCGGGACACGTTTCATCAGCTCTGGGATTTTAAGGCCGGCATTGAAAGAGATTTGTTTACTCGAGTTTCGAATGGGGTGAATTCATTTTAGAGCAGGGAGAGGTTCTTTTATAAGGAGCCGCTTTGTGGTTGGCAGAGCAACCCGATATGATATTCAGGTAGAATCCCTTCACCAGGAGAAGATGCAATTAAAGAATTATTCAATAGAAGGCATTAAAACGAATTTAAAACAAGTTTATTTGATTAATAATAATTTAACTAGCAAAGATTGTTAATTAACGTTCTGTCCATGGTAATTGCGTCATTTACTCTGAAAATTTTTGAAAAACAAAAAAGTTTCGGAGGTCTTTTTAAAACTTCTGTTTGATGTACCTTGCATTACGTGTGCGCAAAGTAAAGGACAGGTCGCGAAAGAACAAAGCTTGTACGCCGAAAAAAGAATTGAGAATCACGTATACACACGAGGACCACGCCACTGATCGCATTACGACATCGGCGGCGCGCGACGTTCGAATTCGAATCGCGCGATTACGTCGGCGCCTGCCTCCTTCCCTCCTTTATCGCGGATGCCGCGCGAGAGCCTGCAATTTGGTTTGCGGGCTTACGTCAGTCTCCTAGCTTTTCGCGGGAAAAGATCGGCTCTTCGCGCGATTGTAAACGAGTTACGCGAGCGCCGGACTTTTCTGCACAATTACTATGATTGCACGCCGGCGATCGCCGTGGGCGAGGCGCGAACCTACAGTTTCGTGATTGCTTTAATATGTAGAACCGAATTTGGCCTGGATTCACTTGGCCGTGTTCCATGAGAGAGGCCAAGCACTTATCCACATATGGGTGATCAATAGTCTGCAAAGATACGAAAGCAAGGAGCTTTGTACTTTTCTTAACGCACATTTTGCTTTTGGAAAGAATCGAGTTAAGGCCGCTGTTTCAATTCTTATTAGTTGTTTTATTTTCAGCTACGCAAATTGTAGTTTTTCATATTGTGATTCCGAGAAGTATCACATTTTCTCGGGGTTATTAGTGCACCTTACAGTTATAAGTGCATGCCTAATAAGAATTCGAGAAAGGAATGGGAAGAATGCGTTGGCACTCAAAACCTACTGTAAATATTGTTTTATTACTTTTTGACCAAGTTTTCTATAAGTGGATTCCTACAAGACTTTGTTTAAGAAATCTCAAAGTTAAAAACCTTTTATTGATCTTGTACTTTTTCAAATTTTAAGTGGACCTTCGTGTATTAAGACATTCTCTGCAGCCCAAAGAGTTTAGTTCGTCCATTAAGAATAGACTAATTTCATAGCAGTTAACAGCATTAGCAAAAGTTGCGTAAGAGACACTTATTGTTATGGAGTGCTTATACTAACAGGATATTGTCTTTTAGAATACTTACACTCTAAAGATCTGGGATGAACTCTCGCCGAGGACTATAGAAAGACAGCTCAACAAGAAGAACTAGTCCGACTGAGCGTTGAAGTCACTCATTTTAATTCAAACGGACCGTTTAAACAAACAATTACCCGATCGTGGGCGAAACAGTCGTTGAAAACACAATCGTAAAACGACTTTAACGACTCGGCAACTGCACGAAGCGTAATTTTACAGTTACGTGTGACATCATTGCATAAAAAAGGAAACATCGGAGCGCGTTCGCACAGAAACACCGTCTGATGTCTTCTCTCTCACGAACCGTCCGGAAAACCTCAAAAAGTCACCCGAGCCTCCGGCATTCGTGAACCGCGTGTTCCAGACACTATCCATGCCTCGGCCGGCACATCACCAAAACTCACCAGAAGAAACCGGCGCGCAGGTCCGCCGCCGGCGAAAAGAGTAAAGTAAAATGAACGCAGAGGAGAGAGAAGAGAGAGAGAGAAGGCAGAAAAGAGACGCCAACGCGGCAGCGTCCGTTCGCAGGAGGTTCAAGAGCAGACTGGTCAGTCGGGTGGACGCGCGCCGCCGCCGCCGCCACCGCCGCCGCTGCCAGAGGAGTTTCGAAGGAGCTGCTCGTGTTGTACGCTCTGCGCGAGTCGAGAGAGCAGCGTGGAAGGGGGGCACGCCGAGCCTGCTGAGTTCGAGGGAGAGAGTGGAGGAGGGCCCCTTTTACGCTAAGCAGGTTATTCTCGGGTTGAAAATTTGACACCGGTCAAAAAGATTTCATTCTTTATAAGTTTTGTTTTTAATACCGAGAGGAATATTAAAATTTCTGTTGATTATCTTACGTGTGCTCCGATAATCGATAAATAACTCGGATAGAAGTGCGGTATATATATTCTACTAATTTTTAAAAATAAAAACGCGATAGTGGAGTTCAAATCACTAGATATGTAACCATTTTTTTTAAGATAATATTTTTTTTCGATAATTTAGTATCACAAGTTTACACTATTTTAATGGAAAGTTTTCGCTATTTCAATAAATAATCAAAGTACTTGAAAATTGAAAATAGAAAAAAATTGCACTATTGCCGAAGCAAGGGTCGCCTATTTATACTCTTGCTTCTAATTTTCTTATTAAGGGCAGGAAAATTAAAGAGGTAACAGCCATTAACGTTATTCTACTCTCTTGCAACAAAAAATTTGAATACTCCCTTGGTTTATGGCTACTTAACGTCTCTGTGATTTGCCTTAATGGTATCGCAAATAAGGGTACTAAATTGATATCAGTAGTAAGACTCTTTCAAACTTAACGAATAACGAAAGCAGACTCATAAAACAGAGCGGTGCGGTGAAAACTCTTGCGCTCAGAGTCGAAGAACCGGATCGGTCGATAAGGCAGAAAAGCTCGATTTCCATGAGAGGAACCAAACAAAAATTCATCAGTCTCTCTTATCGCGCTCAATAGCATCCTAATCTCCGCGGGCATTATTCAGCTTTAAAAGTGAAAGCAGGCGCGTCGCACGTTGTGTGTTTACGCGCAAAAAGGAGAAAAACACTTTTCACCGGTGGCGCGCGCAGTGAAACGGAGCGAAAGGAAGGATGCTGGGCAGGGAAGAGAGGAAGAGGAAGAGGAGGGAGAGATTGTTTATCCGCTGCAGGGACGAACGTGGGAGCGAGTTGCGTCTCTTTCTTTCTCTCGGCTGCACAATGGGACTTGCAGCAGCCTAGCCTGTGCACGAGCGAGCAAGTCCTTTAAACAGGTGAAAAATGGGGACGGAGTAAGAGCGGGCCTTGAGGACTGGCCCCTGGGTTATTTGGGCTTGACGCGCTCATTGTCTAATGGTTCTTTAAGATTTTAGGAAGAATGTGCTTTCCAGAGAATGATCGTTTCCGGGAGGGAATTTCAAGCGAAACGCTTCCCTAATTGCGGGAAAGGTAACTGTTCCTGACGGGAAAAACTCCCGATTCTTTTAAGGTTACGAAAATTTCAAGCACCGTTAATAGCTTCTTACTTTAATTATACATACATGTGGATGAAAATATATGTGCATATATAATATGCGGGTAAAGCTTGAAACTGCAGTTATACAGTAACCGAACTGCATTCGCGGTGCATTGAGAGAAATTTGACTTGATGTTGGGCGATATGTAAATTTTTATGCGTCTAAACTACTTTTACGCGTGTATTACATAAGACGTATGAAACGAGTCTTGATTTTGAATTGCAGAAAATTATCGGTGAAAAAGCGCACTAAAAAAGTTATTAGAGCTGATAACGATGACCGGTATCTAGTGATGAAAAAGTAAGGCACTATTAGACAGATAAAGGCGATAAAACTCATGCACTTATTGGAAGCGATTATATTTTCTTCGGGACACTCTTCGGGACGAGAACAGGAAAGCAGGAGTTGCTCTTTTCAAATCGAAGAAATCGGTTTTTGCTAGTAAATTTCCTTTGGGATTTCTACGTGGTCGCGTGCGCAGCACCGTAAAAGGATTAGCGAATAGCGACCTTCGCCTTTGGAAAGTACAACGGTTATCCATTGTTTTTACGAAGGCAACCTTTTCTAATACCGGAAATTTTCTTGTAAATTTGAAATTAAGTAGATAATTCGGCTTACAGGGGTTACGGTCAGTAGAAATAATTCTTTTCAAACTTACTTCGTTCGATTAATTTTTATACTTTAAAAATAATACATATTCTCCCCAATAAACTTGATAATTTGAAAAACAATCCCTTCGAATTCCTGAAAATTCAGTCTTTTCTTACATACAAACTTTAAATCCGTGCGATAAAATCTAATAAGTTGTCCTCCGTTCGGCGTGCAAAACCGCAGGCGGCACCGACAGGTCTTTCCCTTTTTCTGAAGGCTAAAAAGAGAAAGGGACTGTACAGATCTATATAGGCAGCGGAGAGCCAGAGGCAAAAATGGGGGCGTTTTTGGGTGCGAGTTTTTGGCCTTTTTGTGATCATCGTGCGGCAGAGCGCGTCTAGACGAAGATTAAGATAATGGAATGGATCTTGCCTCGACGATATCTTCCTTTCTCTGTTCTGTCAGCAGCTTTGTGAGCTGTGACTCGATGCTTTTTGTTTTAAAGTAGATTTTAATAGCTGCGAATCTCAAGGGGTAATATAATTCTAGTAAAATTAATTAAAATTGTGGAGATTTGCTTATTTATTATTTTTCAGGCAATTTAAGTTTTTCAGTTTTCTGCACAACAGTGTCCGTGGATTTTATCTTGCATGAAAATTACAGTGCGTTGCGTGAAATGTTACTTTGAGCAAGCTTTTCTAGATTTTGGTAGGATGACTATTCGTGGTTGTGTAATGATGTGAGACAATAGGGAAAGATGAAAGATAATAAAGTGGGTAATGGCTGAGCGTATTCTCAATGCTTTCTCAGTTCATATAGATTTTTATAGATTTTTTTAAGAACAACTTATCTTTTAAAATCTTTTAAACAGTGTTGTATTTTTAGTAAATAATTAATACAAATCTTGAAAAAACTTTCCAATTATCAATTAATCTATAGGTAAAAAATTAAATTTTCTTTGGATTAGAAATTATTTTAATTGATACCTGCTTATTGTTTCTCTACCCAAAAATGCACAAAAGCCCATGAAAAGCTGATCACGCACTAATCCTACGGCCCTGAACAAAAGACGTTAGGATCGGAGACTGCAACGAAAAAGAAAGAGAGCGAAGAACCAGAGAAAGAGTATACACATAGTAGAGGGGTTTAGCGAGATGAATTCGGATGCCTGGCCACCCGAGAACAGGTAGACGCAATCTCCTTTCCCGCTGCACACGACTCTTCGGCTCCTCTAAAATTCGCCACGAGGCGAGGTATTCGTCGACTTTTTTGCGCGTTTCCGCTCATAATTGAACCTTTTCGCCTTGAACTCCTTTCGAGAGGTATTTGGGCTGCGTGCCGTGCGTGTAATGTAGATTTGATTTAGACGCGCGGACCGCACTGCGAGTTTTTTTTTTAGCCGGAGCTACGCGGAGGATGAATAATGATAGTTTCGCAGATTCCAGGTTAACGTTCGCCGAGAACCCAAATGAGTAGGTTCGAGTTATTAAATTATTTTCTGTCGAAAAAAGTTACGCCTTTATGATTGCCGTGTGGACCGTGCAATTTCGTCAACTTAATTTTATAATAAGTGTTTAGTAATAAGTACAATTTGCTTTTTCTTTCTCAGTACCCTTGACACCTACTTACCCTCAAAAGCTCGAGAAAAATACTCGTTCGCAAATTAATAACCCCTCCTGGCGCAAAACCGTTACTCTGATAACACAATCCCGGGCCGGCGTTGTTGTTGCCGCAACGGTCGTGGGATCGTTTTGTAGGTCGAATCTAAGCGTCCGATCAGCGCCAAGTCGAAAATATATATACACGTAAGTACCCGCGATTAACCAAACACGAGCTCACGGCTCGTAGGTATCGCCGATTCGTGCGCAGCCCTTTATGCATCATCGTGTAATTTTAACTCCAGCGCTTCCACGCGAAAGAAGAAAATAATCGTGCGGCGCCGGAAAGCCTGGCTGTATCGCGATGACGAGCTGGAGGCCTCAAAAGGAGCGAGATGATGCCATAAATTAGCCTAATGGGGAAAGTCCGTTTCAGCTTTTCTTCTTGTGCGGCTCTTTTTGCTTTATTGTACTTTTTACGAGAGTGATAATGCGATCGGAGCGAGATTCGAAAGGTGAAATGCGTATCGATTTTTCTCCATTTTATTATGCCCCGAGATGGGAGAAATAATATAATAATTTATTAGCTAGACAAAATTGATTAAAATTATTATCAGGCCAACTTGTTCATTAGCAATGCTACATTGCAGTTACGCCCAATGTTTCCTTCTCAAATGAATTTTTCCGCGAATAAAGCTTTAAATTACAAGTGAAACCGACTTCTTTCCAATTCAGAAAATATTCAAATCGACTATTTATTTAAAAAGATACGGGACGAGTTTAGCAACTCGGCTAAAATGTCTCGTCAAATCCTGCTTCTATTCCCTAGTCTATCGACGACCACTTTCTGCAAAAAGTCTAACTCTAATTTTATTTGAAACCACGCCGTTACCAAACGCAACTCAACGAATTGCTTTTCAATCCGAAAAGTCGGGCTATCAATCAGACCAGCTGAATTTTCACAAAATGAAACAAACAAAAAACAAACCGCCGAGGCACCAGAAACTCCTACGCCCAAAGCAGAAAGCATCTCGAGCGCACTTCATCTCCTCACCGATAAATTAGCAAGATCGAGTGCAGCGCGCACAACGAAAAAAGCGTCTAGTCCGAGCGGAGGGAGGAGGAGGATATTGACGGGCACGACTCGATCTTGTTCTTGATCTTGTCCGCGCGATTGTCCCAGAACGGGATTTCCTTTGGCGTCGGCCGCTCTCGATGTATATTGTGCAACGGTCATACGCGGCACTTCTTTTTATGCTCGGTGCTGACTTTTGAGAAGGGCTCTCGTTGCATCGTGACGCGCGGCTTTGATCCCCATTGTCGTTTACCTTTTTATAATGCCAGTTGCGTAATGGAGCGGGTAATGGCTCGTAAGGTTGCGAGGCGATTTATGAAATCGTGAGTGCCGGATGAGTTGGACTTGTCGTCGGATGTAAAAATAAGTGGAGAAGAAGCCGATTAGTCAGGAAGGAAGCTGGTTTTTAAGTGATTTGCAAGTCGCTTTCAATAATGACTCAAAACCGCAGTTCTGATCAAGGAACTGTTAGCCGTCCCAGTCAAGCGGACGCTCGTTCAGTCAAATCTACTTCATTAATACTCGTGTTCATTGGTCCAATGAAAGAGCGGGCTACTTTTATAGATCAATTTCCGGGAATAGGCGAGGCGCGACACTTTTAAATTGAGAATAAGCCTTCACCGAACAGATTTTCACCAAAACACGACCGCTTGCCAAGTAGATAAGCCTTATCTGCACTCACCAACTGGGTGTACTCGGACCACTCGTTCCATATTTTCGAATCGATTTTCTTCCTGCAGGACATTCTCGGTTAGATGCTTCCTCCGTCAGCCCACTACAGCTTGATCGTTCATTTTTCACGAATTTACAATGCACTCAACACCAATTATGAATCGGAAAGACGGCTCTAAATCAATGCATTACTATTCAGCTCCTCTTCTCTCGCTCCGAGCGATCGGTTCAACGATAGCAGCAGCAGCAGCAGCAGCTTATGTTCTTCGCGGCGGCGAGTACACTTTCCTCCTTTTGTTCCGTTTTCCTTTCTGCGGATCGCGCTTTCGCCCTTCTTTGTGCTGTTGCAGCCTGCCTCTTTCTGTTCTTGGTTCCACTCGCGAGATTCGCACTACTGTGCTGCGTTTTTTCTTGCGATTGTCGCAAGTGCTGCTTCGCTTTGGCTCGGTTTGCCGACTGCCTTGGTTTCTAAATCGTGTTTTATAAATTTAAGTTGATGCTTTTTGCTAATGATTTTAGCGATCAGAGAGCGGATATTTAGTGCACCCATCAAGTGAAAGGGAAAATCGTGTTTTCTTTATGTTTGCAAACTATTTGTAAGAACATTTTTATACTTGAACATCAAAACAGTAAAGAAGTTTAAGTGATTTACGCAGCTGTCAATTTTTTATGGCATGCAATGGTACTAATAGTTTCTATTGATTTACTTGAATATTTTTTAACGCGCAAAAGAATGTTCGCTTACACTTTATCAGTTACAGAATTAGCAGGCAGAGCGAATAGCTTAATTCAAACTAAAAACCGGCAACGCAGCAATTTGTGTTTCTCCTTACGTAAACAGTGCGCGCTTCTTCTACAACGAATGAAAAATGCGCACTCGCATCAATTACATTATTCGTCCCACAAAGAGCCTCGAACCATTGAAACAACGTTCAATAAAGACATTCCACTATTATTTGCCGAACAATGGATTTTTCGTAGTGCTGACACTTGGCTGTTGTCACGGTTTAGCTACTCGCGCGGGTTTTTAATTGCGGCGAAAGTTCGCGCGGTTTCAAGGAAATATATATAAGATCGCGATCGGCGCCTCGTTCCGTAAAAATTCGTTTTTTCCTTTCTCGGAGTGTAAAGATTCAGGGCGATAGCGGCGATTTCTGGCAATGGAAAAATGGTAATTGAACGCAAGTTTCTTTTTTTTTTCAAGCAATATGATGTTTCAAAATAGCGGATTTCAGTGCGCTTTCTTCTTTGAACCGTTATGATTTATTTATTAGTTATTGTGTTGCAACTACCGGATTCATTTTTATAGCGTCAAAAGTAATAGAAGTTTAGTGACCGCGATTTTTCTGACTTAGCGCAAGCTTCGGGTTGTGCAACAGCAATAAAATACGCTTCATTCAATTTTCACGAAAGGAAAGTTTTAAGGAATTTTCGAAGAGCCTCGTAAAAAGCTCGTTTCTCCAAAATCAACAAACTCGCAGCTTAATTATAATAATTTTCCTCGGATTCCAGCCGCTGGAAAAATGCCGTGCACCGGCTTTTATCGGCCGTAATTGCTGTCCACAAAATCCCCGCTGATAATAGTAATTTCAAAGTCAGCCTCTAAAAAGCTCTTTTATCTCGTGGAGGAGAAAAAAAAAGGCGCAGACTCACGTCTTTCGCGAACCATGTGATTTTCATCCTCCGGCGCTCGTGCACTTGGGCTACTAATTGCTACAGTGGCGCGTGTCCTTGCCGGCGCAGGTTATCTCGATGTCACCTCGAGCCTGATAATGACAATCCCGATATTGTGCGAGCGACAGATGCTGCTGCCCCGCGTTCCCCCGCGGATCATAGCTTCCCCCGTGTCTCGCGCCGTCGTCGCTGCGTGTCAAGGACCATGCGGGCAATGCCGCGCAAAGTCATCGCGATCTGCCGCTCTTTGTCGCGCGCTTCTTTCTTTGGTTTTTCGAGGCTCCTACGTGAAACGATCAATGCTTCGCTCGCTCGCCACAGACACATACTCGACGTTCAATGTTTCAGTTTTCAGTCGGTTTAATGAAATAAATAAATAAATAAAAATTTGTGTTTTTTCCCTTGGTTTCGCGAGTAAAAGATCTGCGTTATCATTGCGATTATTCATTCTCCATTCAATAACAAAATTACGCATGCATTCCTTGGCACTCATTGTTATTTTTACTTATCGCTTCATATATGCAGTTGCCCCGTTTGAGAGAAGCACAGCCTATCGAAAACTAATTCAGTATCAACAGTACCGTTCGTCAACCTGCATTACTCGATTGTCCTTGAATGCAATAACCAATCGATAACCGCTGCTCTAATCAGATCCGCACATAAAATCTAATCCGCGCGTATTAATATTCGCGACACTGGTCGCGTGTGAGGCGCGTAATCGCGTGTGTGCGTCGCCGGGGAAATGACAGAGTGCGTTTGCGGTAAACGGGTTAACGGTAGGCCCCCTCGAGCGCTAACGACCCGAGCGTGTAATTTTCGTGAAATCACGACAACGGAACGAGATTCACGTTCGTACGTGTCGCGCGGACGTCAGTCTTTTTTTTTGCTGCCGAGCCTTTCTTCGCCGTGATGCGTCGATGTTTCAAATTACACGTTCCCCGCCGGTCTTCCGAAGAAATGCGCCATGCGGGACGGACTAGATTTGGAGGTACGTAACAAGGATAAGCCGTTCTAAAAATTCTCGAAAAGTGGAGAGTGTGTTACTTCTCATTTTATCACAGCGAGTTCATGTTTCGCTTTTTTCAAATTACACAGTAGCCCGTCCAGTCCCTTTATTACAAAACAAGCGTAAATCACTTTCTAAATAATTCTCTGATTTGTATCGAGTGAAAATAGGTTACGAGTACTCAAAATCGTCAAGCACCATTCCTGCTTGCCAGAAGCAGTTCCCTTTTCATCCCACGAGTGCACTAAAAATCCACTAGCTGCACAAAACAATTGACCGAACCTCATACCAGCACTTCTCCCGCTCACTAAAATCTCTTCAACCGGGAGAGAAAGAACAAGACGCGCTCGGCGCTCGGCGGCGGCGGACCGACTGCGGCCGCGGCCGCTCACCGCTCGCGACGACGGACTGCGAACTTCCGGTTTCTCTCTCTCTCTCCTCTCCCCGCCTCCCCCGCAGTACGACTTTTCTGAAAGGCGAAATTCGCCGCGGTTACGTCAGACCGCCGCCGCGGATTCTTATCAGCCTTCTGATAGCGCGAGCGCGAAGTTCATTATCGCCGCTTTTTTCGCTCCGCTGTCGTGTCTTCTTCTCGTGGAAGGTAAACGATGTTTATCTCCCCTGGCATTATTGTGCTTCCCGTACGAGTGAACGCCAAGGTAAAGTCGCAGGGAATTCGGACACAGGATGACGTTTTGGGAGCGTCGATAAGGCTTAATCTTAATTAAATAAGCTCTCGATTGGCATAGTTTCTTCGTTATGCGAGTAAAAATATGACATTTTCGCTTTGACATATATGTATATATATATTGAATTGATATACGATTGAGACATCATGTATGCTGATAAGAAACTGTTTAGCTTATCTACCGTTCAGTAGATAACTCGCGAGGCAGGTATAGCGACATTTATTAAAAACCGCCATCGCAGTAGTATTTTCACTTCAATTTACATGCATTCGTCTATAACCAGTCCAGTTTCTCTCAACAAATATCCAATTTCACTCTATAAATACCTGGATTTTTCAGTACGTAAGCGTTTTCCCGAGGAAACTCCTGTCCCAATCAAGAGCGCGCACTTGCCGATTTCCCGCTTCCGATTTCTCCGAGCGAAGACTGGGGTTGCATAAGCGGCCGCAAGATTCCGCGGCGGATAAGGAGCGCGCAAAGACAAAGGGGAGGGCCGTCATAGAGTGGTTTACGACGTATGCAGCCCAGAGTCCGTAACCTTAACGACGACGGCGGCGGCGGCGGCGGCGACAACCAGAGCAGCAAGTCCTGTCGCGCTTTTCGCAACGAAGCGAAACGGCCGCCTCCTGCGTGCGTTTGTGTATACACGCACAACGGGTTTCTCTTGGCGGCGTCGTGCATTAAACGAGCCGAGCCGGACGACACAATGCCGAAGCGCGAGCTTTCGGCAAATATTTACTTTTTTCTGCTAAGTGTGTAAAGTGTGTTTGTAAATTTCGCGTGGATGGAATTTTAGGATTTAAACTTGTTTCGGCTTGTTGATCATTCTTCGTAGCTCCGTAGACGGTGCTAGCAAACAATTTCAATTTGTTTCATTAAAAAATTGCGAATAATTACGCATTTTAAGTTATCAGGGCGGATTCGAATTTACGTGTATTAAAAACTAAAATTGTTTAAAAGAAAACCTTCGTTATTTAAAAACCATCATTATCGCTACTACCTATACAGTATATGCGATATTTAAATGTTGATCGAAATACTCAATTAAATTAATCAATTCGAAACTTGAGTCTGAAAGCCTGAACTAAATACTCTTATTATGCCTGTATCGGACAAGTTCTCCATATTTAAATAATTAATTTCCTATTAAAAGCACGTCGCTCGGGCGTCCATTTAACATTCAATCGAAACGGAAATAAATCCTCGATGAGTCGATCAAACGCATAAATTTCAACCTAAAGTACTTTCGTCCAGCTCGCGATTAATTCACGCGGCGCCAGCCATTAAGCCTCGAACACGCTCTTTAATTGCACGACCGCGCCGACAAACCAAACACGCGGCCTGTCTCCTTTTAAAAAACAATGCAGCAGCGCAAAGAGCAAAACGACATACGGGCAGCGCGCGGAAATAATCGATGGCGACGCAAGATAACAGTAGTGCACATCCTCCGCTCGACTCGACGATTTATGTATCGCGCGATTTTTCAGCCGAGGTAAGGATGTACGGGTTTTCTCTTCTTGTTTAGAGGCGAAATTTTCGAGGAAAGCGAAAAGCCGCGCTCGAGCGTGATTTCACCGCGGCGGCTCGAGCGAGTGCCGAGCCGGATGGAAACTTTAATGAGTCTTAATGAAAGCAAAAGTCGGATTGTACTTATATAATGGCTGATATTATGGGTTGGCTTTTTTACCAGAAAATTCTCTACAGTTTGTCAGTTTTACTTATTTTCCTTAGGAAATTGCAGGGCACTTTGTCGAAATTAATGTACCTGTCAAATCCTAAATTGAACATGTTGGAAAGTAATTATTTTGATTTAATGCTGCAATTGTAAATTAATTTTGATTACTAAATCAGTAAAAAGCTTGAAACTTTTGTGCATTCTTCTGCCTAAACTGCAATTGAAACATTGTAATAATAAAAAAAATGTTTGTGAAAGTCTAATGAAATAAATATTGATGAGCATCCGTGATAAAAAAAACCTCGTTACGTTCGTTTATACGAAGCAGCAATAATAGACAAAGGCTTCGTAACTGAAAGCAGTTGTTCACCGAGCATTTTAGAAAATGTCTATTTAAAACGTTTTAATGGAAAAACTCTAAAGTTCATTTGATCGTATGTGCGCGCGCAAGACCACATTCTTCCGCGAGATTGATTGACGCGGTCGCGCGCATCTCTTTAGGCTATTTTTAGCCTCGCGTCAATCAATCGATCAGCCGGCGTAAGGAGAAAGATAAAAAACGCCGGTGTTGCAGCGTAAATTCTTCGCCGTAATCATCGGCCTCGTAAAAAGGTTTGATTTTTTGTCCATTGCTAGGACGCAGGCCATTAACGCGAGAGCGCTCAGTCGCGCGTACTCAGCATTTTGCAAGCTCCGAATCGAGTTTAGCAAGAAGGTTTTACTGCGCGAGAGCCATAATAAAAGCTGCCGATGTGCACTTAGCGAAATGTGATTTCTATTTTGAATGCGCGCGCGCGAGAAAGTAGTTCAGCGTTCCCCTTCCGAATTTTTTCGCGCGTTCGCGCCGCCAGTAAAGATAAGCTAGAGCAGGATTTCAGAGCTAATTCGCAAGGACGCGACGCTCGATCGAGCGCTAATGCACGGAGACGACCCCCTTACGTGAACGTGAACGCGCCTCTCTGCATCTCCCTTTAGTCTACCGGCAGGTGATTTTCAGGAGATAGGGAAGAAGCGCCGAACTCGGTTTCGCTTACCTGCTAATACATCGCGACAACCGTTATTTTTCTGCTAATGAAAGCTTTATATTTAGCTTTCTGGGAAGAGATAAGATAGCGCGGGATATTGGAAAATCGAGTGTACTTTGGGTATGAAAAGTCTGCGCTCTTTCTTGAGGATACTTCAAAGAGCCTCGTTCTTTGGATGACTTTGCTATTTTTAAGGGATATTTTTAAAAGTGCTTACCATGAAATTGTAGCAAATTAATTAAACGTTAAAGTCTTTTGGAAAAATAATTTTACTCAACTAAAACGTTCCTTTGCACTTTTATTTTTAAATACAATAAATATGATGGCTTTCTCACTTTAGTTTTGTAGGCAGTTAATTATTATGTTATACGTAGAATTTTATTTTATTTTAGTATGCTGAAAGGCTTATCTGCAACTTAATTAAATTCACATCGCGTTAGATAAAACAAATTTAGATGAATTTCAGCTACAGGTTAGATACGTGCTAAGTGAATTCTTCTTGTAAAACGTGAAATAAATTTGATAAGAAGACACCAAGGCAAAAAAGAAGTCTTAAAGAGAATGACTATAATTATAATGATGCATTAACTCTATTTTATTAATACTATCGCGAAAAAAAGTAGTCGAAAACCGCTGTGACTAACACTCTAACGTCACCGAGATCTCTCTTATAACACATTTTGCAAGACGCAATTTTCATTAGCATCGAACCGATATGAAAAGCGCTCAAAAAGTGCTCATTCCAATGAAACTCTCGCAAAGAAGCCGCTAGTGAAAAAGGCAAAAATCAGCCAAGATCCTCCACTTGTTCGTTTTCACTTTAAATCCTTTTCCAACTCGGGCGAGCATAAGCCGAGACGACAAATTACAGAACCCGTCTTGCCGCCGCCGCCGCGATCTAGGTTAAACGATAGACGCTCGATTTGTTTTCACCATTGCGGAACGGCGCACGCAGGTGATAATCGCAGAACGCGTTCCGCTTCGCGACGATCCCTCGCGGAAAACGGCTTTTCGATAAAGCTGCGAGCGGCGAGTAACGCGAAAATGAACGGCTTGCCGAGTGCTCTTTTTCAGTTTGTTTAAAGTCGCCGCCAGCCTCTTTGTGCGTATAATGCAGGCGGGGATTATTCACGAGATTTTAGAACGGGATGCGTCGGTGCTTTCACTCGAGATACAAGGCGATGCCTTTTTTCTGCGGATATTGATTTATCTGCGAGGATGGGTAATAAAAGAGAGAAAACGCGTTAGAAATTTGCGCTGGAACATTTGAGATCGAAGTGGCTTTAGAAATAAAAGTACGTGAATGCGTGCTTTGCAGAGTAGAATGCTTTTAGGAGTTATTGGTTGAAATAAATATAAATTTTCTTAATTCATTTTTATTTCACACTTTTCAAACGGATGTTACAAAAGTGTAACACACAAAATATTACACTTTTTAATTATACAATTCAAATACAAATAACATTATGGATGTGAAAAGTCCAAAGAATAAAACTGACAATGAGAGATTCAATGGAAACTGTTCAGGAACATCTTGTTCTGAAGACTGCAAAGAAGTCTTACGTTTCTGTACAGAATCCTGATAATATTTTATTCCACACTGGTCACTTCTTTGTAATATATCATACATTTCTTTTACATACGGAGAACCTTGAGCTGCGTAATATGATATTCTAGCTGTATAAAATACTGGTTTAGCAATTTTCATAAATCTTTTTTTGTATTGTTTCAAATATTTATCGATCATTGTTTCTGACGTTGTCAACGTCGTTATGCAAATAGAATTTTGATGGTTTCGTAAAATATTAAAGCACTTTGATATGTCATCCAGTACTTCAGCTTTTGAACCTATATATACTCTTAATATACGGATCACCAGTTTTATTGAAAATTTTATTAAAGCTTTGTCGAACTATAAATGGTTTAAGATTACTTTCGTTAATTTCTTTTAAAGAATCGAACTGAATTTCTTCTGTTGATATAACTGCAGAGGTCAGTAAAGAATAAATTATTGACGAATATATGATTGAAGCAAGCATAATTCCTATTATAAAACTCCTTCCCACTGTTTTCTTTGGAATATTGTAAACTAAAAATCCAAAGAGAATCATTATTACGTCGCAATAATTTAATAATTCCTTGTCCATTCTACGATTAATGTTATTAATTATAAGGGCAAAACTTGTAATAACTATAACAGTAACAAATATAGATATAAGGGGTGTCACAGAAATCTTAAATTTAGTTTCTGTTAAAATTGGCTACAAATTTTTCAAACGGAAAATTCACATTTATTTCTGGAAATATATCAGCTAGACCTATAGCTCTAGAAGTTGGTAGCACTGTCAAATCTATACAGCCATTGGTCAGACATTTTTTTGATATACTAGAAATTTTTCTAGTCGTTACATTTCGTTTTAGTTTTATAGTAAAATTTGTAGAGAAATTCATAGTTTCTAGAATAATATTTGTTAAATAGTACAGGTTACTTTCGATATTTACTGCTTGTCCCTTTAGATCTTCTTTAAACGATAAGTAAGGTGGATAGTAATACAGTAGTAGCTTTAAGGGATACTTGTAGACATTATCAAGTTTATTTGGAAAGATTTGAACATTAGAATCAAGCAAAAATTTCGTGAGCGTTCCAGAGAAAGGGTTAAAATTATAAAGATAATGATATCCTTGAAAATCACTTTTTAAAGTTATTTTTAAAATTGACATATCTAAAAAAATTTTTGACCACCCATATCGAAGAACCTGTTTAAAAATGTCTTCAGAGTTATCGGCGATGTTTTCAAAAAAAATGATTAAACACTTTGAACGCATAGGTACTGGAGCAATTTCTACAAAATTATCAATCAAATGCTTCAAATTATTAATGTGAATGCTTTCGTCGTCATTGCACTTGTAATGCATAATTAAATATAAATACGATTGTGTAGAATTTTGATATAGTGGAGTATTAAAAATTTCACTATTTCTTCTGCTTAAGTTTTTATAATCGATTATCACAGTTGGAAAGGAAAGTAATTTTGAAAAATCTATTTTTCTCTCGTGAAATTTAGCTAAATTATAGATACTTATGAAGACGATTACTTGGTAAAAGTTGAAGTCAAGATTTAATAAATTTAGTAAAGTGTCGATCCAATCTTGTCGTTCAGAATTTGTAACCATTGTTTGATGGATAGAATTAAATAAAAAACAAAATATACTGCAAAATATGAGTAGACTACTCATATTGAAGCAGTTCATTTTGGTATTAAATGAAGAATTTTATTTGCAGGATTAGTCCAAGAAACGTACTTTCACGTTGACTATTGACAAGCTCACTGAGTTTATTTGAAAAAAATTTAACCTAAAAAAAATCGAAGTTTTCCTTAAAATAAACCTATTAGCCATGACTCTATTAGTCTGAATATATTTTTTCATTTTTACGACTGCAAAACATTTTTATAAGTAATTTGGTGAAAACGTAGTGACATATATTGCTCAAAATAAAACAAGACGGCAAAAATAATATTTCGAATGAATTATTTTTAAATCAATACTACATTGAAAAATAATCAATTTTGAATACAAGTTGTGTTATTTAGAAGAATATTATAAATATATTTTAAAAACACCGAAAACAAAATTCATTCTGAACTAAAAACTCACCGAAAAGAAAAATGCTAATGAACTTATCAGTAAGGAAGCAATGCTGTTTACACGTACGAGATAAAATAAGCGGCAGCGGCCCATCCGAATCTCCTATTTTCCGCTGTTTACGACGTCTTCGAGCAGGCACATGACTAAAAGACGTGGTGTATACTTTTACCGACAAAGAAAGAACTTAAGAACTTTACGCTCGCTCACTTGAAAGTATCTCGGGGCCCTTTACTTAAAGGTCTCTCTAGACTATCCTATTTAACCTCCTCCGTGCGCGCGCACGTGTGCACTTACCGCACGAATCTTCCGCGTCTTGACGCAATTTTTGAGTCAACTGCACAATAGCGGTTAATAGTACCACTGAACTTGAGTTCGGTTCTTTTTCTAAACTTTGGAGACGTCAGAGCACTTCTTTACTAACAGTAATCGGGATCTTTATTACCCGAAACAAGAAGGGCTCTAAACTCTTTTATAGAGTTGAAAATCCGATGAAAATTGCGAAAACCGCAAAACCGTTCGCTCATCCTTCAGCTCAGCTTCATCATCTAAATCTACAGTTACACACTTTTCTCATTTGCATCTGACGGCAGGCGCGCGTGTCATTATTGCGCGCGTTATGCATTATTACGTGAAAACAACGCTTCCTGATCTCTTAGCCTCGATGCACCGGGGCATTACGTAAGCGCGCCCTGTGCGCGCGATTTCGTGAAAGTCATCTGGCGAATGAGCGCGAAACGGTCACCCGCGTACTCGCACGATTTCGATCGAAAGCTGGACCTTCGCGAGATGACGATTTCTTTTGAATTTTCGTGAACGTTACGTGAGCGAGCTGTGCAGCTCCTGCACACTCATTTTCATCTCGTTTCAATTTCGTGCAGTACTTTCTAAATGCGCAAGAGTGAGACTTTCGAGCACAAGGAGCGAAAGTACTATCGATTTCGTGAAGGTGGAGGTGATTGTTTTGCTAAGGGTTTTCTCTTCCATTCGAGTAATTTCAATTTTTTTTTGCTTTCTTTCCCTTTCGACTCGAAAAAGTGAATGTTTCATTATAATATTAAAAACTGAAAATTGTTTTTTGCTCGAGTCGGAGCTCGCGCAAAAAGCAGCGAGATTAAACCAAAAACCACGGAGAAATGAAGATATAAAAAAAGGTTACAAATTGCACCCACAGAATCGTATAACCACAGTATTATTACACGGCGAAGATTATTATGCAGTCGTGAAAAAAAAATACCGTAACGAGTTAGCAATCGATTCGTTAATCGATGGCCATTCGGGAGGGCGAGCAATTTCGCGAGAAAATTATACAGAGAACTTTGCCGTCATTTGATTGTTCGCGCGGCGTGGCAATAAAGGCACGTATTGTATTTTGTACGCAGATGCGGCGACATGTACAAAAAGACCAAGGTTGATGTACGCGAAGAACGGAACATGCGCCGCAGTGAAGGAAGGCAGAAAGAGGGAAACATGTACTTGCTTGTACTTAAATTCTACCTGTTTATTGATATATATAGTGCATGATAATTGTACGGCGTATTATTTAAAACACTGTTTGGAGAATAGGAAAAGAATTTACTCTTCAAATGCATAATTAAGATAGCTTCGAGAAATGTAAACACGAATATTAAAGGAGCCTAATGAACTCGTCTTTGCCTTGTATTTGCATTAGATAAAGAAGAGCTATACGGGACTTTTTTCCAACTCTAAAGCCGTGCTTGAAAATTTTTATCAGTCAGAGATATGCTTCGTTAGAAAAGTATAAGCATTCGAAACGTTTTTTTCAAATTCGACTGGAGCTCTCTGAAAAACTTTGGCCATCTCGAGATCCCTCGACTCCTCTCCGCTCGGAAAGATGCAAGGCGATAGTAAAGGCGATTGCGCGCGCTCTGCTACTCGGACAGACGCTTACGCACTCCTGTTCTCCGGGTACACACGTGGCATTACGTCTGCGCGACTTGTTGCACCGACGTCTCCTCGCGCGGCGCAAACACACGCGCGCCGAAGCCTTTAAGCGCAAGTCCCGCGTGAGCTCTGCTGCTGCACACGTCTGTCTCGGACGCGACTCCGCCGACTTTTGCGCGGATTTTGCGCAGACTCGGCAGCTCGCGTATCGCGGACGTATAGGTTATTATTCATTGCTCATTGCAGGGAGAATTTCGTTTCGGAGAAATTATTTTAAAATTTTTCACCGACCCTTTAGGGAAAAATTTTGCTTCTTTCGAGACCCTATATTTATTCTATTCGAAAGTGAAATGGAAGTTCCGTCGGTGCAATGAGATTATTTTAAACGCTTCAGAGTTAATATAGATCAAGTCACCTAAAACTAAACAGATTGCGAATAGAGCGTAATTCGGAATATCGAGAATTTATTTTCAGAAATAATTTATGAAAATTCAAAGCTCTCAACAAGCTCGTTCAATTCAAAACGAGTTATGCGCGAATGGCCGCTTCATTTGTACGTGTTCTATTTAAAAGAATTCTCAGCTACTTATTACAACTTAACGCGCAGATTTAAATTAAATTCTGCAACTTATCGAAGTAAGCCAAACGCTATTAATAACACTAGTAAACCCGATACTAAAAATAAACGGTAGCGAAACGAGTATTCAACGCGCGCACTGCATCTATCGACGACTCGTTCGAACGTTGTACCCTAACGGAACCACCGTCGCCTTCTGATTTTCGCCTCCCATTAAGCAGATCCCAAACATCTCCTCCGCTCCAGAGGCCCATCAGCGCATACTCGGAGCCTTCCAACGCGAGAGCTGCGCGTCCGTCCTCGCGACTGGCTAGTACGCGTGCTCGCGCGGGCCACGCGTTTTGCGCAAACGTCTCGATCGCCGGCCTACCAGGCGAGCAGGACGCGGCCACTGGCTTCCCGCGCGCGGCTCTTGCTCTCTTTCGCTCTCTCGCGCGCGTGTGCTCTTTTTGCACAAGCGCGATTGTGTGTTTACGTGCGCGACGAAGCCTCGAGCGACTGTTCAACGCGCACTCGCCTGCAGCCGGATCTGATTTTTCGGTCGGGGGAGTGTGCGAAGTGGGAGAGGGAGTCGTGCCGGTTCATTTTTAGAGTTACATTAGTTAATGGGGTTTATACTCCACCTTAAAGTTAGCTTCGTTTTTTGTACGATATAGCAAAATAATCATCAATTTTATAGGCAAATATTTGTTTGTTATTGTTATAATTAATTTAATGATGCAATCAACGTTTTAATTTCTGCAGTGATTAAGCGGATAAAAGCATTTTATTTCACGTTTACAGCTCGTGGCATATCGCGCTTCATCTATAGTACTTTGGTGTGTTAGTGATGAATTACTTTAAAAATGAATACAAGAATTCTAAAAATCAAATTTTTCCAGTTACAAATATAATTAGAATAATTAAAGCAGCTTTCATGTACATTAGAGCTGTTATGGTTTTCTTCATGTTGATATGTTTAACTGAGCAACCAATCACTCTTTAAGAGACCTATTAATCATCAGGTAAAAAACGAAACTTTTCTGTACAGTTAGTCGCCTTTCCACGTACACACAAGACGAATAATCACGTCCGCGCGATAACTCAAAACTTTCATTAAATTAACCAGCCTGACTATCTAATTCAGGCCTCGATCGGCACCTGGTCCAAACAAACGACTCGAAGCGATTTATAAATCTGCAGCTTCCGTAAAAGCGGCTGGTTAAAATTTTTCACCTGCCCGCATTTTCCGCCGGCTTATCTCTCTCGGGCAGCAACTGCATCGCTAATTAAATTCTGCGAAACGCCGCTCAAAAACGAAGAGCAAGAAGCGGCCGAACGACTCAGCTGTTCCTTTAACGGTATCCTCGGGAGCCAGTCGCTCCACCGACCGACATATAAATATCATGACATACGGGATCATCGGCTCCGTATAAACATTCGCGCGTATTTATGTCCCCCCCGGCGCGCGCCTGCGCAGAGGCGCAAAGAAACTTTATAGGCGAGAGCTATAAACGCGAGCCGGGGTATATACGTGACTTGTTAATCGGAGCGATTTGCGGCTGATGGGAAAGCCGAGGAGGTGGATATACGAGCGTGCGTCACGTTCGATTTCCCATTAGGTAGAGGAGATCGGCGCGAGACGACGAGGACGGCGACACGTCCGAGATGACTATCGCGCTGCTTCCGAAGGTTTCTGATGCTGCTCCTAAGGTCACGAGGAGACTTGCGCAATGCTCATGATTCTCGGGAGATGCAGTGCTATCGAGTCGGGACTGCACGGTTCACTTTATTTAGATCATAAACTTTAATTAATAAACAAATAAATCTTTCAGCCTTACTGCTCAATCCTGCAAGACCTTTCCACGATCTGAACTATTAATAGCTGTGAAGTTGCACTTTTCCGACTTTTATAACTTTCTCATGAATCTTGTAAATCGAAAATGAGGCATTACGCTTTAAAAATAGTAATGGAATAAGTCCCAGTTGAGTCACAAAGAAACTCTATTTCCACAAGGCTTTTGAAAATAGGTGCACAATCACTCTGCCTATTTCCAATCGTCAAAAGACAGAAAAGCATTCTTTCAAAAAGTAATGGAACACCGTAGACAAATGTAGCCTTTTTCTTCTCCAGTCCGTCGCGCTCTTCTTTTTTTCCCGTCAGCTGCCAATGGCAAAATGGTTCTACCGCGAAATCGATTCGGCGATCAGCCGAAAACGAGTTTAACGGTGCCTTTGTGCTCTTACATACGATTCTCCTTTTTTCTCTCTCGGCGTGTCATCGTCTTCTTTCGCCTGCGGCGAGAAAACCCGTTCGGACCCGGTGAATTCGTAATAACAAGAGCGCCGACGAAACAATGAACTCGCGAAGAAATGGACGTGAGAATTTTCGGGTGAAAAGGGAAGATATGCGAAACTTTCTTTTTAAATTTTTGGCAAAATTGTGCCGCGGCATTTACATCTGCCCGAACTAACGGACGCTCGTTACAAACTGTTTTTTAATTGCATGCACGACCCTTTGTGCGAAGGTAATTGGACGAGCCGAGTGTCTATACTTCGTCGCGAAGGCTGAGACGAACGGCAATTATAGCGGTTTTAGACTCATCAGCGATTCTTAATTGTCTTTGTAAGCGCGGGTCAAAAAAGCGTACTAGTGCCATCGTGACATATTACACGTGGAAACAATGACTCGTTCGGAGGATCCATTATGAAAAAACGTCGGTGCTATGTGGGTCGTTAGGCTACTTCCTTATTATCCGCGCTAAATGACAAAAGTCAGTTTTTCAGGATAAGTTTCATCGATTATTTGTTTGTATACTAGTATTTTATGGCTTTTTCGAAAATAGCCATCAGCTTTTAGAACAATTTCTACCGACGTTTTAAAATGATAAGTTTGAAATAGTAAAAAACGTCGTAAACATCTTACATAAACAACATTATTCTCCGCGGGTTTCTTGAAGTGAAAGCTCCTTCAATTACAGTTAATTTTCACTCATTGATGTGGTAGCAATGGCATCAAAGCAGACAGACTGAAAAGTCATTCGCAGATTAAGTGAATTTAGTTTATTGATTCAGAATGGAACCATTGTAAATTCTATAGGGTCTTAAGAAATTGAAGCATTCACGTCTTTATTCAATTCTTCGTCGGTGAAACGGCTCAGAGCTCCGTGCATTTTTATAACCATTCCCCTCACTACATCAACAGTTTTCGTTTCCGCGTGCATCCATTACTTTATTATTTCATAACGAAGTTGGGTAGAGTTTTTCTCGCAGTTCTGACGAGGCGCACAGCACACTTCTCCCGAGGGTCGCGCTTTTCTCTTTCCAGCGTACTACCGTGTATCGCCGCTATCCATTACAAATTACATACGCGCGCCTCACGGCGAGTCTGCAGGCTGCACTTCCGAGATGGCGATTTATGTGTGTGTAAGTCTCGCTCTCGCGTGGAAGACACTTGCGAGAGTTTAGTACACGCCGTGGAAAAACGTGTGGGAAGATCTGCCACGCTCGTTTTCTGACGATTTACCGAATAATTCGCGCGTATTTTTGTTGCCGGGTATATTAAGCTTTTATTATACGTTTTATCAAAGCGGTCATTTGAATATTTAAGTCGGAAATATACGTGACGCGAGTGCGAGATTAACATGGATAATGCGATCGTTTAAATGTTAAAACACATCAGAAAGCCCGAAAGTTTCCAAATTTATAAGTTAATTCTGCGGTTTCGAGTAGCTCCGCGCTAACATTATTATTATATAACGCGGTGCAATACTGTTGCAAGCAGCTCAACGCGCTTCCCAAAAGGCCAAAAACGGCGAGCGCGAATTTTGCATTCGCGGAACAGCGAGATAAAAGTGTCGTGAATTTCACTTTTACACAGAGAGTCGTTAAGTCCCAGAGAACTGACAGTCTGAATTCTAGACGGTGTATATACGTACGTGCGTGACGGAGATAAGTGGGGGAAAGGGAAATTATGGGGGAGTAAGAGAATGTGCAGGTCGCTGTGAAACTGTAGCACCGAGTGCGCGGCGGTACACCAGATGGTTTTCACTACGAGGCTAAGCTGCCTTGTCAAGTAAAAACTCCGTACAGCTGGGCAGCTTGCCGCTCGGTGTCAGCGTATTGTCGGGCGAATATCGAGGCAGAAACGATTTTCTGCAAATTTATCGCCGCTTTTAAAAAATCTTTCCTCTTTCAATCAAGAAATTCGCATATTTTACCAATAGAAATTTAAATCAATTTCGCTTCTACGCATAGTTTGAATTCATAAGCAACTTCAAAAGAAATATGCACGAAACTTTCAGTCGAATATGCTGCTTTCTCCGCGAAAATTATCGCGCCAACAAAACTTGGTCTCTTAAATTATTTCCTATCGAAAATATTTATCTCGATGTTCCTCCACTTAATAAGCGCCATCCATCAGCACAAGCCCCTACAGCGCATCAGCCCATTTTTTTTTACTGAATATCAGCACAGCTCGTTAAAACCGTGTCGACTTTCCTAAAAATGCAAAAACCCAGCGCCGCCAACAAAACGTAAAGCACGAGGCGCTCGCGTAACCCGATCGTTAACGGTACCCCCCCAATCGGCCGATAAATCATCGAAAGTGTAATCACCACCCCGAAAATCTCAGCTGGTCGCGAAGTAAGAAGTAGGCGAAGGATTTATTATTCCGGAGGACGGAGCGAGATTACACTCGGCGATATCGCGACTTGCGATGATTAGTCTTGCCGGGCACGGCGAGTAGGCGACAGGCGCGCATCCGGGATCGGTTTCTCGTAGCCCGTAGCTCTTCCTCGATCGCCGCTCGATTAGGCCGCAGCTCTATCGTGAATTTCGTCGCGTAGACTTTAGTGCGACGCGCGTGCAAGCGGATATCCGATGGCGCGGGCTTTATGTATGCGCGAGGCGTCGCGGGCTCTGCTTAGGCGCGTGGGTGTCGGACTGGGTATTTAGAAGGAGGCGAATGTGGGCCATTTTTCTTGAATGGGTTCAGAGGCGTTCGGTGAAAAACGATTTTTCCCTCTTTTGTTGCCGTAGCTCCGATGATTGATATTTTTCCGTGTTTACGCGAGCGTTCGATGGAAATTTTTATAAGATTGTATTGCACAACCTTACAGAATCGCTTCTAAGAACAATATTTATTTTACAAACGTTATCCGCGTTACTTTTAAATTATTCATGATTCTTTCCATATTTCAAAAAATTTTCCCAACTCGATATAACATAAAATACAACTTCGTAGTATATAAAATGCTTTGCATAAAAATTCTGGCACGTGTTAACAATATTTTATTTTTCGCGTAAAATTCGCAGTTAAAATTTCTTAAAATTGTGTATACAGTTATGTTCACGTGTTTATAGTAATTTAAGTCTTCAAACTTTGAGGTAAAAAAGCCCATATGCGCAGTATCAAATAGCGAAGCCATTAAAAAAATCTCCAGGTGTAATGTATTTCTCTCTTGACGTGTGGCCTAAATTGCAAAATTTTTTAAACGGAAAGAAAAAGATAATTTTTTACTATTTGAAAATGGTAAGAAGTTTTATTTTACAATAGAAGGGAATTTTACTTTTTTAAATGCAGTACATTGGCTTCTAAATAAATTTAAAAATTTACCATTTCATTAATGAAGGCTCTTAGTTCCGGAATAGCAAAGTCTACCTTTAAGAATGAAAGTGAAAATAATCAAATACCCTTTCACTGATTTCCGTCAAATTTCATTTCTAATGCATTATCGTTATAGTTTGTGCATTCAAAAAACATAATGGAAACGATAAAAATATAATTTTACATCATCTCTTACAGCATTGAGAAAGCTCGAAACTCCATTCAGTTTCATAGATAAATTGATTACCGATTCTATAGCTATTTTCGCTTATCTATAGAATTCTGTTTATTATATCACTTTTTTCTATATTCGTTTCTGCTTCCGATTTTTTCGAAACACTCGTTAGCACGACCAAATCGAAATCAAGAAAAAAACATTTCGGCGGTTATCGAAAATAATTGAATTCCAAATTGATTTCCTCAAACCGTAATTGTACCGATCAATAGATTGCTCGACCGCCTGCCGAATTACGCGCTCTTGCAAAAGAATAGACAGGTTCGTCGACCGAAATCTCGAGAACATTCGCACTGGGATTCCCCGCCTTGAGTTTTTATCGGTGGTAAATAAAAAAACCAGCTGATCGAGATCTTTAAGACAATACGCATGTGTGAGGTGCGGCGTTAAAGAACTAATCAGAGAGCTGTAAGAGTGAAACGTTGTAAAGATTGATTGATCGATATCGCAATGCGATATATCGTCTGTCGATTGTCTTGAGATCGCATTAGATAGAGTACTTATTAATGTAACTAGGTAATAGTCAGAGATAACGAGGATTGCACCGAGCACTTTGACGTAATAAAACTTTTAATTTAAATTACATTTATTGTATAAGTGTTTTAAAAAATGGCTAATTTTATTTTATGAAAGCCGTTGTCTTTTACGAGAGCAATTTGTGCAAGAATACTACATAACTTTCTTCAAACTTTATACAGGCTCTCAAAAATCTTACGTTAAAGAATAGAATGTCATTTAAAAGAAGAAATTTTTTAATATTCTTTTTCACGTAAACAAAACGATATGTAAATTTTTCTCTTTGATAGTAAACTTTGAGACACGTAATAAAAAATAAAATTTCTTGGCTTCACTTTATTCTTGTAAAAATGCGCTTTCAAAATTCAAAGGAACCAGAAGTCCGCGTTTTTTTTCTTTTTTTGTAAAAGCCGGAAATACACAAACGCGGGTCTGCAAAAAATTGCTCTGCCCGAATGGTCGACGACCGACTCGCACGTACGTACATTTCAGGGTCAAGCTCCCTGAAACTCTGGCGCGGCCGTCTATATATACTGTTATCCTCGCGATAGATGTGTGCCTATGCATGAGTACGCCGTACGTGTAGGCACGCGTATACCTTGTGACTCGGTTAATGGCTTTGGGAAGAGAATAATTCGTCATAGATCTTTGACCGGTGTATATCATTCTTTCGGCGGAGGCTGATTGCTACCGCTGCGAGGGGAGAGGAACGCTTACAAGATCCGCGCTGCGGACGTACTGATCGAAATGTCATTCATTTTTTGTGGAGTCATGTAATTTTCACGCAAAAAATATCTAAAGTAATAACTATACGCGTAAAATTTAATTACTTTACGACTGGGCGCAAAAAATTGACGAATTTCCTCTCAAACGAGAGTGGGAGCATTTTAGAGGCAATCAATTTCCATTCGCAATTAGCCTGCAAAAAAAGAAAGAGGCGTCGCGAACATCAAACAAAGCCCCTTCCTCCAGTACTTGCGATTCTTTTCCCGCATCGCAAATGAGAGTAAGAAAGTGCAGCAAGGATGAACGGACCTGCGAACGGCGTCTCTATATCCCTTTTCGCTTCCGCGGCCGTCTCGCGACTATCGTCAACCGGTTTCCCGTCTCTCGCTTCTGCGAACTTGGCCGACCGAATTTCATGCCCTCCGGCTAATTAGTCCGCCCTTTTCCGTAAAAGCGTAAGTACGCGCGAGTCGATTGTCTCTTCCGCCTCGTTAAAAGTCAGAGAGCGACCGGTTTAGTTTAATTCTCGTACAAGCAGCCGGCCGTTAGAGGCGACGTTAGCTTTCGAGCATTCTCACGTTCTGTCGGTGCTTGCGCGCGCTTCTGGGTCTCGACCTCGCGAGCGGGCACCACATTCTCCGGTTGCAGGATATTGCGCCGAACGGAACTGAGAAAAGGTTCAGCACGAAGAGGACTGGACTGCTGTTTTCTTGCGGCTGACTATTTAATTAATGGAAATGTCTTTGGAAGCTGAAGTAGTTCGAGTTAAATATATGGACGTGGAGCTGACGAGTTATAATTGGGGCATTTCTATGAATGGTAACGTCTGAACCAATTGCATATCGCAAAACTAGCGCATTTAAAAAATTTATGAGTAATAAAAAAAATATTAATATTAATAAAATGCTATAATACTAGAGAAATTTGGAATATGAAAGGATTTTAAATTATGTAAAAACCAGTTTGATAGCCACGTCGTGAAGTTTCAAGTACCCTTTTACTTAGCACAAATAAAAAGTTTCAATTAACATTATTATGATAAACTGCACACAGTATAAAAAATACGGACCCTTCTTAGCGATATTAATATCATTTTTATATTTTATAACCTGGTATATAAAATAAAATGCACATTAACGTTTGGAGGAATGAAGAACTTTATTGTATTTTAAATTTACGTCACTTGAAATCACGCTGAAAGAGATTCCAGTAAAATATATTCAACCATAAGTTATATCGAATTATAAAAGAGGCATTACGCATGATGTATAGATTGTAACGCAAGGGATCCTCCGTGAACTCGAGAATTAAAATACACTGCACAATCATTTTATATCCATTGTGACCTATATAATAAGCGAAATTAGAATCGGTATTATTCATAAACCCTTACGCAATGCGGTTGAGCAACGCTGAATATTTTCCTTAGCAGAATCAGCTGAGTAACCCACATGTTCTCCTGAATGAACCTGGTTAGCGCATTAACATCAAATAAAATTCAAAGACCAAATACGTACGCCAGCAGCATCAGATTAAGCAAAAGGCTCGGCGATGTTCTCTAATTAAGTTTTAATGAATGCAATCGTGCTCCGGCGCGTAAAAACGCGCCGTTCCATTGCGCAAAAAATATTAGCATGCGGTAAATCCGCGCGACCGTTCTTGTCGTCGCTTAGCGCCAATAAAGCACCGCTGGTCGTAAGTTTTCTGGCCAATGTACCCCAGTTTTCCGTCGGGAAAACTTTGCGGAAAAATGGCCGTCGTTAAAAATAACGCTCGCGCCGCATGACCGTTAGTGCGCTTGCACCGCGATACAGTTAAACAGCGCGTTCCCACAATTCCTCGATCGTCAAAAAATATCCAAGAGCAAGAGAGACTCGGGCTTATACGATAAGAACTTACGGTTGCGCAATCGGTGCAGCTCTCGCGGCTCTTCTCCCAGCTGCGGTGCTGCTGGAGCATTTGCTGGCGGTAAACAAAGCGGGGCCGCTTCGTTAATAGTCCTCCTCCGCCGCCGCCTCCCTCCTCGTACATCGTCCGCATGAACATGATGGCTCTGTCACTTGTGTTTACGCAGTTGACATGTCACACTGGCACACACACGGGAGCGCGCGCGCAAGCGCCAGGGCAGAATCTGCGGGAGCGAGGTACACCTGTCGGAGCCTCGAAAGGAACTGAGCGGTCTGCGCTGCCGCAGCGCCGATGCAAGAGCGGGTCCGTGTGTCGAGTGTGGAAAAGAGAGAATGGCGAAGAGAGCGAGGCGAAGGGAGCCGTGCCAGGCCTTTTTCCAGGGCCGTATCCTGGCCTGCTTAAGTGTGCTACGGTGCTCTGCTCAGTGTCTTGGGCTTAAATGGGATGCCCGAATTTTTAAGGACTTTTTTCTCCGAGTAATCTGGCAGAGACAGATGAAACCTTTTTAGATTAGAGTGGGAAAAGGCACTCTGAAAAGAGGCACGTTTAATAAGTTTTAGATTATAACGAGTAGTTTTTGACCTAGAAACTGCTAATGGCTAGTGCAAAGAGAAGTCAAAAATATTTCAATCGTTGATTTTGCCGATCGAAGTAGAAAAATAAATTCACGATAATAATTGCAATTTAAACTGCAACATAATTTTATCTTTTTAGAAATGCTGTCAAAAAATATATACAAATTATGGATCTGAAAAAAGAAAAGTAAAGATGAAAGGTCTAACATCTCGAAAAACATACTTTTCATTTCTAAAAAGTACCTTAATACTATGCTAATTAGGTTAATTTATGTTAATGGATTCCTAATCGATCATTCAAGTCCTATAAAAAAGAATATTCCAACAAAACTCCAAAATTCCACTTTGAAAACGCTACAAACGTATTCAGTCGTTCAGTGACATTTCACGATAACGATGATCAGCATCAGCTTCCAGAAAAAGAGATTATGGCTCCATCCTAATCATTCTGGTATAGCTTCCAGAATCCTCGAGACAATGAAACACGCCGTATCCATTTGGTCGTAAAGAAAAAGCATAACGAGCGCTTTTTCCACCTTAGCGGCGAGCAGCTTACCTGGAACAATAAAATTCTTGCCGCGGCAGCTCGCCCTTCATGCTTCTTGATATTTTTGTGCAATCAGTAGCGGCGACGGAGAAAATTCCCACAGTGAAAAGAGATCTACTCGTGCGAGCCACGCTTAAATCAATGCCGTATAATCGCTAATTTGCGACGCAAAGCCCTCGGAGGGACGTTGATGAACCGCGCGTGAATTCGACGCTGCTGCTGCCCTTTGACGCAGAATCTTTTAGTCTCGGTATTGTCGGCTGCGATTATCTTTATGAGTTACTCGGGAATGAGATATCTTAAACGGTCATGTATTTTATCAGGAATGTGAGACTGGATTTTTTGTTATTTCATATTACCTAGCAAAAAATTAGTCTTGGTAAATTATATTTATATACAGATATCCAAGAGTGTAAAGGTTAAAAACAAATATGCTCATCAGACAGGATCATTGTAGTCAGATTATATTGACAACTCCTGAAGATTTAATAAACTGAAAAATTTAAAAATTGCCGAATTCTACGGTGGATTAAATCCTTCATCCATCTATAAAAATAATCGACCAGATATGAAATAGGTAAATAACGACGAAGACCTCCACGATGTAACATCAGTTTGTATAATCAGATAATACCGTAATTAATGGTTGTTTTTACAGAAGTATCCGTTTAAGAATGAGATAGTAGAGTTTAGAATTAGCAAAAATTCAACTTTTGGCGCCACGTACAATTAGTATACTTTATAAGGCTGTTGAGGTCGATACAATGTTTTCCACTGATGATTCAGATAATTATACTAATTACTCCTTTTTTAGGCGTAACCTACTTATTACACAAGTACTTTTTACATGAAATCGTTGGAAAAATTAATTGCTCGCAAAAAGTGATGGTTTACGTAGAAATTTTTATGATCTGCTTATAATGAACATCATTGATTTAAATAAAACTTGTTGTTGCGTTTTTGTATAAACGTTCAAGCAAAAAAATATTTATCCACTAGAAGTTTTCTCCAACAAACAAGAAAATTATATAAGGAAAGCTTTCTACTCGAGGTAGAAAACAATTATTGTTCAAACGCTGTAAGTATAAAAAATCTTCACTTATCGCTGTTCAGCAACGAAAACTCTAACGCGGCACGACTTGTCTCTGGAAACGATATCAAGGGCAGGCCAATAATCTATTTTTCATCATCGCGTCGCCTGGTTATTTTCTTGGCTGTGCACTCTTTGTCGGTTTCCATTCACCTGTAAGGACGTCATTAGCGGCGCGTCTCTGCAGCGGCCGGAGGCGCGCGCTGCACCGATACATCGTCCGTTTATTATAGCCTGGTATGAGTGAGGGGGTAAACGCAGATTTCTGCTACGCTTTCAACTGTTATTTATGCGAAATCGTTCTACAGGAGGGAGGTATTATCAATGTTAATTCACTTGCTCGATAAAAGTAGATAATGTAAATAGTGCGGCTTGTGTTGATTTATTTTTGCCAAGAATCGATGAAAAACGTGGGACTTGGATTGAGAAGATAAAGCAGTTGATTAACTAACAAATAGCAAATCAAACCGATATTATTTAAATTTGCCGTTACGTTACATGCAACAAAAATAAAAAGTTGAATAAGTATTCTGAATGATTAAGTCAAAATTCTTTATTTTTAATGTTATATACTAATTCAAGAAGAACGTGATTTCAACAACTGCATGCAGACAAGACAACTGATGTATCTTTGCGCCAGTTCGGCCGGCTGTCAACCTTTTTGAATTTAGCACGTGACCGCGGCCAAGGAGGTTACTCACACATCTGTAAACCCGCAGATATCGACATCCCGCGGCAGACGAAATGAGACGAGTCATCATCTCGAATTCTCCGAAATCGACGAGAAATTCGCGAAATTCGCTTGATAGGCGGAGCCACAGCTGCGAACCGATCTCTGCAGGAAGGCGAGAACGCTCGTTCGGCATGCCAACCTGACCGCATTCCGCGAGAAATCTGTCTTTTGCTCTCTCGCGCGGCAGGCGCGCACGTGTATGGGTATTGTACGGCCGGTGGGTCCGAGCAGCCTTTCACGGTCGAGTGTCGCGACAATCGATCGCACTTTCCTCTCTGATGACTTTTTATTCTCGGTCGTCGAGCTTTGACGAGATGCAGCGATTCAGAAAACTTGTTCGGGATTGGTTTTACTATGTGAATGATCATTTGTTTGATTTTAATAAGCTTGTAATTAAATAGCGAAATTTAATTTTTATATTGACGTCATATAATGGAATTTAAAATTGAGTGCCGCAACGGAAAAAGCTTCATCGATTTCAACAGTCATAAGCAACGTGCAAAAAGCAACAAAAGAAAGTTTAATATGCGACATTCGTGCAGTTTGCCCACGAACGTGAAAGGGGAAAGTATAACGAACGTGTACAGGGGTGTCTGAAAGTTATTAGAAAAAAGCATCCGCGCACAGGATCAACGTGACGCGATCTCAATGTCAAAATGTTACAATTGGGAGAAAGTATTGCAGCGAAATCGATGATGTAAAGTTTTTTAAATGTACCCAATGCTAAATTTTTGTGATTGAAAGATTGTCGAAAATAAATTATTGTCATTTGAAGTCTTCAAAAAGAAATAAATGTGCCAAAATGTAATTTCTGAAGTATAATGAGAATTCAAAAAAAATTATCCATATACGTTATAAAATACTTGAAAATAATAATAACTAACCAGTTTTAAGTATTTTTAAAACTTTTATACTCTTTGGATTCCGCGATAAACTTTTCCTTTTTATTACACAGCATCCGAAATCCCCAGATACAGAAATACCTACCCGCTCTCACGCAGGGAATATAAAGCAATCGCCCTGCCCGAGGACAAGTAAAGCAAGATGCCACTTGGTGGTGAAACGGGAGAAGGTGACGCCAGAGAGTAGCGCGCACTCGTTTTATGGCTTTTGCGTAATGAAGCGCTACGCGCACACGCACTTAGAGGCGTGTGCGTCCGCGCTCGAGCGGGATTGTAATTGCAGACTTCCTGACCCAGTGGCCTCGAGAGGACCGTCCGCAAAAGTCGGATGCTCAATTGACTGCCGATCTATAGCTTTGACTGTGTATCCTTAATTGGCTGCCGAATCTTTTGAATCTTCAGAAGATTCGGCAGCCTTTGGATTAATTATTGATTAATTATTTCAGTTTTTGGATTAATTATTGAGCGCAAGGGAGTATTAAACAAAGTAAGAATTCCATCAAAATCCTATTCTCACGTCGATCAGTGTAATAATGAAAACAAATTTGCAAAAGGTAATAACGACGGCATGAAAATTAGCCTTCTTCAAATCAATTGCAAAGCACTCAGGCATTATGCTTCATCAAAAAGCAATATCCCATGAAACTCACTCTCGAAATATCAGGCCTCGCGAGTAAGTAAGTACTCGTTTCTCGAGCGGTCGAAAAAAGGAGCGCACGCTCGACATCGCTGCAAAACCGGTTGCAGGCGCGCGCGGGCACGTAGATCGAGCGCCAGTAGCGCGGGATTCCATTACGGAAGCGCGCCACGACCCTTGAACCCTTCCCTTTCCTGCTGTTGCTGCTGTGCAACGTAATATCGACTTTCAATCTCCGCGCGATCTACCGTCCGTCGAATAAAGATCGACTCGGCGATATACCGAGACTGGCGCGCTTTGTTTGTTTAGGTGTTCATGAGGAAATCGTATTTTGCACTCGCCGTGGGTGTTGGATGGGTTGAATTTAATGCTAGAGCTTCACGTGCGATTATGCATTGACAAAGAGAATTTTGATTTTTCATGAATCATTTAATGGTATTGTATTGTTTAAACTATGGATTAATCCTAGTTCCTCATTTGATTAAAAATCAAGTGATTTAAGAAGTACATTCGAACTTGACAAAAGGAAGAAACGAAATTATGTCATGCATGTTTAATAAAACAGAGCTCCACTTAATTATACCTAAAAGTAATGCAGACCAAATTTTTCAGAAATCCAATGACTCAAACGCGAGCTAGTTTTAATAACCAATTTCAAGAGCTGTTTTTGAAAGTTTTCAAAAACGACGAGTACAATTATATGTATATATATTAAATCATATTCCATTCATAATTTTGTCCTTGAATTAGAGTCGAAATAAGAGCCAAAAGGCTCTCCCGACGTTGCGAAAAACGGGCCTCCCACGCGCGAGCGCTTTTCTGTGAAAAATCTCAGCAGGATATGTGTATCGCGACATCGCGGACCGGGCATTATAAGTCACCGCCTGCACATCTCCTCCTCGTGGAGCGTCTTAGTCTTATTTTATTAACAAGAAAAATCTGTAACTAATTGTAGGGTTTATCAACTGAAAATTATGAGCTTCTTAGGAATATTTTAAAAGGAAAATTTCAAGTTAAAAAATTAAGTAGAGAAATTAGAAAAGTAATTTTTACTAAAACATTGTAACATTATATGCACATATAGTTCCACTAATGAATATTAAATTACATTAAAGGATCAATATATTACTCGGACATAAAACGTGCCCTTTCGAACCAATTAAGGTCTCAAGAAAAAAGTAGCATTTTAAAAGTTTCTTGTTTGGAAAACGAAATGCAATTTCAGATGTAATTACATGTAAATTAGCGCTTGTAAGGGCTCGCCTGCCGATCGAATAAATTGAATATCATTGCAGATTATTGCGTTCATTTAGCCTTTAGTTTCTCCGCTCACTTAATCAATTGCGGAGGTATACGAAGTCGTACGAAGAAAAGGGCAAAGAGTGTAAACCGCACGCGACGCAACAAAAGGGAAGTATCGGCATAAAAATGCAGCGTACTTACTCTATCTGAACTACAATAAAATGCCGGTCACGCCGGACATATCACGCATGCGAAAAAAAGGATGCCGAACAAAGGCGATGGGGGAGTAAAAGGGCGTAGGATATGTCGGAAGGAAAGTTTGTTTTTCTTGCCTTCAGGCACGTATGCGCTTTTCGACGTTCGACCACAAAGGCTTCGGAACATCGCGAGCGCGCGGCTCTATTATATTACGGCGCGTGCGCATATATACGAGATTAAGACTCGTGATTCGAATATTTTATAAACCTGAACTTTAAGTGCAGCGCGCGAGCGCGGTATACTCTCTTTTGTTTTGCCCGCAACGGCGACGTACCGTTTATTGGCTATTGAACCTCTTGCGTGGACGCGTGTAATTTCGATCGTATTGTTTTCTTGGGCTGGCTCTTGCCGAGGAAAGAGTTTTATACGAGGCACGAAAATCGCGTTATCTCATGCATATGTAAATGAAATTAAAGGAAATTGTAAGCGGCCGAGTGGATCTTTGACAATTGGGTGCAATGCTGTTTTCAACAATAACGACTTTGTTTTTCTGAAATGTCACAGATGTAAATTTAATTCAATGTAATTAGTTTGTTGACTAATATTCTGATTTGTTTATCTTTTAAACTTAGACCTAGCTTGTAAACGTGTATATATATTTCAAATATATCATAGCTTTATTATTTCGAACGTTTCGGACTGGCAAGGTCTGCTTTCAACGCATTAATTTTGATTAATATATACTTACATAACAACTAGTATACTTTTAAAAATATTAAATAATAATATCTATCCAGTATTTCAAGTATCATATCACGTCGCATCTTATCGAACTTTAGTAAGTACGTTTTTTAAATTTCAATTCTGGAAACGATTTTATAAGAGTTGAAAAATGTTTACATGCATGCAGTAGTTAAATGAAAATGTTATACGCAATGATTTTTTTTATAATTACAAATATTTATTTTTCGTTAATCTGGTATTATAATGTACACATATTTATAGAAACCAAGCGGTCACTGTTGAATATACTCCATAAAGGATGTCAAATAGTGCAGCTTTGAAGTGCAGTGATGTTTGTGAAAAGAAGTTTTCTAAGAAGCTTAATATGGAAAATGAGAAACTGGAGGGCGAAAACATCTTCAAATACGATGTTTGCGGTCAAAGCTTGCGACAGAACAGTAGTCTGCAGATCCACAAACGCGTAGTTCACGAAGAAAAAAAAGATTTCAAATGTGATATTTGTGGTACAAGCTTTGGATCTAGCAGTAATATGATGGCACACAAAAACACAGTTCATAAAGGAAGAAGAGATTTCATATGCGGTCTTTGTGGTCAAAGCTTTGGATTGAATTACGATATGTTGAGGCACAAATACACGGTTCACAAAGGAAAAAAAGATTTCGAATATAATGTTTCTGATAAAAGCTACCGCCACAAAAGTAACCTACTAGAATAAAAACGTGATGGTGTACATCAGAAATGAAAAGATTTCGAATACCACTTCAGCAGAAGAAAATTTAGCGACAAGGAGCACTTGCTAAAACACAAACATTACACGAGAGAAAAATATTTTGCATGTGATTTGTTGTCTTAAAAGCTGTTTTCGGAAGCAGGCTTTATTAGAACACTACCAATGCGTCAAACACGAGGGAAGAAAGGATTTTGCGCGTGGCAAGTGTAGTAAACGCTTTGACAGTAAAGACAACTTAAATAGACACTTATAATGATATATGTTTCGGTTATTGCAGGCTTTTCGGGCTCAGCGTGTTATTAATAATGAGTTTGAAAAACGAAATCCAAATTAAAATTTATATTTTAAACATAATATGATCAATCGAGAGTGCTAATATAACAAATAAGGTTCTTTTAAAATCGATTCCCGTTCCTTAATTTTGTTTGCAGGTAGAACTTTTTTAAAATGAGACAATTTTTTTAAAGTATTATAGTAGTGAATTATAGAAGTAAGTGTTTTGTTAAAATTATAACTTCTTATTTCAGTAAACATAATTAAATACGTACTTCTTTGACTCACGAATAAAAGAAGTAAGGAGCCTTTTAACTAAATTTATCGACATTAATATCTAATGTAAAGAATTAATTTATGATGCTGTGAAAGATTGTAATTAAGCGTTTTAATCGAGTAGTATGAAAAATGCTATTCTTCTGTATATGTAACACTGACGCTGTTTTAATAAGAATCAATAAATTGTAGCTACAATTAGCTTTTTATACAATAAATGTTGTTTACAGTAAGTTTTCTGTTACTGTAGAATGATTACCTTTCAATTCTCAATTTAGTTAAATAAGAATAATAAACGTTTGGTCTGTTTGTACCTCGCTCAAAGTCGCGTTATCGCATGCATATGTGAGTGAAATTAAAGGAAATCGTAACCAGCCGAGTGGATCTTTGACAATTGGATATAATACTATTTTCAACAAATTTTGTTTTTCTTAAATGCTACAGATGTAAATTTCGGCAGGTTGAGATTCTTAAAATGCTGCGAGTTATTGCATTTTAATGATAATTTTATGTTTAAAATCTCGATCAAGAATATTTATTGCGAATGGATCGAATTTGTAAAAGAACCAGAGATTTTTCATGCCACCCACGTAACAAGACATTGAAATGTACATAAAATAACGTCACTCCTTATTTGCTTTGCAATTTTTGTGTTTACATAAATCAATCGAGCACATACAAATCAGGAATAAATAAATACATACATAACTAAATCCGTAGCCCTCGTCGGAGCTTGATCTTTTCCTTTAGGTCAATTTATACAAAGGCAAAATTCTCAGGGTTTCATTTTGAAATTCAACGCGAAGAAATCTGCAACGAGATCAAAGCATGTGCGTACTCGCAAATATTCTCTTGGACCCTCGCATAATCCACTCGATTGATGATCGACTGATCGGAGGGAGTTGCTGGAAAATTTATGTTTAGGGTGATGGAAAAAGGCTTCGAAAAGGGAAAAATTTACCTAGGTAGTGAAAAGGAATTTCATAAAAAAAATGAGATTTAAAGTTTAAAGTGAGGAGGTATGGTGCTTAGCGCAAGTGCTGTAATTAGTGAAGAGATTTTATTATTTTCATTTTTATTTTATTTATTTATGCATGAAATTTTTTGCTCGAGACGAAATTAAAAACGTAAAAAGGTTCTCAATAAAATACAACAACTGCACATCGAAATGGAAAGTGAAAGACTGAACAAATCTCTGATTGACTTCGAAGTGTGGGAGAATCTTAACCAATCGATCAAAGTCCGAAGTTGCGCCGTCGATGACGTTAATGAAGGAGCATCGAGCAAATGCAAATTTCACAGATGCCCTTAGGTAGTTCGACGCTACGTACTTACGTGTAGATATACGAGATCGGTACGAAACATGTACATAAGTTCATCATCATTTTTAACGGATCGAGCAATATGTTTGTGTATACCAATTCGATTTCAACTCGAGGTGAATAATATTTTGATTTGTTTGCCTTTTCGACTTATGTTGTATCTTACATACATATATTTCAAATACCTTATATATTATTTATTATTTCTAATGCTTTCAACTAGTAAGGTCTGCTTCCAACCCATTATTTTTTAATAATAGTTTTACATAATAATTCGTATAAATTTTAAAATATTAACATTTCTAGTAAGCACATCACGTCGAATTTTGTCGAATTTCAGTAAGTATAAACGTTTTTCAAATTTATATTGTGGAAACGATTTTATAATAGTTGGAAAATGTTCACGTACAGTGGTTAAATCGAAGTGTTACATGTACGCAATGATCTTTTGTTTCCAGAAAAATTAATATATCACAGTTGTATGTGCAAAAGATACTTCATAAAGGATGTCAAGCAGTCCAGCTTTGAAGTGCAGCGATGTTTGTGAAAAGGCATTTTCCAAAAAGCTTAATATGGAGGGCAAGATCAATTATTTCAACTGTGGTGATTGCGGTAAAAACTTTGAAAGAAACGATGTTCTCGCGCAACACAAACGCTTAGTTCACGAAGGAAAAAGAGATTTCAAATGCGATATTTGCGAACAAAGCTTCGGATTGAAAGGATCTCTGGTGATACACAAACGCACAGTTCATGAAGGAAAAAGAGACTTCAAATGCGATATTTGCGGTCAAAGCTTCGGATTGAAAGGAACTCTGGTGAAACACATACACGCAATTCACGAAAGAAGAAGAGATTTCAAATGCGGCGTTTGCGGTCAAAGCTTCGGAAGGAATTTCACTCTGTTGAAGCACAAACGCATGGTTCACGAAGGAAGAAAAGATTTCCAATGTGAAATTTGTGGTACATGCTTTGGATCTAGCAGTTGTCTGATGAAACACAAAGACACAGTTCACGAAGGAAGAAGAGATTTTGAATGCGATATTTGCGGCACAACATTTGGACAGAATGGAAATATGTTGAGACACAAACGCACAGTTCACAAAACATAAAAAGATTTTGAATGCGATGTTTGTAGTAGTTGTAATCGAGAGTACAAATGTAAATGATTTCCGTTTATTTATTCTGTTTAGAGGTAGATCTTTTTTTTTAAAGGAGGCAATTGTTTTAGAGCATTGTAGTATTGAATTATAGAAAGAATGTTTTGTAACAATATAATTTCTGATTTCAGTAAACATATCATTATAGACAAACGTGCTTTTTTAACTCACAAATAAAAGAAGCAAAGAAACCTTATTGTTGCTAAATATATTGGCAATAATATCGATGGTAAAAAATTAATTTACGATGTGTAGAAGATTGTAATTATACGTTTTGTACTAGTATGAAAAATACTATTCTTCGATGTAATACTGACGCCTTTTTAATAGAATAAATAAAAATAGGTATAATATAGCTATTATAATTTACTTTGAATTTGTGTCACCTTTGAATTGGTCCCACAGAATACAGATACGTATAATAATTGTTATAATAAAAAAAGTTTTTGCTATCGGTAATGGTGAATTATTAAAAAACGCATGCATGTTCAGAAAAGTTAAGTACTTAGTTCGTATTAATGAACGCTGATTCGAGCGTTTATTTTGCTGCTTGTATTGTGAAAATCAATTTCCGATAAATGATTTCTATTTGTTTATTGATATTAATAAACGATTGAGAACAATATAGGTTAGTTAATGATTAAAATCATTCGTCTTCCCTTTTAGATAAATAAAGTTTTCGTATGAGAAGCTTTTAAATAATGTATGTATTTAGCTATATAAGAAGATATTAGACTAGACCAGTAAAGTGGGACCTCTTTGGTCATTTGCCGTAAACTCGCACCAGATGTTTTTTATTTTGTTACGTAGCTGTACATATATTTTGCGCTATACTTCAAGGTTCTGCAACTGCAGCTATTTTGTAAAATGCATTAAACTCGTAAGTATACTTTGTGGATAATTTTTGGACTATAAATTAAAATTATACAATCAAAATTCCCATGGTACCATTCTAATTATCGATGTAACACATTTTCCCAGATCACTAGCAAAATTAGTGAAGCAGAAGGGCCTAAACCGCGCTTAATAAGAATGCTATTAGCTTCATTACCACGCGTAATTGCAATCAAGATACCGCGCCAGGAGCGTTTGATTTAATAACAGGTGTCTGAAAGTGTAAGAATATGAAGTAACGAGTAAAAGCCAAACTCATACAAAGATTCCACTTGAAAAGCGGCCGATGATGAAACGACTCGGTTCTTAGTTTTATGGTGGGAACTATCGTTAATATTATAACAGTAAATGAAGATGTTACACCCGATAAGCCTTCCTCTTTCTTATGATAAATCGCGCGTGTGAAAAGCGGGAAAACTCGTGCACGCGGAAGATCGATCGTAACAGTTTTCGAGGTAAAAAAGCGACGGATTACGTCGAGGTGTGCGAGCTAAAAGCGAAAACGCGGAGACAATGAGAATTTTCGCACATGAAACGAATAGTCTCGCGATGCAATTTCTCTTTCTCCTTGTAATGATATTCAGCTGATTAGCGGGAACTTTAAAAGATGCCCTGCTTTTCTTGTCGCCGGTTGCATCTGATTTATCTTTAATCGTTACAGTTTTTTTTGCCTCACCTGGATACATAAAAGTACTCGAGCATGCTATTGATTGGTACCGAAAGATGCGATTGTTTTTTGCTTTGTGCTTATTTGAGAGTGTATTGAACGCTCATTTTGTTCGCGAGAAATAACGCAATTAAATTTGTCCTTGAAGAGTATTATTACTTATGTTTGTTATTTTCTAAATGAGTTTTCATACGATAATTTATTAGTTTTAAATTGTACATTCATCTAATTTTGAAACTAACTTGAAAGCAATTTCGAAACTGCAGATATTTTCTGCTTATTACAGTAAAATTCGTGCATTTCATAACTCATAAAAATTACCCGAATGACACGATATTTTTTACATTTATGTTGCAATGAATTAAATCAAATATAGATTGTACTGGTGCATGTTCCTAATAAGTAATATTAACATGTATGTTTATGCTTTTTTTCAAGTTTAGACATGCACAGTCATTTTGTTATTTAGTTAGAAATTGCTTAAAATAAGCAGAAATAAGTAGTGAAATCACGATTCCAAAGGAAAATATTGCATATTGAGTTCGGTTCTTAACGCTCAAGCAAAGGAGTTTTATGATTCCAGTTTAAAACCATTACTGGAGTCTAAAATCCAAACTCCTCTACCGGCAACCATGCGATTCCACATTACTCCCACTCTTTTCAACCATTACCATAGAAAAAAAACAGACCACATCTACACCCGTAGTAAGCACTCGAAGAACCAGCGCGGAAACGCACTCGCACTTACGCGGCCGGTACCGTTAAGCCTGTTTTTTCCGAGCGCGCTGTTCTCGCTCCATAAAATCGAGCTGGTGAGTGGCGTCGATTCTTCCCTTTTTTCGCGAATATGCGCGCAGCCAGCGAGCACGCTTGCGCACTTACATACATATGAAAGCTTCCGGCCACGAGCGCGCGAACCCGAGGAAAAACGCGCGCACGAGCCTTCGGGAGCAGTCGTTACGATTTCCAGGCGCGGGACGAGCGTCGGAAACACCTGGCACCCCCATTTCCTAAGGTGATAAGGGTGTGTGGGTTGCCGAGTTGGCTCTTTGTTATCTCGTCGAGGATTAGAGGCTTATCGGACTTGCGGTTGGTTTGTGGGCGAATTCAGAAGTTTGGAAGGAGGTTGCTGTGATACCAATACTAAGAAAAATAAATGTTTGCAACAGAATATTTCTAAAAAACTCGAATGAGCTGAAATGAATATGATTTTAAGGAAAGTTTAATCTCATTGTTATTTTATATTTTGTAGCCTGTTGCATAATTTTAATGTTTTAAAAAACTGCATGAAAAAAAGTGAAACGGCATATATTGCTTTATTTTTTAAAAGAAAATTGAATTCTTCAGCTTTCAATTTCAGTTAAAGAAACACATCCGGCAATTCAATTCATAAAGCACATATCAATGTCAAAAATGTAATGAAAATTTTGTTTGCAATGTAAAAGAGAGACTATTGAAAGGTTTGAAAACTTTTGATATTCTACCCGCATTTTTTTATCAACTTTCATGTTGCTTAAAACTTGCGTCAAATTTCTCAAGTATTGCGTCGATCCGTTCTACCGGTTTCTAGTTTTTTGTATAAAACAATTTGAAATTCATACGGATGCAGGGCGTCGGGTGGCCGAAACTGCGTCTTGGCCACCTGAGCCCACGCACGTGACATCAGATGTTAAATTAAAAGAGTTGCAATCCTAAATCAATGAGAATTATACATTTTGAATAATGTTTGGTGAAAGTGTCGCAGAATAAACTCAATATTACCTTAGAATTGTTCAGACTCAACGACTCATAATCGGAGTCGACGTAGAATACCGAGGAGTTGGTCTCGTGCACGAACCACATTTTAATATTCCTCTTTTCCGAACAGCAGCACAAACAAAACGAGCGGCCCGCACTTTCCCTAACAAATCACCTCCGTCTCAATCAACATTACTCTTGAGCGGATACGAGTCGAGTGTCCTAATCACTGCATGGTGGGCGATTTCCTTGATCCTGACTTGGCGAGTCATTGTCCAGCACGAACCGCAGGCGTGATTCACTACGACTCCCACGCGGGTTCCTGACCGAAAATCGATAAAGAGCCGCGCGACGAATCATGCTGCGAAAAATCGCAAATCGCAGGTGTAACTTTTGCGTCCAATTAAAATAAAAAAAAAAAAAATCAATGGAGCTGTGGATCTCGGTTTCAAACGGAAGAAAGAATAGAACGAAAGCGGGACCCGCACTCAGCCGAGTGAATTGCGGCAGTGTTGATGGCCCCCAGAAAACTGGAAAGCGCCTCCGCGCCGCGCACTTTAATCAGTCGGGCCGCGCTCGGCTCGCTGCCGTCTATATTCTTTCGCTCGGTCTTTCTTTCGGTTTGTTATGGCAACGCAACGCGTGTCCTATCCCCACCGGGCCGCCGTGGCTGACTCTTTATTGTGCGCGTAATGTGGGCTGTTGTACCCACTGTCGGCGATTCAAGCGTTGTTATATCGATTGGCAGAGAGAATGCTTTGTAATTAAAGGAAAAATCGTTAATGTAAAGTGTCAAAAGATGAGTTTTATACTTAAAGATCCGTAAGAGTCGTCTAATTGTAAAGGAGCTTAAAATTTACCAAAATTATTAAATTTATAATTTATTATAAATATTACAATGATTATTAAGAGATTTAAAGTCTTAAGACTTTGCGTTATTTCTATAAAAAATGAAATCTTTTAACTACGTCATATAATTAATCAAAATTTTCAATAGTTCATGTAATTTTCTTGTTTTTGATTTCAATACGACCTTAATTTTAATCAAATAATAAAATTTATGTGCACTGTAAAATGATTTGCAAATAAAACATTTGATCTTATTAAATTGATTCGCACGCGGTGCTCATCTCCATGCAGCAATTCAGCATCCAAAAAGAGCAGGTTGAATTGGTTTCCCTTTCACCCATCGATCTCTCTCCCATCGATGTGCAACGACCGATCGAGTTGTGCACGCACACCGCATTTCTCATTCACTGAGGCTCGTTCTTACGTGTGCGCCAGCGATCCTGAAACGTGCTTGTCTATATCTAATGCAAAAAGAAAGTCGACGGATTAATTAGCGCACGCGCGCTTAATAATTCGGCATTCATCATCGAGCGCGCCGCGTATAATTACGAGTGGCTATATATACAGTCGCGCGTGCGGCGATGTGCGGAATAGAATGGTTCCAATCTTTTCTTTAATATTTATAATGGAAAATATAAAGCAAACAATAGTGTTTTTAATAAAAATTTTTATTTTTTTAAGTCGACACTTGTCTACAATTCATTGAAACTTTAAAATTTCTGTAACATACCCTTTTTCAGTTTCATCGTTCAAAATAAGTTAATTCGTTTTATGTATTTTACACTTTTTTTATTTAACTTAATTTAAACTAATTTCTCCATGCTAATTAATTAGCATAGTAGTGTAGTAACCTTCTTAATAAATAAAAACAAATCATGCATTTATATGATGGCGCTTCAATTTCAAACTTCGCGGCTTTCGGCTCAAAATGGCGACTACTGGAAAGCGCGGCACGCGGCGCGCCAACAGCAGCGCCCCCTTATCATTACCTTCCTTATCAACCCCTTTAAGTTTCGTTGATTTGAGCTTGCTGTTGCTCTCTAGGTTATTACACTTTTTTAAGCCTCGATCACGCATATATAGCGCACAATAGCCAGTCGCGAGGAAATGGCGTCGCAGAGGTGGAGTTCGTTTGGTCAGATTGTCGAAAATCATGAATGAATACGTCATTTCAGGATGATTTTCGCGGGAAATCAGTGTCGTCGTTGATCTGGTGAGTATCGGGTTTGGGATGCGCTAATTTTTAGACTTGGGGGCTGCCTCCGACGGCTGCAATCAATAAGTTTGCATTGACGCGCGCTTCGCATGTAAACAAACACGAAAATGCCAAGAGCGCAATTGGACAGGCTTGGAAATACGTTTTCCGGCCGAAATCCGTGTAGTCTGCATGTTTACAAACACCCGGTTAATCATACTTGGTTACCGGCATTTTGAAAGGAAACATTTTTCAAAGTGCTAATTGTTACAGGCTGCACAAAAGAAATCAGTCTAGAGGACTAGAGACTTTTACACGGATTAAGCGAACGCGGGATTACATAAAAGTAGGCTGTAAAATTAAAATGTGAAAGTCGTGAACTGATCTATGATTTTACTTGATTCCTTTTGCATTTTTTTTTTATGTAGGTAACTTTCTTTTTTAGTAAAAGTACAAATTGATGCTTAACAATGAACGAAGTAAGTGGTGGAAAGCAAGAGGTAGCGAGTACTTCTGCGTGGGATAACATGATGAATCAACCAGTGGCTGCTGTACCATCGATGCACCACTTAAACCCACCGCTGACGCAGGAGATAATCCCACCAGCTACCCAAGTTATAGTTCCTACTCCAGTCAAGTTGCAGGCTCCTATATTATCACCACCACCAATCACCGGAGAACATATCGGTATACTTGGACATGTTCAACAGCCAGGAATTGTCACACAAGTATGTAAAAAATTATTTTTGTATTAAAAAATTAGGTGCGAGTGTAAATAATAAGATAACTTTAATAATTTAAGGGTTCTGTGCCACCACCTTTTCCGGAGGCTGAATTATCTATGGAATTGCAACAACAAGGATGGAAAAAGTTTTGGAGTAAGAGAGAAAACAGACCTTATTTTTGGAATAAATTGACTGGAGAGTCATTGTGGGTTATGCCATCTTTGAAACCTCAAGTAAGTTTACACTGATTTTATTTTTATTAAATGCATAATATCATAGTATTAGAGGCATAATAAAAGTAATAAAATGAATTTTATGCATATTTTAAGTTTGATCCTATTACGGATCCGTTGGGAATTACTGTATCTCCTGTACCTGGAAATGGACAAATACCTGGGACACCAGGAGGCCCACTTAAACGTAGAGCATCAGAAGATGGAACTGTACTACCTCCACCAAAAAAATTCGTTTTAGCGTATGTTCAAATGTTAGAGAATGCCATGTAATAAGTGTTATTTCTACAATGTTTAATTACTATTACAGGGGACCATGGGACTTAGAAATACCAACTAATGTTATAATTTATGAGAGAGCTCCAACAAATCTTTTGCATGTCCATCCAGAAGTGGAGGCACTGAGATGTGGTTTACTAGCAAAGTTAAGACAATGTTATCAGGAGCTTTGTCATACAAGGGAATCAATAGATGCTCCAAAAGACTCTTTTAATCGATGGTTGATGGAACGGAAAGTGATAGATTGTGGATCAGACCCTTTGCTCCCAAGCCAATGTTTTCCTGAAATTTCTATGTCAATGTATCGTGAGATAATGAATGATATACCAATTAAATTAGTGAGACCTAAATTTACTGGGGATGCAAGGAAGCAGTTGTCTCGTTATGCAGAAGCTGCTAAAAAAGTGATAGAATCAAGAGAAGCAACACCTGAAAGCAGAAAAGTGGTTAAATGGAATGCAGAGGATACTTTTCAGTGGCTTAGAAGAACAGTGGGTGCTACTTTTGATGATTTTCAAGATAGACTTGCACATTTAAAACGCCAGTGTCAACCCCATTTAACAGAAACTGTAAAGGCTAGTGTGGAAGGAATTTGTTTAAAAATTTATCATTTGTCCACTGAATATGCTAAAAAAATAAAAGATAAAAACACCCAGCTACTTAAGGACAGTAATTTGAGTGAAGCAATACCTTTAGGTGGACCTGCAAGTAATCAGCGCAAAGTGTGGTGCTATCCAGTGCAATTTTCTCTTCCAACCCCTCGACTTCCACAGGTGATTAAATTGACATATAATAATTTAACTATTAAAAATATTCACAATATTTTGAATTTGAAATAAAATAGTTTAGAAATTTTATTTTGGAAGACTTTAGGAATAAAATTACAATGCATTTTTTCAGATCGAATATTTACCTGAGAGGGAGCAGACGATTTTACGCTTCCATAACGACGCGATGTGCATCAATAACACGCACTTAGCCAAGTTGGAAAATCTGTACAGATACAATTGTTTTGATGATCGTAAATTCGAAATGTTCCTTCCACGAGTCTGGTGTATGCTTAAGCGTTATCAGACATACCTCGGCAGTACCGAGAGCCAGGCAACGCAGATGGCACTACCCGTGACCGTATTTGAGTGCCTTCAAAGATCCTTTGGTGTAACCTTTGAATGCTTTGCCTCACCCATTAATTGCTACTTCCGACAATACTGTTCAGCGTTTGCCGACACGGATGCTTACTTTGGTTCACGTGGACCATTTCTCGACTTCAGGCCTATTAGTGGCAGTTTTCAGGCAAATCCACCGTACTGCGAGGAACTAATGGAAGCTATGGTAAATCATTTCGAGCGATTATTATCTGACTCGTGCGAGCCGCTATCCTTTGTCGTATTTTTACCCGAATGGCGAGATCCTGCTCCAAATGCACTTTTAAAATTGGAAAGTAGTCATTTTAAAAGGAAACAAGTTGTTGTACCGGCCATGGAACACGAATACAGGCATGGTTTTCAACACGTCCTTCCTAAGTACGTATGAGCACAAAAATGGTTTAATTCTAAGATCTTTAAAGTTTGTAAGAAAACACTGATCAACGTTTTTTGTTACAGAGGCGAAGTGAATATAAGAGCCATTCATGGCACTTTAGTTGTTTGGCTGCAAAACGCTGCGGGTCATGCTCGTTGGGGTCCAACGGAAGAACGAGTTGAAGCACTCCTCGAAGCCTGGCGTCCTGGACGTGAACGCGAACGAGATCGACAAGAACTGCTTTCACCTCCACGCCAGACTCCTGCGCCATCGCAAACACCGGCGCAGCAGCCGACAATTGCATCTCCAACGCCAATACCGGTGCCGATGACGCCGACGACGGCACCGGTAATGATGACTCCAACACCCATCACTGCGACGCCTAACACGACGATAACAACTCAACCGACGATTATCACATCGCATACTATCTGAGATGAGGTCTCGTCTAGTAGCGGCAGCGAAGCTGCGTCTGATAAGGACAAGACCAACAATTAAACCACGAAAAAGTTATACATAACTGCATATAATAACATTTAAGGCACTATTTTTTCATATGGAGAGATTTATTATCAATAATTGTCCTGGACCTTATTTTTTCGAAACGAGGCAATTGCTACATCTTGCTCTAATTTTTTTTTTTTAAGCGAAGTGGTTGTGTTTAGAAGGTGGTTCAATTTGTTATGGTTATTGTATTGCAATTCTGTGTCTCTGAGGACGTTTTTGCTTTGAGGAAATTTAGTGCAGGGATTGACAGAAAAGGTAACAAAATGCATTTCTGTCTTCTAAGAAATATTATGTATTAAAAACCAGAGAATGTAATATAATAAAAAAATTTTTCTAAAAGTTTTTATGAAAAACGATAATATTTTGTTAAAAAAATATAATATATTGTTCTTCATAATAGCAGATGTAAAAAACAAAAAATCTTATAATATCCAAAATTATTATAAATCAAATTCAATATAATATTTCATTAAAAATATACACTATTTAAAAATTTAGGATAAATGAAATTCATTTTGCTACCTTACAATCTCTAAATTTATGATAGTGAAGAACTTACTTGCATTAACACAAAGATTCATCTCATAACATTTTTATTTACCGGTTAAATTAAAAATGTACATTTTTTTAATTTTTTTACTACTATTAGTTAAGTGCATTAATTTCAAATTAATAATCCTTAAACATCGTAAATGCGTAACAATGCGAAAAATTTGTTTGTGCAAAATACTAAAGCGCATATCATAGTAATTAATGTGAAGTATTTTATTCACCTCAGCACAAAATTCTTAAGTAGCAAGTCTTGAAGTAGCATACATGTAAATAGCAAACGTGCGTTAGCTCAAACAAGCTTTGATTCATTTATTAGTTTTTAGAATTCATGATTACTTTATATATTTATACATATTATATAAAGCACAGCTGCTTTTAAAAATATTTCTTTTGCTAAAGCCATTTACTTTAATTGTAGGTACTATATATCTAAACAAATTATAAAATCTATATGCAACTTATAAGAGTGAAAATTAATGTTCTTATAGATCTCTTATAGGTTTTGTACATTTTTAATAGGGTGATATGATGTAAATAAAGAAGTATAGTGTAAATATAAAAAAATGTACCGAACTGAAAAAAGTGTTTTCATATTCTTACTAGGTATTCATTTAAAGAGCTATATGAGCGTATATTTCCATACCGTTACCAAAATTGCAGTTTTCCAAATTTTTCGGTTCTTTTTAAAACTTTTTAAAAATATTAAATTGTAAAATTATATTGAAAACTTTAGATTATGCAATTTTCGGTATCTCATATTTCCTTAAGTTTATTTTATAGTTTTCATTGCAATTTTTTAAATACAGTTTTATTTTAGTTTATTAAACTATTTAATTATAAAAGTTATTCAGATTTTACTGTAATTATGCATATTTTTTTCATGGATTTACTTACTTAAATTTTAATGTAAGCAGCTAAAAAATTTAGCTCCCGATTTACGAAAAAAGTTATAATTAAAAATATTCAATTTTAGTTAATATATTCATCTCATCTTTTGAATAATTCCAATTTTGATTCGCAATATACGTACTTTTAAAAAGATTTATGGTGATAAATACCCGTGAATTTTCATTAAATGCAATAAATATATTAGAAAATAAACTGATAGAAAATTTTTAACTTTCGACATCTGAAAGTGCAATTTAAAATTTTTGTTTAAATTATTTTGACTTCTTGAAAATTCATTTATAAAATTAAGAATATTATTGTAAGTAAATAAATATCTTTCACAATTGAATTTAAGTCAACTATGTTGATTGTAGTTGTTAATGTTCAATGGTATTTTATAAAAATAAATTGCATTTATATAAATTCTTAAATGTATTGTTGTTATTCAATAAAATTTAGAGGGTAAAGATTGTTTTGAAAATAAATAATTATTTTAATATTTAAAATAAATATTTTATTTACAATTTTATTATTTTAAATTATTTATTTTTGTATCTATCTCATCTAGCAAAAGTTGAGCTTCATCTTCTTTCCAAAGTAAAGTATTTATCTCTTTGTCACTGGCATCTTTTATAAAGCTTTCAAGAACAATTTTTATTTGTCGAAGATCAAATAAACAATGATTCTTGCCCAAATACCATTTTCCAAAGCTTTTAACAGGCACACTATTTATCACAGAATGCAAACGTTTTTCGGCAATGAACGACAAAAATTCGTAAAATTGAAAATAGTTCATTCCAAAAGAGGCTTTTAACATAATTTGACAGTGCGTTCTCCAATCATCCATGTCTTTGCAATCTTCAATTTCCTTCATCACAGCTGCCAGCTCTTTTTTTAATGAATTCCATACATTCAAAATATTGCAACCATTTAACCAATTATGATTTATAGATATTGTGTCTTCCTAAAACAGTTGGAGAACAAAATTTAGTATGGAAAGCATTAAGGGGGTATTGAAGCACCTTGAAAGCTGACGTTGTGACCGTCAAAGACGCTCATGCAAGCCCATGCATTCGAGCGCATTTTGACGCGGAAAATGACGTCAGCTCATTCGGTACCCGACACTCCTTTAACTTTAAAATATATATTGTAGTTCTAAACATATTTACCAAGTTCCATACTTGATGATGCCATCCTGATGGTACATATATAATTTCACCTACTTCTTGAATTATTTCAATACTTTTTAATGATTTATTGTAAGTACGATCACATTTAGAAGCATTATTAAGCTCTGCATTTGTTACATCATAAACTAGTTCTCCATTTACATTTCTGAGGTAATTTTCCTGACCAGGTGGAAAAAGCAACCAGCGCTTTCTTCCAACAATATTAGCCGACCAACTGTATGACGTAAAAACATCCACATGAAACGGTGTCCTTCAATATAAAACATTTATTAATAATGTAATATAATATAAACTTATTTTAATTATAATTTTACCATGTTCCTTTTGGTCCCATATATACAAACATATAATCGTCATTCAAATTTGGATGGGCAGTATAATATTCATTCAACCAATCCGAAGCAAAAAATTTAGGCACATTATAGATTGATGATATATCTGAGTGAGACTTGATGCAATGCCAATCTTTCAAATATAGCAAAGGCATTTTGTTTGAGTAATTACAATTACGATAATCAATCCAGTAATCAAGATAAGCTCTTATTAGCATGTCATGTTTGTGTTGGGCATTATAAAATCTTTTGTTGCAATCTGCTATAGGAACTTTACAATCACCTAAAATTAATATTGCATAAAATGTATACAAAAGTGCTTAATTATTACTATTGTTTTAGAAAAATATTTTTTACCAAAACTTTCTTTTAACCATTCAAAATTTGGCGCGTCGTTTATGTTCCAATTTCGTCTGCTTGGCCAATCTTTTGTTATATCTGAATCGAAGATGCAAGGTTTATTTATTATTAAAAAATTTTCAAAATATTCATTGTAAGCCATAGAAGGATTTGTTTTGATGATCTTATCTGCACCTCCTCCATCATCGTATTTTGGTACAAGTTTCTCATTATTTATTTCTATGGTTGATATCCTACAAAAGTTAGGTTACTTTTTATGAATATCGTTTAAAATATTTAATTACTGAGTAAGATAGAAACTTACATTTCACAACCAATAGTTTAACTTGAAATAGTACAAAATTACAAAATAAAACGAACATCACTATGAAATACATAACGTAATATTAAAATACAAACATGACTACTGAAGAGAGAAGCTCCTTCATCCATCTTACACACCAAAAAGGTGGGGATGAACATGCAGTCATAATGTCATAAACATAAATTATACGCGTAAAACTTGAAATTGTTAAATTTGTAAAAAATAAATCTTTTAATTTAAAAAAAAATAATTTTCATTTATCAAAATGCTTTATTTAACTTTTTTCCATATTAAATAACATATAATATAATAGTTAAAAAATTATAAAAATTTGACTAGCAAATATCTTGTTCATTAATATAATAACAGCTTTATACATATTTTAAAAATGTTAAAGTTTGGAAGATTTCTTTGATTGCTCAACAATAGCTTGCTCTAAAAATTCTTTGATTTCTTTAGATGTATATTTGTATTCAGTTAAAATTTCTATTGTATGTTCACCAATGTAAGTATTAGAATTTTTCACAGCACATGATTCAGCTGGTGTTCGAGAAAGTCTGGGAGCTGGATTAGGCATTATCAAGCCATCTTTTCCATTTACAAAACTTTTTTGAAAATTATTATGTGGGTGAGAAGCAACATTTTCAAATGTTAAAACTGGTGTTACACAAGCATCACTTCCATCAAATATCTCACACCATTCAGATTGATTTTTAGTTTTGAAAATATCAGACAATTTAATTTTGCATTTTTCAAAATCATCAAATTGTGGTAATTCATCTTCAGAAAGTCCAAGCTTTTCTAAAAGCTCTGCATAAAATTGAGGCTCTAAAGCTCCTATTGCCATGTAGTGACCATCTTTAGTCTCATAAGTATCATAAAAGTGTGCACCAGTATCCAATCTAATAACAATATGTAAATAAACAAAAATGTAAACAGCAGTTTTCAAAGAATTGTAAATAAAGCAAAGTTTACAAATTTTTTCCCCGTGGTTGACCCCAAAGTCCAGGAACATTCTGTGATCTATAAAACCAACTTCCTAAATAAGCTGTGCCTTGAACCATTGATGCATCAATTATTTGACCTTTATAACTTTTATTCCTTTCAAATAAAGCCATCATTATTCCAAAGGCACACATCAATCCCCCTCCACCAAAATCAGCAGCAAAATTAGAAGGTGGTGTTGGTTTTTGATTATAACGACCAAAAATGGATAACATACCTTAGAACATACAGGATAAGTATTGAAAATTTAAATTTTAAAATTGACTAAGTAAATGAATTCTTTTTCAATTTTACCTGACAAACTTAAAAAATTAATATCATGTCCTGCCATTTTAGCATAAGGACCATCTTGACCAAAACCAGTTAATCTAGCATAAATTAATTTGTTATTTGTTAACATGAGATCTGTTGGTCCTAAATGCAATTTTTCCATAACACCTAAAAATTTTAAAAAATATTTAACTATTATTCAGGAATTATAAAAAAATGTTATAAATACCTTTTCTGTAAGGATCTATTATGACATCACATTGGTCACTTAGTCTTTTAAATATATTAATTCCTGCCTTAGATTTCAGGTTCAAAGCAATAGATTTTTTTCCATTTCCAAGAGAATCAAGTTGTGCTGAACCAGGCTAAATATATTGAATAAAAATATCATCTTTTTAAATCATGTGTAACTAATTAATTATTTAAAGAATTAAATTAGTTTTATAATTTCCTACCTTATCAACTCTTATAACTGAAGCCCCAAAATCTGCTAGTAACATGCCACAAAAAGGTGCAGGTGCAAGTCCTGCTAATTCTATTACCTTTACCCCTTTCAAAGCCATTATTTACTGTTAATTAACAAAATGAAAATCCAAAATTTTAAAATATTAAAATATATTGCTTTCGATTTATTTATAACTACATTTTGAGCATAGATAAATGCAGTTTTCAGTGTAAAGGTGTAATTTACGTACCAAATTTGAATATCGAATATTCTCGACTTCGAATTTTCCAGATAAGATGTATTTTTAAAATTGTAAAACCGTTACTTAAGCTTTAGTAAAAATGAATACATCTTATATTAATATTATTTTTTAGCACTTGGATAATGTCTACTAAACTATTTTATCAAATAATAAAGTATTTCGATAAATATAAAAAATATATTTATACTGGTTTAATAAATAAATAAATAAATATTGTTCACATATTCATCCGACCGTTACGCCGCTGCTTAATCTATTTTTTTATCACTGCAACTTGGTCAGACGTGCTCAGTCATCGGTCAGCTCGCATCAGCAATGCAAATCAGCAGCAATGCAAATAATTAAGCAACAGTCTACCAATTGCAACATAAAATAGGTTTTTTATCAAACATGGGTAGCCGATCAGCTATTATATCGTTTATCGTCCCATCGGGAGTGTTTTCACTTACAGTATCGCCGGCTCGCGGCTATTGGTTCATCGTAGTGACCTCTGCGATACTTTGCGTCGTTCAAAATACAATATATACCTATGTTCGATTCGTGGCAACAGCGCATTTTCTCGAGGTTCGCGCTTCGCGCATACGTATGTTGCGAAGGCCCGTGAGTGCGATAAGGACAGCGAATGTGTACGGCAGCTGCTGCCGTCGAGGAAAATTCGTTCGAAGAACCTTGTGGTAGCGCGAGCGAAGCGACGCTTTGATCGCTCAGTCTCTCTCTCTCTCTCTCGACCGCGGAAAAGAACCACGAGGGAAGAAGAATAACCCGCAGAGGATATATTCCTGCGTGCACACATCCTCGGTATCGAGTCGCAGGCTAAGAAGAAAGGACTTTTGTGCCTGCAGTTGAGTCGCACCTTCTTTCATATGCACACGCTGCATAGACACTTGGAGCAAGGCTACGCGCAAATACGTACACACACGTACAGAGGAGAGTGAGAGAGAGAGGCTCTTCTGACTAAACTATATTCGCGCGCGCTGCTGTTGCTGCTGGCACACGACGTCGGAATGCAGCTTGCGGATAAGTGAGAGAGAGCAAAGCGCAAGATCCAGAAGTAAACGGACGTGCAAGAAATTGTCATCTGGACGTCGGGTAGACGATCGATTGTCTCAGCCTCATCGCTCACTCCGTAGGGCGACGTAGGAAAAAGAAATTTTTGTCTCGTCGCTGTAAAAGCGGATATTGTAAATCGAGTGTGTGCGCGCGCGCGCACTTGGAGCGAACGGAAAAATGGCACCCGAAATGATAAACAAGAACCGGATGATGGTTTTCAAGAACAAAGGGAAGGATCAGGATGTAAGTATCTTGAACATTATAATTGCCTTGTTCGCTTGGCGTCTATATATATAGGTATAAGGATTTCGGAGTGATAATGTAACGGCAGTGCCTGTTGGGACCGTTGGTGAAGGGGCGCGACGGGCGTTCTCGCGCTCCTCTACGACGGTTTCCAAGGCGTGCAAAAAGAGAGGTAGAGAGAGAAAGAGTATGAGAGAGAGAGAAAGAGGAGTGCGTGAGCGCGAGCAAGAGCGAGAAAGAGCAGGTGGAAGTCGTATGCGAGGCTCAATGCTCCCGTGGCACGTTTGAGATAGACAGAGAGGGATGGTGCGAGAGAGAGAAAGCAAATTTTTAGCACGGATGCTCATGACACCTATCTTTTGACGCCGCTTCGATTCTTCTTCTATCTCTCTCTCGTTCCTTTTTCCTCCGTCTCCCACGTTTGCGCCCCACCGCTGTAACTTGGATCCTTGATAGTTTCCAAGTTCGCAAGGGTGACACTTGCAAACGCTTGGCGAACGATTTTTGCGCAGCTAGTTTTAAGGATTATGCCTATGTATAGATGATAGTCTGGATGGAGCTTGAGATTGATGTGGAGACCTATGATGGTGGATCTGACTGCTTTTTCTACTTGTATGCCAAGAATTAAGAAGAGAATGATGATTAGCTAATGAGTCATTGTTAATTTTATTTGGCTATGATTCGAAAAATTCTTAATGCCACTCCTATACTGTTTTGCTTGGGTTTTGCTTTTTATTTTATGAAAATTATGCGACTAGGGTGCAAGAAAATATTTTCATGATTATATGAAGGGGTTTGGATTTGAAAAAGACTTGAATGTATCATGAAGTAGGATTGAATCTATTTATGAATTCTGGTTGAGTGGATTTAACTCCTTGCGTGTGGTTGGCGTGCATCGTCATGAGCAAGTGAGCTTGAAATGTGGATATGCATATAGGCGATAAAAATCCATTGAATAGAATTTTTGTACTCATTTTCAGCCCACGTAGCTAATTTTGCTCCCACACCCAAGGGGTTAAAGATGTTCAGTCTTATAAAAGGTTAGCTTGATTCAAAATGTATTTTTATTCATGATAACTTCAACCATATGTAAGAATTTCAATATATTATATATTGTAGTTATATTTTACATTTGCATCATATTTTACTCTAAGTGAATAATATGTGTAGAAGTATCCAATAACCCATTGAGATTAGTCATTAATATCTGTCTTTAAATATTTTCATTTTTATAATTACCATTAAATTAAATTGTTATTGTAAATTAAAAAAAAAACTCTACGTGCATTCTTTTTCTTAACCACTTGATTTTTACCTTTATTAAATTACTATACTTTTGTTGCATTACATGGTGCAATATCTGTTCATGTCAAATTAAAGAATGTTATTTAATGCTTACAATAATAATTATTACATTTTTAGGAGATGAGAAGGAGGAGAAATGAAGTCACAGTTGAATTGAGGAAAAACAAACGAGAGGAAACTCTTCAAAAGAAGAGAAATGTTCCAGTTACAGATTCTACTGGTATGAAATTTCATTACAAAAATACCTTATTTTATTTTTGATTTATTAAACTGTTTTTTTTTTTTTTTTTTTTTTTTGATTTCAGATGAGGATGATATTGACAGACAGTTGGCCAAAACTAACTTGCAAGAATTGGTTATGAAAGCTGCTAGTTCAGATCCAGCTGAACAATTACAAGCTGTATTGGCTGCACGAAAGTTGCTTTCTTCTGACCGTAATCCACCAATAGATCCCCTTATTGAGAGCGGCATTTTGCCAGCATTGGTGCGATGTTTGGAACAGCATGACAAGTAAGTCAACTGAAAATGATTTTAATAGACATTTAATAAATCTATTGAATATTAATAAATTTTATATTTTCAGTCCATCTCTACAGTTTGAAGCTGCTTGGGCATTGACGAACATTGCGAGTGGAACATCTGCTCAAACAAATGCTGTAGTTCAGGCAGGTGCAGTTCCACTTTTCCTCCATTTACTGTTGCATGCCAGTCAGCAAAATGTGTGCGAACAAGCTGTTTGGGCCTTAGGTAAATACAATTTTAAGTATTTCAAAATATTCAATAGAAATACATTAACAACATTTAAAACTTTATACTCATTTTGTAGGAAATATTATTGGCGACGGTCCAGCACTAAGAGACTATGTTATTCGACTTGGAGTTGTACCACCATTATTATCATTTATTAAACCAGATATACCTCTTCCTTTTCTTCGTAACGTAACGTGGGTTATTGTCAACCTGTGCAGAAACAAGGATCCACCTCCACCAGTTCCAACAATGCAAGAAATTTTGCCTGCCTTAAATGTTCTTATTCATCACGCAGATATTAATGTAAGTTGATATTTTAGGAAGTTTCTATTACTTCAGAATGTTCAATTCCAAGGTGTAATTAAATAGCCATTTTATGTTGGATATTTTGCAGATTCTTGTTGATACAGTATGGGCATTAAGTTATTTAACGTACGGTGGAAATGAGCAAATTCAAATGGTTATTGACAGTGGTATTGTACCACAATTAATCCCACTTCTTTCACATAAAGAAGCCAAAGTTCAAACTGCTGCTCTCAGAGCAGTTGGAAATATTGTAACTGGCACAGATGAGCAGACACAAGTAGTTTTGAACTGTGACGCATTATCTCACTTCCCAAATCTGTTAACGCATCCTAAAGAAAAGATCTGTAAAGAAGCAGTGTGGTTCCTTTCAAACGTCACAGCTGGTAATCAGCAACAAGTACAAGCTGTCGTAGATGCAAATTTACTACCTCTTATAATTCGAGCTTTGACAAAGGTTTGTATGTCAAAACCAAAATCAAATTTTTTCCAAATTGAATTAAAACTAATTTTTTATCATTAACATTTTTAGGGTGAATTCCAAATTCTCAAAGAGGCAGCATGGGCGATTAGTAATTTTACGATAAGTGGAAACAAAGAACAAGTAGCAAGACTCATCGAAGAAGGAGTTGTACCACCATTCTGCGACTTACTTTCTTGTAAAGATCCTCAAGTACTACACGTTGTTTTGGATGGAATTCACAATATGCTTAAATTAGCTGGACCACAAGTTGACGTTTTAGCGCACATGATTGAGGAATGTTCCGGCTTGGATAAAATTGAGGAATTGCAGAGTCACGAAAACGTAGAAATTTATACGTTAGCGTATGACATTATTGAGCAATACTTTTCAGAAGAGGTATGCCTACATTTTTTTATCTAAAATTTCAAGAAATTACTAAATTTATTAAGTTTAATATTTAAACCTATTTTTTTTGCAGAATGACGATGTAAACATAGTACCCTCAATAGGAGATGGAAACTTTGAATTTGATCCATCATCGACAACTATTCCAAGTGAAGGATTTAAATTCTGAGTGATCCTTTACGTTCCCTACCCGATTGTGCCGTCCCCCGACAAACTCCAACCTGGAGCCGTTTTGCTTTACCTCGTCCTATCCTTTTTCCACATCACCTTATTGCTCCGGTCGATGCGCAGCTAAACGTGATTATGATGCGCTGGTACTGAACCAAGAAATTTTATTAAGATATTGGGCCCAAAGCAACACAACGTTAACTGAACTGGCCTTAGTGATGGGCAATTATTGAAACAAAAAAAAGATAGGGGGCCGTTCGACTTTCGACGATCCGTGCGAGCAAGAAGACCCGAGGAATAAGTCAACGACCACTCAAATCGACTGTGTTCTTTTATTCTTCATTCTTTTTACGATATTTGATTTACCATTTGTAACATTTACATCGTAAAACAAGTCTAATTAAGATGCTAATATACTTGAAAAAAAACGTTAGCGTAAATTATTTTTTCGAGCTTTTTAAATAAAGTTGATCATGGTTATTAAAAACAGAACACGCGTGATTATTAAATTTTGTTAAATAAGGAAGAAAAAAGTCGCAATCATTTGATTTCAGTAAGATAATTATTAATCTTGTACGGGCCGCCGAATCTTGGTTCATAATGTTACATTTATAATCCATTCGTGTATATTTTAGGCATGTTAAATTTATAATAGTATCGATTTTTAAGAAAATTAAGTAATTACTCTTTATTAGCGTAATTAATAACTACGAGCGTTCTGTAAGAAGAAGAGCAGCAACAATAAAAATGTAGCGTACATTAGATACCGTGGCTGTAACGATCAAGTTTCTTATTCTATCTGAAATTAACAATGTATATTTTTTCTTCAAATACATTGACGAATCAAATTTATGTGTTTATGATATTACTTATTATTTGCCTAATATTTTTTTATCAACCTCATTTACTTGCAAATTTTTTTTGTTTATTATATGGAACTGAAATTAAGTAAAGTGCATTAGGAGTAGAAATTATAGAATGATAAAACAACTTTCAAATATTTTTTTATATACGCAGATTAACAAAATTGTAAGAATTCTTTTTACAAATTAGTCGCATTAACTTAAATAACAAAATTACTCATTCATCTTCTTTATACATTATAGTTGGGTCATTAAAGTTATGCAAATCATCTACATAAAGCTCTTCCGGTAATGCTTCCTCTTCATTATTCGGAAAATACGTCGGAAAATATGGTGTTTGTTCCAAGGCTTTACAATTCTTGAGTGGCAAAACCGTATCATAAATTTGTACAAAACTGTTAGTCTCACCAGCTGATGCTTGTCCAAGAATCCATATAACATTGTATTTTGTGTTTATTCGAATTATCTGAAATGAAAATGAAAGTTAGTTTTTCTTATTTTCTGAAAGAAAATCAGTGCTTGCTGATAGAATGAAAAAAGCGAAAAGTAAGACTCACTCGCTGTCCTCGTAAGTAACGATACCGATTACCCATGTGACCCGGCATTTTTGTTCCTGGCATTACACGTGCTTTATTTCCTCCTGAACCAATGTTTCCAGGTCTTCTGTGTGTTTTTGTTACACCGTGACTAGCAGGCATACCAGAAAAGCCCCATCGCTTCATTACTCCTTGAAATCCTCTATCTATTCTGTAATCAAAAAATGAAAAAATAAGTTTAATTAATTTAACTAAGAAGTCAATACATGTGGCCCAAATTTATAGTTTGTTATTTATATATTTAGCTACTTACGTTTTGCCTCTAATATCAACTATTTGACCAGGTATAAAATGTGTCGCATATAGAGGAGTACCCGGTTGCAATGCTGCTTCAGGTGAAACAAAAAATCTTGCTAATATACGTTTTGGCATGACTCCAGATTCATTAAATAAGCCACAATAATCTTTTGTGAACTGAAAAGAATGCATTCATCTTGATAAATTTTAAAGATTATATTACTTTATTTACGTACTAAATATTTTAGCAAGAAAGTACCAGCTGAGGATCACAGCTTTCAGCTCCAACCAACATGCATCCATGTTTTGAAGGTCTAGGATCTTTTCTAGTTGTTATTCTAGCTTGATATGCTTCTGGAGGTGTATAATTTATAACATGATTATCCAAAACCTAAAAATTATCAGATAAAACGTATTTTTTTAATGAATTAATATTTTTGTAACGTAGTTGAGTAAGTTATTTTTTAGTAAGACTGATGATATGGTATAACTACTTGTCATTTTAAAATTGACTCATGAAGTGATTGCTTTACCTGCACCAACAAATTTCTCTTGATGAGAAACTTATTTAGCACAAAACATTGACAATAAATATTAAGTTTATTGTTGGAGTGAGACCATGAATTTCAGATATCAAATTTATTAAAATTACATTGTTATTAGCATTCTTAAATAAATTTATAGTTTCTTTTTATTTTGATGACTTACTTGAAACATTGTAGTAAGAACTCTTTTTCCATCTTTCATCCACATTGGAACAATACCAAGTTTTTTAGCAAGAACTCCAACACGTCTGTACTCTGGCTGCCATTCTACTGTTGGCTCAATTATTTGTAATTTTAACGGTGATGGACTTCCATACACAAGATCTGGTTGTGGGTATTTGTCTTTTATAACTTCTTGTATAAAGTCTTTATTCTCTTTAGTTAGATACTCTTCATGCCTCTGTAGCAAAATAATTTGCAAATAAAAACTAACTTTGACTACTCAAAAGTATTTTATCATATTTTATCAAAAAATCTTTTGTATATTTACCACTCGATTTTGTTTTATAAACCACGGTGGAAATCGTTTTTTAGGATATGGATTTAACAGCTTTTTTCCTCGATTTGGTAAAGTAAAAGTTTCTAGTCTACAAAATAAAATAAAAATGTAAAATTTCGTAAAATGTACGTATGTAAATCTTATAAGAATATTAACTTACGATGGCTGGAGGAAGTTTTTAAGCGGTAAAAATCCATTACAGACTTTCAAAAGCGTTGTCATTTTTCTGTAAAAAATTAACTGTATTAAAGTTAAATGAAACAAATATAAAACAATATATATTTTCGAAATACCTGTTATCAATACATGCAAATGCCCTTTAAACAACAGGTGATTGAGTTTGAAAATGTTAAAAAAGTTGCCACAATGATTAATTAGTACGAACAATTATTTTTGGTATTAGCGCAAGATTTTATTCATTTTTGAAACGAAATATTGTAATGCTGCTCTAAATTAGAGGTTAGATTGTTTGATGAAAATGTGTCGTCGCTGATGTGATCGGTCACATTTCTCCAGAAAACTTTTTTATCGATTGAGAGTGAAGAAAGTGAATGGCCTTATCAAGCTTCGCAGAAATGCCACCGATACGGTCTGTGGCAAAAACGGTTTAAAATTTTATAAAGAAAAACCAACAACATCAAGCAACTTTAAAAACATCAAATTAAAGATCATTTTTGTTACTAAAAACTTAATGAAAATAATAGAAAAGGTCGTAAGTTCTAATGTAAATTTTTCTGTATGAAACATGTTTAAACTATATTTAATTATTAACTATAAATTTATTAATAACTATATATCAATGAGCTTATTTATCATTTTTTCTCTTATATAAATTTGTTAATAATTTTATTTTTATGCTTATTGAAATTGAAATGTAACTAACATTGTATGTTTTTGATACATTACTTTTAGAAGTAGCTGTTGATTATAAATAAATTGTACCGATAGTAAATAATAACAAAAATACTTTTATTTTTGATGGAAATAAGTGTGAACAATTAATTAAAGTAAGAAAGCAAATATTATACTCATCATTTTACGTATTAAATTTATAAGTTTCAAGCACGAAGCAGAACAGTTCTTCATTTAATTCCACACATCAAGTACATCTGAAGCTGAAATCAGCAGGTCGGGTTGCCCGAGCACTTAACGAGCGCATGGAACAGGATAATCGGCGGTTACGATTCTATGTGAACGCGACGTCTCGACTCTCCGGGACAGGTGAATTCGGGGGCCGTACACAAGTGCAGCAGCAAAAGCAGCAATACCAGTTTCAAAGCGAGATAGAGGAAAGGCCAGAGAGAGAGGGAGAGAGAGGGAGATCTCTTGACACGCGTGTGCATCGATGTCCGGCGCTCCCGAGGGAAATCCACTTCATGATGGGAATCCCATTATTTCCCGAGCGATATAAAAGTAGGTAGCCGGTCCAGCGTCCAGGCTATTTCGTCGGCCGTCGGACCATTTTCTCTTCTCCGATCTGCGCCACCCTTCTTCTTCCTCCCTCCGCCTGTAGCTGAACGTTATATATGGTTTTCTGCTCCGAGCGAGCCCAGCTGTCCACACACACACACACATACACACATACACACACACACACACACATACACCAATAGAAGTGAATTTTTGCTTCAAGCTTGGTGCTCACGATGGCGAATTCCGTTTGTATCGGAAAAATTTTTCCAGTAGATGGGATTTTTAGAGATTGCCTGCTTGCTGGTTTTATTACTGCAAGGAAATTTCGAAAAATCTTCCTCAAGGTTGAGACAGAACAGTATAATAAAGGATAATGTTAAAAAAAGATCTGATTATTACTTCCGACATTTTCATTATTAATTAGTTTCTTGAAGTTTCTTGAAGTCAAAAAATAATTTACAAAGAAAACAGTTGGAGATTCCCTTTTTTTTTATAAATGTTTAAAGGCTGCATCGACGCATTACAGCACAAGTCAAAAGAAGCAGCATTCCGCAAAAAAAGAATGCAACGTTGTCTCGCTTTTCGTGCACGCTCGAGCGCGCGAAAGACTCTCATTTCTCCATTGTCTTTCGACCGTCCGTCCGTCCGTCCGTCCACTCGCTTCCTCTTCCGGGCCGGACGCTCAGCTTCGGTGCGCCGTTTTTATTTCGGATTAATACCCCTCCTGTCGCTTCCATAGATTCACCTCGAGAGAGAGAGAGCGAGAGAGCCGAGACAGTTCTGAAATGCGCGCGCGTTTGTCCCCGAGAATGACCGTGATAAAGTCGCCTTTTCTCTTCCCTCTCTCCTTCTCTTTCTCTTTTTCCCTCGATAAATGGCACGGCAGCTTTTGTATTTTTCATTTTCACCATTATTGCCGCTCCAAGCGCGAGATTGCGTTTATCGAAGGGCCGTATCCCCGAGTTCTACTGTTTATTTCTTCGCCTTTTTTCTCTCGTCTTGGCTCTGATCCGGAAATCGTTTCGGAGATATTTCTACGGCTATACAGGCAGTCGTGGGCGAATAGGAAATTGAAAAATCTGCACGGGAAAATAAATAAACCGATGCTTTTGCCATTTTACTTTGGAATAATATCTCTTATTAAAGTAAGTGAAATTTAGTTCTTTTTTTATCTACAAGCTTCTCTCCATTATTTAGTTTTATATTTTATCAGTAATAACGCACTAACTTTTTTCCGCCCTTTACTACGCTATTAAAAGCCACTTTATAGAGCCATAACGAATTAACTACCGGGAAGTCAGAGGCGAAAACAGAAAAGTCAAGAAAGAAATACATACATTCAGCGGAACATAAAAGGTTCGTTCTCCACCCTCTCCTACGCCATAATAAAATGCGTCCGAAAAGCAGCTCGGCGAAATATCATGAATACAGCGGCTCGTATATACGAGGCATAAATGTTCGATAAACGAGCTTTTCTCTCTGCATTGCGTTAAATATGTACAGCTCCATTTTCGTGCGGCTCCTCTTTGGGGCTTAAATCTCGCTCTAAATAAAAGCGGTGGGCGAAAAATATGAGGCACGCAATAAAGGATTCTCGTCCATATATAAGGGCCCCATTTTTCCTCGTGAAAACGAGGCACCGTATAAAATAAATATGCCATGAAGTGGCTGCTTTTTTTTCGAAGCTTTCGCCTGTCTTTCCGTTTTTTTTGTGCTCGCCTCGTCTCTTTGATGCGCTGAAGGCTTGTTTTAGTTTCGAAATGGAAGAGGATTGCGTATGTGAGTTTTCCGGAAATTCTCTCTTTCTGCATATACTTAGCGAAGCTAATTTGCGTTTTTACCCGCGTAATGTAACATGTGAGAGAAGGTTCTCGTTTGGAAAGCAAATACGAAAGTATTAATTTTAGATGGGAAAACTTTGACGCGTTTGTAAAACGTTTCAGGTTCATTTTAAATAGTAGCAGGCAAAATGTTCTGCCAATATTTATTTTTTATACAAAATAAAATGGGAATTTCATACTAAAATGTACCTCTTTCATCTAAATTATTATATCTTATATTAAATATATCATGCCATAATAGCAGCATTATTTACAAGCTTTAAATTTCGAAAATAAATTGAAAATTGATCAAATAAAATTCGACCTGCACTTAAGTGAATACAAAATAAATAAAAGTTGAAAAAGGTAAGTGAACAATAAAAGATAAAGAAAAAGAAGTAACGAGGAAGGACTGCAGGGGGCGCAGGACTTAAAGAGTACGGGAAGGGGAAAGACTTTTTAAGCGAGTCGAGGGATTCGCTTCGGGCTTTAGAAAGAGATGTGTGTTGCCGTGTAATTGATTTATTTTATATATATATACTATTTCTCACACACCCAAGTTGCAAAAAAAGAATTATACATTATGCACGTACATTTTCAGTAAAACGTGATAAATATTTATATAATAAGACGTGCTTCAGCTTTATTTGAAGGGAAGTATGACACTATGGACGCAAAGTGCCTCTCACGCGTAAGTTCGCGCACTTAAACCCTAGCAGAGGCGAGAAAAGCATAAGAGAAACGAGCGAGGAGAGAGAAAGAGAGGAGGGCAAGTAGCCTGCCAAAAGTGCGAGAGCGCGGAAAAAGCTAGCGCGTGTGCCTGCGAGGGGCAAAGGTAAAAAGGGATAAAGGGCGAGAAAGGAAGGTCCGAAGAGAAAAGTGGAAAGAGTCAGAGGGAGAGAGAAAGAGAGAGCACGTCTGTCTCTGAGATCAATGAGCCGGGCCGGAGGCGCGAGAAGGAGAGGAAGATCCCTCTTCCGTTTTACCCGAGGATGACCAATAACAAACACCGCTCCTGTGCTTCTCTTTCTCTAATGGAGTTTTTACCGATAAAAAATTTACTCCCTTCCCTTCTTCCCCCGCGTCCTTTTTTTGCAGCGGAGACTCCTCGTCCGTCTCTCCCTCCCCGAGCCCTTGCGCGCTTTCTCTTTTGCCATTTTGTCCCTTTCTCCGTCACTTTATCTCGTCCCCGGTGCCGGACGTCCAGAGCTTCTCCGCGATTTTCTCCCCTTGCTCGCTATGAATGCCAGCTCGGACTCCTCTGCTTATGTGCGTGAATCACTCCACGCTCGGGATTTATTCAACGCGCTTATTGACTTTGGAAACTCTTTTCTAACTTAAAAATTAGTTACATTGATAAATCAGTGTCTAGAATAGTAAAGTAATACCTATTAATACAAAACTCAGTTACGATCAGTATAGGTTAAAAGAAAACAATTTTGAAAAATAATCAAATTTTGCAGACGTTGGGATAACATCGGTACAACTGACTGTTTTTCTTAATCTTTAAAGAAATTTGGGGGTTGAAAAACTATACTAACATGTTTCTAATAAAATGATTATAATTATATTCTTATAGAATACAATGGTCTACGCAAGGTGGATTACGTATCAATGGAAATTGAAAATGAATCAAAACTGTGGAGGCGAACGCGCTGCAGCAACCATAGAAAGCAGCTCTGGAAAGCAGCGTTCGGAGGTAGCCATAGCCCTCCGATAGCGCGGCGCATCGCCGCGCTCTGCTCCGCTCGTCCTCGGACAAAATGGTTTTGAGGTTGCGGTTGTCAGGGCAGGTTATACAAAGTGAAACGCGCGCGTGTGTAGTTTGCGGCAGAGCCGAAACACAGAGACAGAACGAGCGAGCGAGCGACGGCCGGATAAATACGGAGGGGGTGAACGAGAGAAATGAAAAGAGATGAGCGCCGGAGGAGGAGGTGGAGGAGGAGGTGGGAAAATCAAAGAGAGGGAGGGATGTGAAGGGTTGGCCGGCTTAGGCAGCCTCTCTCTCCCCCCGCGCTCCAAGTTGGTTGCGGCGCCGGCATGTATCGATTGTTCCGCGATATAATGCCGCGCATGTATGACTTTACGCGCGTTCCCCCACCGTAGATAAACCCCGTTCGCCTTCTCTCTCTCTCTCTCTCTCTCCCTCTCTCTGTCTGACTGTGTATTTTACTGCCGGCACTCGCTTTCTCGCCTGTTCTACGTCTGCGTCTGGGACTCTGCATTGCTCGCTTTGATTTTCCGTTTTTCGCCCCAAAGGAACACCGCTTTTCTTTTCACTATTTTAGACTCGAACTCAGCCTCTTTTTTTGCTGCTCGTGCGATTGTTCTGCCTTGTCTTTTGATCGCCTGTTGAGCAGCAGAAAAAATGTATTTTTTTCAATTCTACGCTAATATCTTTAATTTTCTTCAAACGCATTAAAAAATAATATCGTACATTTTCTCGGGTGATACTATAACGATCAACATTGTAAACGAAGAATCTGGAAGAGGCGTCTTAATCGAATAAGTTTTCCCCCCTTTCCCTTAAAAGGCCCATAAAAAGCAAGCGAAAGAGCAAAAACATAAAATGCCCATAAAGCATGTCCGGATCTCGGCTGGAAGGAGAACCGCTCGGCAGAGATGCGCCCGGCAAGACGGCCGAGCAGCGAGTAGCGGCGGCAACGGCACCGGCGGGTGCGCGTATTGATCCTCATAATTCCGCGGCGGGGGTAGTCGTGCGCGCGCCCCTCCGAGCCGGTGGGGGGGTGTCCACGAACGCGCTCTCTCTCTCTCTCTCTCTATCTCTCTCTCTCTCGGTCGACCAATAATAAACCTCGCGCGTTATGATAATATCATATCCATATGGGAGCGCGAGCGCCCCGCGGGGTGGCTTTATGATTGGCCGATCGGCCCGGCCAATCGCAGCCGAGGGTGGCGGCCCCTACTCTCCGCCGGCAGAGAGCCGTTATATATGTGCCATATTCATATACGTATATGACGAGGGGTAGTAGAAGCTGAAGAAGGAGAGCCGGAGGAGAAGGAGGTGGAGATTGCGAGAGAGGCGCTGGAGAACGCGAGAGATATCTCGCGCCATTTTTGTTCGCCAAGCCGATGGGCTGCCTTTTTTTTTTCTCTCCCGCTTTTCAGCTTCTCTGTACTTTCTTCTGCTTGCTCGTAAACTGGCTTTTCTACTTTTTTTGCCAAATGCATTTTTATGGATTTTACGGATGGCTTTTCGAGTTATACTAGATCGAGTTTAGATTGTTACTGCTCCTAAAAAAGGAGAAGTGTGAATAAGGTCGTAAAAACTTAATTGCAACGAGTAACATTTTTTTTTTAAACTAAAATTGAAAAATGTTAACAGACTACTGATATTCTTGTGGTTTTTCAAAAAACCGTTACAATGAACGTAATTTTTTTTTGCCGTATACAAATCATTAAAGATTAAATTTTTAGTCAAATCCACTTGACATTTTGACAAATAAATAAACTAAGGAATCGGCACTGCAAGGAGCCATGAAAAAAAGGTACTAGGCACCAGTTCAGCTCGTAGCTTACTCGCAAGCGCGCCGTAGGCAAGTTTTGCAAACGCAGCCGGTGGCGCGTGCAGAAAGTTCCCGCAGCTTTTCTCCATCGGTCCATAGAGCCATAGAGAAGCATTTCTAGCCTGGGCGGCGCGCGATAAAATGCGACGCTTTCGCGCGCGGCCGGGCCATTTTACGGCCAATACTATACGGCGCGGGGAAAAAGAATCGCGCGCGACGCACACAGTCAGAGTCCGGGTAGGCGTTTTATTGGCGCTGGAAATGGGTCCGCGCGTGTATATATGGCCTTTGCACACACCCCCGGACGTATGGTATCGGAGGATATTGATCCCGTCGAGTCCGTCAAGGAGCCGCTGGTCTTCCAGCTCTCCGTTCGCTCGCTGCGCGCCTTCATCTCGCGGATATCTCCTCTCTTCGATCTACGAAACACCCCTCGTGATGTAACGTTAGTGGAACGTTATACTTTTACCTTGGAGGCTATCTTTTTTCGCTCGCTCTCTATTTCCGTTCGAGCTGATTCGCCTATATATCAGATGCTTATCGTAGGCCTATGGAACGACTTTCGCCTATTCTCGTATTGAAATATTATTTTCGAGATAGGGATCCAGTGACGTGTATTTTATAAATTACGAGATTTAAAATGAATATTATTTGTTTACAAAAACTAAGAGCGTCCGGTTCAACAAATAATATACAAATACTGTGCAGAGATTTTAGGGCGCTGTTAAGGCTGCTTTATTTATAAATAAAATCTGGAAAAATCCCAACTATAATTTGGGATTGCAGAAGAAAAAAAAAAGTCAGCAGAGGCACGTGCATGGAGAGCGCAAATACATAGAATCCCGCTCAATCGAGCCCCTTTTTCCGGCCGAGTCGGACGTATATCCGGGAGGTTGCACTCTCCTCTCCCGACGGTTGCGCGCGCGTGGAAATATACCATCTCTCTCCTTCGGTCTCGGAAGGAAAATGGGGGGAGGGAGAGCGCGGGAGAGAGTGGACAGTGGTCTGCCGGAGACGCGCACCCCTTGCAAGACGAGGCAGGCGTTCTTTCCCCTCCGCAGAGAGGAAGGAAAGAAGAGAGAGAGAGAGCGCGGTTTAAAGTGCGCGCGCAGCTTGCAAGCGCGTTATACGCCCGTAGATGATGCTCCCTATATCCAGGGCTTCGCTCTACCGGAGGATGTAAGAAAATGGATGGATGCTGTTTGGGCTATTGATGATTTTGCTTTCGGAGATAGAGTCGGGTTATTGATAGGTTCTTTGTTACTTTCGACAATTATTTTGCGTTGATAAAAATAATTGATCACATAATAATACAAAATTTAATATTTTATCTTTATGAAATTACTGAATATATTAAATTATTTACTTATACAGTTAATACTACTATATCTACATTAATGGTGTATGCGTGAAAGCTGAATAAAACGTTCTGAGAAATTGACAATTAATTCGATAAATTACAAAGTACAAAACCTTGGAGCAAACGGGCTAAAATTTATGTTAAATAGAAAGTTTTTCAAGCCAATAACGAAATTTGCGGTTCCCGGGTAAAAGACTTGGACTTGTTCCCGTCGTGCCCCCTGGACGCACCTCCGAACCTCCCGTATACGTGCTCATCCGTCTCTCCTCTCTCCCACTTTGCTCGAGCGCTCCCGCCCCTCCCTGCCATCCTTGGCTCGGAAAAATTCAATATTTAATATCGCCGGGCAAGTCGGGGCCAAGAGGGTAGCGAAGGTGTTATTAGAGCCTCTCCCACCCCCCCAGGGGGGGCACGTGTGCGGCGCCGCAATGCGCCAGAGCCGGACAGCGCTCCACCAATGGGGTCCTGCTCGGGGGTCGCGGCCGAAGATGGATATGATGGATTTATGGATCTAATAAAGGCCTTGGCGCCGATTGGCGCAGCCGGAATATGACGGGCGGAGCGCGCGGCCGAGCCTCTCCTCGAGCGCGCGACCGGGAGTCGCGAGGCGGCCCCTGGTGGGGGCCGACGCCGTATTTCACCTTCTCCTCCTTGTCTTGTCTTTCCTATGGTGGGGTCGTTCCACGGCTCTCTTTTAGAGGAGCTACCGCCGCCGCCGCCACCGTCGCTGCACTCGCCGGAGGGGAGGAAAGTGAAACAGGTGCTGATGTGTACCGCCGGCGAGGCTGCAGTCACGGATCTCTACGTTTCAGAGCATCTCTTTTTGCCTTCTTGGCTTTTTCGGCTCTCCGCTAGAGTTTGGACAAGATTTGGCTTTGATTTCTTAGATTACATGCAAGCATTTCAGCGTCAACATTTTTAAGGGAGTAAATATTTTTTAAAGGCATTGCAGCGAGTCCGATCCATTTTTTAAGGCTCTACGTAGCATTCTTATCTGAAACAATAATACACGATAATCCAACGTCAGCGGGAATAAATAACCGCTATAAAGAAAATCTCGGCGGAAACTTTATCGCACCGGGCCTGAACAACACCCTGCGTAACCTGCAATAATTCCCGCACACAGCTTGGATTAAGTTCTCTCCGTAACAGACTGCAATCGCGAGGCATATCTTGATCGAGGGCCAAATCCCGCGCGCTCGCATTATACGAATGAAAGCCTCGAACTTATACGGTATTATACATATCCTACCGGCTTTATCGTCGCAGAACGTGTGACTTTGGCTTCTGTGTGTGGCGAAACGATGCCCGCATCTTCGAGCTGGTATTCGCGTGTACTGGTCACGGCGAGAGAGCGGCTCTTGTTAGGGGAGAAACCGTTTCGGTGCTCGTGTTGCACTTTATACTTTCACTGCTTTCACTTTCTTTCTGCTTTGCGAAGGCTCGAGCTTTGAATTTTCGAATTTTCAAGCTTTTTGAAGCCCGCAATTTTTATTCGTGACTTGAAATAAAACACTTTACGGTTAACGAAGGAAAATTTGGTGTTTTTATGAATTCTTGTATTTTTTCATGTTAAATCATATTTAAAAAATTTCTTTTAAGTTTCTAACAATAAGTAGAAAGTGCAATTGAGCAATTCAGTTTTAAAAAAGAAATATCCAAAAACATTTCTTAAAAATAACATTTTTTAAGCAACCACTATTCCCGCGATAAGATACAAAAAGGGTGTTCCCCACGAAATTTCATTAAATTTCGGAAGCAGTAAATCAAACGACCTTTAAAACTTTTTTCCTTTTGCTCGGGAGGGGTCTCGGCCAAGACGTGTGGGCACGCACGCAAGCTCCCTTTGTCTGGGCGGGCGTACATACAACAGTAACAGACAACAGTAGCTCGAGTCTACGCTGGTCAGCCTCGTCGCAACTTTGTGCGCGCCCGCCTGTGGAAGGAAAGGACTTTTTCTCTTTCATCTCCGGGCGACCCTTATTTTTTTCCTCCGCCTCCTCCGCCTTGTCCTCCTCCTTTGTTTCTCTGCTGGCTTCGATTCCTCCCTCGATCGCAAACTTTTCTTTTCGTCGGGCCTCTCTGTCTCTCTCTCTTACTCTCTCTCTCTCTCTCTCTCTCTCTCTCTCTCTGTGGCGCAGAATTTGATTGTTGCAACGGCACGCTGTGCGCCGTCCTTTTCTATGCCGGTGAGAGTCAATTCGCGGGGACAATGGCCACGTGGCTCGAGTGTGTAAAGGGTATTGCGGTACTTCGTTATATTAGGTTTTTTTAGGGGCTGCCTGAGTGGAGATTAAGCTCGAATTTCGGTCCGGTTCGAGGTTCCAGCTCTACTTTTTTACCAGTTACGTTTTTTTTAAAGAAACGAAACTCGATTTAAATTGCCTGACAGCGTAATTTAAATTCATTCTACGTTACAATAAAAAAAAAACGTAACAAAAGTTTTCTGCAATCAAAAAATGCAAAAAAAAAGGCAAAGAAAATAAAGAACTGGGAATCGAAGAAAATGGCAAAATCATTCAAGACTGATAATTTAGTTAAAGCAGCGGTATTAAAAGCTTGCTCGAAAAGGCGAACAAGGACGACGAGGGGCGCGGGGGTGCAAGAGGGGGAGGTATAGAGGGCGGCTTGGCAGTAGGGTCGCGTTACGGATAGCCAGCTTAACTGCGGCATATTATACGAATTAATTACCCTCCTCGCCATTGACTTGGACGTATTATTTATCCCTCGTCTCGTTCCTCCCTTCTCTTTGTTTGCTTTCTTCATTACTCACCTGGCGCACAAGATATTTTTCACGTAATGGAAAGTCATGAATCCACTGCACTGATTTTTGAAGTGAAATTTTTCAAGGCACGCCTTTTAACTTCCTTATCGCCCGTAAAAGAAACATAGCTCCTGTGACGTTCATGGATTGAGAGCCACAGTCTAACCGCAATTTATTTTATCATTATTAATGTTTTATAACTTTTATTACTTCAATTTATTATATACACGATTTATTTCAACATAATATAAATTCTACGTAAAAATACGTAGTATCCACGCATTTAAAATTGAAGTTTCACTTCTACGGCGGCACGATTTTGTTCACTCAAAATAAAAGAAGCTCGCGGCATTATACCGAGGGAGAGAGAGTAGGAAAGCATTAATCGAGCTCTGCATGCGCTCACGCACGTAACTCCTGCAGCCATTCTAATTTGGCGGAGGCGCGAGCCGTCGCGCATTTATTTCGACGTAGAGCGCAGCAAGACGCAATCGGAGATCGACCCTATCTCTCGGCTGCGCACTTCCGCGCCGCGAATGCAGAGTTGCGCGCGGAGAAAACGGCGAGGGAAATCTCGCTCCGCGGTATTAAAGCGGATAAATCTTTAAAAAACGGTCGGGCGCACGGGGAGGCATAATTCAGCCCTATCTGAAAATACATAGGTACAGAGCGAGAGCGAGCCTCGGTTTTAAAGTAAACTGTTTACAGGGCGCATTACCCGGGTGCGCGCGGGGGGGGGGGGGAGGAGGAGGGATTCGTACATGTAGAGGAGAGGCGTTATCTGAAGCGTCCGCCGGCGGAGTTTTCGCCCGCGAGCGAGTAGTCGTTGAGCGGATGGGGGAAATGAGGGAGGGAGCCGACGCGTTTATTATTCCAAATAGGGCCCGGGCTTTTGCGGCAATTTACCTACTTTGCGCACCCAAGCAAGCGTCTTTCTTTTCTATTGTGTTTATTAGAGCGAGCGAGCGTGGGAAATCGCTTTTTCCAATTGTTTATGGGGTATGCACATTGTGATCGTGGTAATTTAACCCGATCACCACGTGCACAATTTATTTATAATTTTGTCGGATGTCGGCGCCGCACCGATCGCCGCGAGCGACGAAGCGGGCGCACGGCGGTGCGGAAGGAAGAGCGGGTGTCTCTTCCCACCTGAGGAATCGGAGGAGAGAGGCGAAAAAACTGAAGACACGGCTATTTTAATACCTATTTCTTTATTAAAATAGAACCCCACGAGGGGGTCGCCCGCAGGTCCAGCACTCGTGTCAGAGGTGCGCGAATCGACTCTAAGACGAGTGAGGGGCGGCTGATCGTAGGTCAGCACCCTTCTGTTCTGTTTTCTCTCTTTCGCTAGCTTCACAGTTACTGCGTGCTGTACGAAATAATATTTCAACTCGGAAATATTACCGAATTGAAATCGACAGCGATCGTGAATGTTAGGCCAGCTCGCTCAGTCGCGACGGCCTTGACATTCCGATCGCGTAAACAAGGGTTTGTCGACGAGCAAGGGCTCGTCGCAACATTTACTTCAAATGTAAATTGTAATGGAAGCGACTAGGTTGGTGGAAAATCTGTGCACTTGTATTCCGAAAAAAAAAACATTGTTCTTATTAAATAAAAAATAAAAGTTTCGTGGTTGTTGCAGTGTATAAAAAAGTTCGTTTTGAAATACTGTCGGAAAGTAGCCAAACGCAGAGTCGGAAGACAAATGCGTTTCTCTCGTGCATCGCGAGATCAAGATATAACCACGGGGCGCAGAATTACAGCGGCGCGGATCTGGTCGCTCGCGCGAGTTATACTCCCCCGCCTTGGGCCCGAGTGTGCGTAAACGTCCTGTATCTCTATAGAACCCGGCCAACTTCTTCCCCTCTCCGGCAGAGAGAAGCGCACTGGCTGCTGCAAACGAAAGAGAGGGTAGGAAGATGGATAGATAAAGAAACTCGCCGATGGACGGAGACGAAGCGACTCTTGCAGCGGCGCACGACAAGCGAGAGAGCGAGTGAGAGAGCGAGCGCGAGCGAGAGCGCAGCCTTTAATGGCCGGATCTCGGAAATTGTGCGCACATATATCTGCTGGCAGATTTATGAAAGTGCTTTTCTTCTGAAGTGGGGAAAGCTGCTCTCTGTTGCTGCCCTCGGAAAATCCCTCTCTCTCGCTCGCTCACTCTCCAAGAGATTCGCGCACTCGAGAGAGAGAGAGAGAGAGAGAGGGGTGAAATATATACGCGCTCTCCTACCGCCCGGTTTTCTCCTTCCAAACCGATCTCTCGAAGCTTCGCTTCTCCTATCCCTCCCACCCCGTTCTTTTTCCTCTCGCGCCCCACCCTCCTCCTCTATCTGGCATTGCTGTAATTTTCCAGTGGGAGATTTATGCGACATTAAGGTGCGTTGTGTAGCTTATGTATACGTGTGCGAGCCCGAGAGTAAGAGAGAGAGAGAGAGGGAGAGAGCCTGAATTCGAGAGTATAGCGGTCGAGTGTCGCGGCTTCGTTCCCTCTCTCTCTCTCCCTCTCACGCCGCGACCCTTCGTCTTTCGACGCGGCGCCGATTTATTTATATCGAAATATTCGCGCGAGAACGCCGGAGAATCTCGCGCCCAAGGAAAGCGAAAGAGCGCCGCACTGCTCTATCGACAGGCCCGAGATTTATAAGTTCTTTATGTTGATTGCCTTCGCGCGATTCTCTGCCTTTTCTTCGATGTGTACGCGTGTAAAATGCTATTATTTAAGAGCAAGGGGAGCCAGCGCCGGTAGTTATTCGCTCGATATACATCCGGCTCAGGGTTTTATCTTTTGATGCCCGGTATAATTTAGAGAGGGAAGTCGTCGTCGAATCGCGCGCAATTTCGTTCGGGAATAAAGCTTCCACGGCGCGCTTCGACGATCGAATTAATTTTATTCAATTGATTTATCGAGTTTTATCATTTTTTCAAGCATTTAAAGGGCGCTGACGAGCTTAATGAAAAATTCTTCGAAGCTTAAGCTAAAATTAAAGTCCGAAAAACATATATCTTTAGCAGGTGTATTTAATTAGAAAAAAAATTCAATTTTTGCCTTCCAAAAATATAGCCCTTCTAAATTGCATTCTTCAAGAGCGTTTAATTCGTGTGTAAATTATCAAAGCATCAAGCGAGCGAGCGCTTTTCGTTTCGGTTTATATCCTGCCTCTCTCCGAAATAAAACTCGTGCCCTCCTTCGCGCGCCGAAATATCGCCGAAATTTCGGCGGCAGCGAAAAAAAATCCAATATTGTCGAACGAATGTTGCACAGCGAGAGCCCCCGCTATATCCATCGTAATTTGACGTATCGGCGCCGGGCAAAACAAACAGGCGGAGAGCGAAAAAAGCGGCAAATCGAACGGGAAAATTGAAAGCTGAATAATTCAGTGCGCTTAATTAGCCGCATTCATCGACGGACCGGCGGTGCGCGGCATAAATTCCGCGGAGAAAACCTTATTTTCCGGCGCGTCTCCGCGCCGGGCGCGATTGCTGCTTTGCGCGAATTAAAATTGAGCGTTCGCAGCGGGAGGAGGAGGAGGAGGAGGGAGAAACCGCTGAAAAAGCGGAGAGGGCAAGCGTTATATGGAAATGACGGGAACGAGGGGGCGCACGCGGAAAAGTGGAAATAAAAATGGCAATTGCAGTTTGATTCCTGCCTTGCGCGCTTTTTCTCCCCCCTGTGTATACACAGACGAGCGGCCGCGCGAGTGCGCCGGCAAGCGAGTATACCCTTTTTCCTATATACCGGAATATACATCACGTCGAGCGAGCAAGCGACGCAAAAAGTATAAATATAAAACAAAAGCCCCGGGCGCGTACCATAAACAGTCTCTCCTTTATTTGATTTTCCCTCTGTCTCTCTTCCGCGCCTCTCGTTCCTTTTTTCTGTCTCTTGGCGCGGCGCGCGTATAAATTGATATGGCTAAACTGCCGTGAACTTTGGCCCCCCCTCCCTTCAGCCCGGAAACTGAACGCTCCCGTGGGCGACGCGACGTTTTTTTTCCGCTCCTGTCTTGGCAAAACTTACGCGCTCTATTTTTCATTCCGGGCCGCGACTTTTTGATGCGACGCTCCCGAGTTTCGGGCTGTTATCGACGTCGGCACGCCGTGATTTTTCCTTCGCCGGGGCGGGGGATGAATTGTCGGCGATTCTTTTCTGTTGCTGTTTGGATACTCGCTTTTTCTTTTTTGAGCTGCAAAACTTTATGCAGGGGTAGAGCTGCGAGGCGAAAGCTAGTTTTTCTGCAGGCTTAAGTTTCTAGTTTTGATCGTAAGTTTTTACGGGTTGGGGGAGGGTTGGAGGGTTATTTTTATTCAAATCAGGAACGCTTTCATTCCCTGGGTGTATAGCTTCGGATTATTGACCTACTTACTATTATGGCTCTAAGGGGACTGGAAGTTCTTTTGAATGATGTAAAGTTTGCAAGAGATCGAAAAATTATCGAGCGGAATAATTTTCTGCCTGATGTATATTTCGACTGTTCAAAAGATTTACCCGGCTTTATTGTCATTCTTTACCTTATACGCAATTATAAAGATATATTTTATATTGGATAAAATATTAAATAAAAATTCAATATAAAGAAAAATAAAATTAAAAAAAATCGTCGGTACTTACAGGTCTTTTATTTGAAATATTATACTTTATTATCTAATCAAATCTGTTTCATCTGTTTTATTTTTACTGATTCATCTCTTTTAAAATAACTATTCTAAACCTGAAATTAAAATTGGTTTATGCTTGGGCCAAAATTTTCAATCTCTCCAACTCCTCCACAATTCCACGCGATTCCGCAAGTTATCGCAGCTCAGAAACGCGAAAATCGCGCTTAACGAAATAAGAAGTTGAGAAAGCGAAGGAAGGTGAGTGAGAGAGAAAGAAAGCCGCCCCGTAAAATGAAATCCGCGTTTGCCAAAGCATTAGAGAGCCGCTCTCGCGTGGCAAACAGACAGTCCGGACAGGGAAGATCATCCCGAAAGTTAGCGGAGCAGAAGTAACGGGGCCCGCGTGCTCCTGACAGCCTCGACCTCCGCTTTCTTCGCCGCAACGACGACGACGACGACTTTGCCACAAACGTCTTTCTCTCTCGTGCTTCTTCTCCTCCACCTTCCGCCACCGGCGCTTCTCTCTGCTTTTTTCTGCTCGTTTGCTTCCGACGATGGAGCCGCATTGCACCTGACGGCTGCAATCTCTAGGCGATGATTCACTAGGCAAAATTATAAGTGCTTCGCGACGGCGGCCTTCCTTGAAGATGGCAGATGAGAAAAACGCCCTTGGCACTATGCCGTTTAAGAGAAAAGCCATTACTCCCACTGAAATGAATTGCAAAATAAATTGTATTACATAATACTCGGGCGGCAGCAGACTTTTCCTTTTAGTCTTTTACCTTTTATCGATTGAATTAAAATTCAAAAGTGAATATTCGAAAGCTCCGATGTACTTTTAGCTGAGCTGCAATGTTGTCTCAGTCGATCGACTGCAATCTTTCTCTCAGTTCCGCTCTGCAGCAACTCTGTCATTCCCCGCATTAAAACCATGATTCCCGACAATAAGAAAAACGCAGTTGCGCTCGCGCTTGCGCCATCAAATCTCTCCCATATCCATTCCCGAGCTCAAAAGTCGAAACTTTCCAGGAGAGAGCGGAGATAAAAGCGAGCTGGCTTGCGCCCCCAGCAAGCAACTGCTCGTAAAAAACTGCTCGCTCCGCGCGCGTTACGGAATAAAACGGCGTTTCTCCTCTCCCCTCCCTCCCTCCTTCGCTCGATGGCCATAACGTCGGGGCAATATCGATCGGGAGCGCGAGGAAGGAGCCTTCATATGATATCGCCGAGTTATGAAAGGCGATTGGCTACTCGGCAGCCTTGGTCCAACCCCTCGTCGCCAGGGTTATTATTCGGACGCCCTCGCGTAATATTGCGGGGACTCCACCCCCCAGTCATATTTCTGGACGGGGAGAGTCGCGCCATTTTTATGCTGCCGGGATATTGTTTGAAGGGAGGCTGCAGAGGGTGGCCGGAGATGACGATGCAGAGCTCCAGCAGCAGAGGGTTTGTGGGGTGAGGGTTTCCTATGCTGGGGAGACGCGCGGAATTGTGGAGTTGGTTGCGTGTTTCAGTTTATGGTTTTCCTGAGAAATGTCAAAGAGTACGGGTGGGCATTTGGTTTCGAGTGTTTTCAGACAAAATTCAAGGAATTTCAAGAATATAAAAGTGTATAATACAAATGCAACAATATTGTCAATCACAAAGAATAAATTTAATGCATATCCACTTACTTTTCGTTGATTTCAATTAAAAATGTCGAATAATATTATAATATAATAGAAAAATATGAAATGTACAATAAATATAAAGATCAAGATAATATAATGTGTACCTTTGCGATCCAAAGAATTTGTAGAAGCGTCGATGAAATATAAAATAGGGGCGGCTAAGGAAAGGGTCGAACCGCAAAGTCGATAAGTAAATTACCCGATAAAATTTACGAAATACCAATGCTGGGCCGCAGCGGCCATATCCCTTCAAGCGGAAAATCCAGAAGTTCTCACGGCGGATGTACACAGCCAGTACGCGTCGAGATTTTGAAGTAAAATCGCTCGCGGCTCGTGACGTCACGCGGCCGAGGAAAAGGAAGGGTGCAGAAGGAACGAACGAATCTTTGGGAGTCTTGCGGAGGCCGCCAGGAATGCCAACCCTCCAGTCTCATTAACATCTTGCGTTTTCGCGAGCGGGGCTCCTTCTCTTCCTTACCGAACGGCTGCCGCATCTTCATTCGCCTCGAGCTTCGCATGAGTTCATATTCTTATTAAACAAACGCGCTCTCATTAGTGCCGCCGAGTGCTTAGCGATTTCGTTTGTAATTTCGAATTTTCAGAATTCTTCCAGACTTTTTGCTGCTTTTCTTTTTGTTCTAAACGGTTTTCGCGTTTAATTTTTGGGAGGATTTTAGCATATTCGAAAAAGAATTCGGTTTGTGAAATTTAATCTTAATTTAATTCTCTATTGAAGAGGGTTCACGAAAATATCCGCGACTAAATGAATAATTTAAGTACGAAATAATTATCGAATCGCTCCTTTTTTTCATAAATCATTTTGCAGTTAATAAAGTTTAATTGAAAGTAAACTCGAGCAATCGTTCTTTTTTCCAAGATTGATGCTTTGAAAGGTGTTCCCGTCGTGAGCAGATAATCGAAGTGTTTTTCGACTATTATTGGAGAATCGGGTAATTAATCGTGAAAATAATCGAGAGGATGACTTGCTTATTTAGAATCTTGTCGAATTAGCCGCGTCGGAGAAGCTCCATCGTCCGGGATGGAAATCGACGAGGGTCGAGGAGCTCGAGCTCCGCTGCCTGTTTTTACTGGGGTCGAGTATTTTTATGAATTAAGAGGGAGGAAAATGCTGCTGGTCTCCTCCTTCTACTTATTCTTTTCCTTCCATCCCTAGTTGGAATGGGCTGGTCTTTTTTTTTTGGGGCAGCTACTTTGTATTGTTATGTAAATTAGGGGGATTATCATAAAGAACTATGGCTTTTATTCAAAACCTTGGGAGATGTACATTTTGTATTCATTATTCGTTATTTTAAATCTAAAAATATGTAATTAAAGAAAAAACCGATTTATCAGTCAAGGCAAAGTTAACAAATTAAAAACAATTGACTCAGCGCGTATTACACTTTTAAATATTAAAATAATAAATAATGAATATTAACGTACACGGAGAAAAATGTTCTAGAAAAAATTACAATAGTACATTTTAATTTGATCACAGACTGTAAAACTCCTAAAAAATTACCATAGTTTCTAGTAAATTTTACGAGGTCAATGATAAATTTTCATATTTAGACTTGTAAAATTCACTATGGACATGGTAATTTTTTAGAATTTTTACAGTCTGTGATCAAATTAAAATGTAGTCTTGCAATTTTTACCACAAAATTTTTCTTCGTGTATAATATTAAACGTTGAGACTTACCATAATTTTTGAAGCTAATAATTGTATTTTCACAGCATTACTCCATGTTTATCAATCAATCTCATAATTCAAACACTTTTTTTCGCTTCCAAATAAAAACTCTGAAAAAATAGAAAATATTTAAATTGGTTAACATGAAGAATCAAATAGAAAAGTCAAATTACGTAAATAAGTACAAAAAAAGTGTACACAACTTCTCGGTCACTCTATTCGCGAGAAGTCGATACGCCGGGAAGCCACGCGCCCTCGCCTAAGAATCCTCGTCCGTGCATGCTCAAACAGTTTTATAAAGCGCCCCGGGAGTGCAGCGGGAGAAAACCTCCCGATTCTTTCCTTTCGCCGCTGACCGTTCGCCTAGCGAAACTCAAACGGAAAAAGATCGAGGACTCGGTTTGGCTAGCGGCCCTCTCAGTGCATCGCGAAAAGGAAGAACTTGTCGAAACGAATTGAGTGTAAGAGCCAAGTGCCGCCGGCAACTCGGAGTCGCGCGAGTGCGAGAGATGTTTATTTTGGGGAAATCTTACTAAAGGACAGCTGTATGGACGACTATGATTGCGAGAGCTTTAAACGGACACTTGGCGCTAGTTGGAGCTCGCAAGGATATTCGTCGAAAATTGTTGCGTTATTCATTTAAGAAATGGCCGGTAACGGTTTTTGCAAAATTAAATTGTTTTCTTGTAAAGTATCATAATTACAATTTCTTTTTAATTGTAATCAGGTCTCCAGATAAGTCTTCAGGGATCACGGCAGACGTCCCAAATTCAATAATTCCCTCTTTTTAAGACAACAAAAACGGGGGAGTAATTGCGCTACCCGTGTTCCCGAATTAAAAAAGATGAAGAAGTTGGGAGCAAAGACGATGAAAAAAAAAAAGAAAGAGGAAAGACAAAGATAGCAAAAAAGAGTCGCGCGTTGATGAGTTCCAAGTTTTCCAGACGTGCCTTTGAGATCCCGCATAATTTATTTCTCGCGCTCCATTGTCAAGGCTCGCGAATTATGCATTACTTCCCTCGGCGCTTCCTTTTTTTATCGCGGCAGGCCTTAATTCGCCCTCGATCGAAGAGTAAAAGGGCGGGGGACGAGAGGTCGGCTCCTTTGTTTCTGCCTCATTCGAGTGGCTGTCAATTTCGGAGAATCTCAATTTGTCCGACTGGCTGTGCGGAAGCTCCTAAAAATTGTCGCTTCATCTCTATTTTCAAACAAACTCAGTCTGCAAGCAAAAGAAGATAACTTTTGTCGCGGAGGAAAAGGTTCGTAATTTCAAAGACGCGCGACCCCCCGCAAAATGAAAAGTGACGCGCGCGGCTGCGCGCAATTCATCGCGGGATTGAAGAGACACGCTATATCTCACACAACGACTGGAAGTACAATGTGAGAGTCTCTTTTCATCCAGGGCGTTGCAGTGGTCCCCGCTTTCTTCGCGCAGCTTTTTCAAACAATGAGAATCCATCATGTTGACAAGATTGAAAGCACATCGAAGGTGATCTCGCGTTCTTTCGTTTTTTTTTCCCGCTGTCTTATCCTTGGCCTTTGACTCGAAAAGTCGATAACGCTCGTCGAAACTGATTGGTCCTAGATAATTATCGGGCTCTGCTTTTCGCCGATTAATCTCCGTCATTTAAAATGATTGAAAGCCGTGTAAGGGCCATGTAGACAGTAAATCGAAAGAAAGCGCGGGGCAGGAGGCGACCGTTAGAGCAAACTAGAGACAGAGAGGAACGGAGAGGAGAGAGGGCCAAACACAGCGGCTCCAGCGTGCAGCGGGGCTGTGCGCAAGAGCGAGAGAATGTGCACGCAGGCAGTGTTCGGGAACGAGCGAGCGCTCTCTATCCGCCTATTTGATGTTAGTACAACAGCGGCGCCGTGTTTGCGTTGAGGCCCATATTGATTGCCGAGCCTGTCGCCACCCCCGCCAGCTCCGAGAGATAGACGCCCGCGTACCAAAGTGCCTATAGAGGAATACCATATCGTGCGCGACGCGACGAAACCGCGTATATGTACCCCGCTCGCTTGCTCGCTCTATGCCGTTTCGGCCTCCTGCCGCTCGCAGGCCCGAACACGGGGCTAATATCGACGAGCTCGTTTGCGATGCGCCCGCCGCGTTACATCGGCAAAAATTAAAGGGCCAAGCGGCGAAGGTGGACGAGCCGCTCGGGCCGGATTTTACTGCCGATAAAGTAAATTATATATCGCAGCCTGGCCCGAACGAGCAGCCGAAAAAATCAGCGAGCGAGCGGGAATCCTCGAGACTATTTGTTTCACGCAACGTCTAATCCCGGTGCTAACAAGTGTGCTCGAAAAAGGGGACGTCCTCGAGGAGCCAGCCAAGTCCGTCCGGCGAAATTACGCAGCGAAGACGACGCACGCAGGTTCGGCCGGCTGGCTCGTATCTTTTAATTATTTAGCTAAACGGTGGCCCGCTCGTCAGATGTATAAATGTGCCCAGCGTCGGCCGGGAAAGGTTTAGGACCCTAAAGCAGCTAACTTGCAGGCGACCGTGCTTGTCTCGCATAAACTGTAAAAGGATTTAACTTTCCTTTCACGACGCGAGCGCGGACCCCGTTATTGCACTCTACTCTTTCCCCCGTTTCTCCTTTCGTCCACTGGCTTTCGCTCTTCCGCTCCTGCGATGTCCCGTGTTATATGTGTTGCAGGCGAGCTTTCGCTTTGTTGCCGCGGGTTCAGCCTTGTTTTCATATTCCTCGCAGAGCCCTAAATTCCGCGCGAATTGTCAGTTCCCCTTTTATTATTTCATAAGTCAGACCTTTGTTTTATTCTGGTCGTCCGACTTCGAGTCTTTATTGGTTTTAAAGAATTTATGCTTTACTAGGTTGTAAAAGTTAAAATTTCGTTAAAAAGTAAAATTCATGTCATTGTATTTCCAGCATTTCAATTTCATCTTCTTCGCCCCTTCATTCGCAGCTCCTTTTCTCATTACCCATTAGGATCGTCCGATTTTCACTTTCTCTGACGCAGCCTCTTTTTGTTTCACGCTGCTAATACCCCTTTTCTTTCTGTTTGCCGCGTCTCCCCCTTCGCTCGCTTTTCCATACTGGCGCAGAGCAGCTTGCCTCCCCCCCTTTCGCCCCGCACTTGAAAATTCCACGTGTGTTAACTCCCCGCGCCATTCCGATTCCGCGTTTAATTCCATCCGCGAATCACTACTCCAGAAGTAATGCGCCTGACGCTTTGAACGCGCGGATGCTTGGCGCGCGCGCGCGACGCGTTCTGTCTCCCTCTCCCCGGGGGTTTTCGCTTGCTCCAAAGAGTATTGCCGGACCTTCGTTCCGAGAACCGTATGTATATTGGAGCGCACATCTTTGATTTAATTTTCACGATCGGACTTTGCTGCGGTGCCCCATTATCATCCTTCTAGGAATCAATTATATCATCGCCTTTCTTCGCTCGTTTATATTCTAAAAAAAATATTATAAAAGAGAAAAAAATTGAAGATTAATTGTTAAAATAACTTTCTAGTTATTTTAAAATTTTTTAAAACACGTGAAATATTGAAAAATCGCAATGAATTATACATAGCTTTTGGCCCTTCTATGTGTAAGAGGTAAACAAAAATTAAACAATTTAATTTTTACATATAAAAAGGATTTAATAATTTACCAAAACTTGTAATTAGATGTAAATCTATTTTTTACCAAAATTATGTATCGATTTATTTGACTATTCAAATAAAAGTTATTCCTCAAGAGCATATTGCCTTTGTAGCAGAGTTCGCATTTTCTACAAATTCCGAATACACATCAGCTCGGAAAATGACGCGTGGGTGACAAATCAGTCGATCGAGCCGCGCGATACCCTCGCAGCCAGTCCGGGCAGAAGCGGCTTTCGAAGCAGCCACCCTCGCACACATCTCTCTCCCTCGAGAGAGATAGAGAGAGAGAGAGAGAGAGGGGCAGAGTGTGAGAGAGGCAGACGCGAGGCCAGAGCGGAAGAGGAAGACACACACGGGGAAGAAGCGAGGCTGTGCGGAGGGACAAAGGCGGGGGAGAGTATAGCCGGACGATGGGCAGCGCAGCATTGGATTCTATCTTCGCGTATTGATCAACGCCTCGCCGGCCTCTCGCGCGCGTGTCTGTGCTTCTCTGTCTAGCCGCGATCGGCCATCCCCGCAGCTGCGGCCGCTCGACCGACCGCTGCTGTTCTAGCCTCGCTCCTGTGCTTGTGGCTATGTGTCTGTGTGCAGGTGTGCGTCATCCCGCTCAGATGTGGCCGATGATTTTTCGCCGATAAGCGATTCGAGGTCGAATTTCGCTCGCGTCGCCGAGCCAACCTAATATACGTCTGCTTCTGATGTTTCTTTTTAAGTGTCAGTTTTGGCACATCCAGATGTCGCTCAAAGAACGATGTAAAAGATAGCGCGTTTTCAAATATAATATACTTTTTATACGGAAAAATTTTATTTTTTAGTTTTTTTCTCTATATATATATTTAGGGAAAAACATGGACTTCAAAATTATACTATTGTATTATTATAACATAAAAACAGACGTAAGATGCTTTTTAATATCTTCAAAAGCCAATTACCATTTGCAAAAATAAGAAATAACTAACTTTCAAGTAATGTTTCCTGATGAGCTCGATTTTTACTTGCTGAAGATGTCGAGGTTCGTTCAATTTACGAGTTGAGGCTGTTTCGAAACCCCCGCCACGGTATTAGCTGCTCATAGTGGGTCGAAAATGAGCGGTTTTTTCCCTGGGAATAAAGCTCGCGAAAGAGAGATAGCGGACGATTGAACGCGTCATTACTGTTCGCTTGCACGTTCTCAATTCGTCAGCGCGATCCTTTCTTCATGCCTCTGCCATGCAACCTTACAATCGAGTCGCCCGAGTAGTCCGTAAACTTCGGAACTAATCTAATTTACGACCTGCAAAACACTTGCGCGCCAGCTCGCTCAGAACTGAGTCTGCACTCTCCATCTCTCTTTCGGGATCTAAGCAATCACTCGAGAAACAATGTGGAGTATATAATTCGGCGTCCCTGCCGTCTTCTTCTTCGAGACGCCGGTCTTCCTTGGAATTGACGCGAGGTGTTTCATGAGTTCTTTAATTTTTCAACAATTATTTTACCGTTTCTAAAAAAATTAAATTTATTGTAAAGTAATAACTTTTACGCCCAAAGTAAAAGGAACGGTTTTTCCGCAATTCCGACATAGCCGCGAAATCCTCAATAACTCGACTTGCCGGGATGAAGGGGTATTGCCGGTCCGGGATGGCGGCTAAGAAGAAGAAGCAGCAGCAACGGCCGAACAAAGAAGAGAGAGAGAGAGAGAGGTTGGCCCGAAGGAAAAACGGAGGGCGAGAGAGGGTTGGTCGTGGCTGGAGGCGGCGTGGAAGCCAGTGGCCAGTGCGGGTTATTGGATGGTCGCCTCGCACTTGTCACGGGCACGCCGAGCAGCTCTTGCGCGGAGAGCCGAGAAATGGGGATGCCAAAGAGCCCTCTTGCCCGCTCCTTTTTCTCTTTTTTCAGAAGAGAGATTATAACTGAAATTGATTTCTTCTTCTTTACGTGTAGAATTAAATTATATACTATTATTTATACGTAGAAATAAAGTGATATTCTTGATTATTAAAATGTTATTATCAACAATTTTTTATGGTAAAAGATTAATGTAAAACTGACTACTATTATAGATTTATTAAAAATATTGATTAATTAATTGTTAATTTTATTGTTACGATTATGTTGCAAAGCTTCCGTTCAATAAAGTAAACAAACTGTACACAGAAAGAATATAAAATAAATAAGAAATGCAATAGTGAACAAATAATTTTACTCAGCTGCTTTTATGAAATTTGAGATAAGCCAAATTGAAACCGTAAATCCATTATTCAGCTAAGAGAAGCTCTTTCCAAAAACAAAACAATTCAATCCATAAAACATGGCAAAAGGCCCGAAAGTGCCAGAATTTCCACCCTCGCAGACCAAAGCTTGGCGTCCACTCGAAGAATTTCATAGACCCCCCTTAGGCAGCCCCTCTCCCTCGCTTAGGGTCGATGCTTGCGGGAGAGGAAAGCGCGCGAGTGCGCGAGGGGCGGAAGGCGGCGAGGCAGCCGCGAAGGAAGGCATCATATAGGCACATTCCCTAAGACATACAGCCTCCTCTCTCTCTCTCTCTCTCTCTCTCTCTCTCCGGGCAGCTCGCCTGGTCAGCTTGGCGGCGGCGGCGGTGACCAGAGAGCAGCGCTGCGCGTCAATACGCCCCGGGGGTGGCCGGAAAAAGGGGTTGCGCACGCGCGGACAAATCATCTGAGCGGCCCGCGCGCGCGTTCTTCGCGCTCCCCCCTCTCTGCCCGGCGATTCGCGGTAAGCGTCGTTTTGTGTTGTAGTGTGTAGCATTTTACGCCGCCGCTGGCTGGGTATTTATCTATTTTTCGGGAGGAGCTCGAGGAGATTCTTTGGGATCGCGCGTCTGACTTGACGCGGGAATCTATCACTAGCTATTCTGCTCGACGCTCTAAAATTTTTAATAAATGTATGAATTATTGAGAAAATTAAAAAATTTATTCCCCATTTTTTAAGTAAACCCTATCGTAAGTTAATTAATGCCAAGATAAAGATTAAGTGCAAGCTTTTCGAATTACTCGAAAGAAAAACATCAAGACGAAAATAATTTTCTTCAAGTTCGAGTTAAAGAAAATTTTTAACCAAGCGCAAGCCACGAGGTCATAAATAAATTCCGCATTTTCCGACTCTCGCAGAGTGTATCCCGTATTTCTTATTTGCTTTTACCTCCATCTCCTCCTCCCTCCATACCCGTATTTTCGAAAGTACCGTTCCGCATATATATTTTCGCCTCTCCTTGAGAGCGTAATTTACGAAAAGGAGCGGCCGGAGATTTTTGCAGCCCGGAGCCCGAAACAATTTTGAAATTTAATGCTCGTAAAAAGGAATACAATATTATCCGGCGAGAGGCGGCGAGGGCGGGAGGAAGAGCTCAAGGGGTCGACGGCGCTTCTGCCGGGATTCTGCGAGAGGGAGAGGGGAGGCAATTAACCCAATACAGTGTAATTGCCTTTGTGCTCTCGCTGCCGCCTCTCTCCCTCTCGCTGCCGAGTAACCGTCGCTGTTTTACCGTATAAAGATCCGCATCTGACACTGCAATTCGGACACTTCAATTACTGACCTCTCCGGCGCTCGGTATTTCCTCGAGCTTTCAATTTTTCAAGATTAATGCGTCAGTCTCAAAGTCCCATGTGCTTAATTATGAAAATGAGGCTCTTTTACGTCGTGAAACGGTGCTCCTCCCGAGAAGATCAATGTTATAGGTGACTGACCCCTTCCGATAATAACGCGCAGCCTTGACTCGGACAAGCCAATCGACGGGGACGAGCGAGAATTGCAAGTTACGGTTCCGCAATCCCTTTCCAATTCCCGGCGAATATCCTTTCGCGTGGGCCGAAAGATTCCGCAACAACTTTTGATATAATTAGAGTCGTCGTGCTTGCCACCCACAGCCGGTCATCTTACGTCCATTTAACTCCTTTAATTTAGCGAGGGGGAAACCGTTAGGTCAGTTAGCGCAAGAGCGAGCGTTAATGCCGGGCGACCGAATGGGCCAAGGTAGCGTAATGAAGGTTCATGGGCGCGGAGAGGGGTGAGCTTTCTTCTTCTTGCTCGCTCCTTCGTTTTTCCCCACGGCGGAGCCGGACGTCTAATCGAATAATACCCGGCAACGGCTCAGACTGCTCCGCATGACCCCATACTAATTTGCTAATACGCGCCGTCTTTACGCCCGGGGATTACAAATCTCGATTTGTCATGATTTCGCCGCGCGCTTTCTATTTTATAATTAAACGCCTACGGCGGACGGGATTTTTATCTTGGCTCAATTGCAGCTCCGACGATGAATTATTTATGAACTGTTTAGCTGATTGAGAAAAAGAATCTTATGCTTGCTGCTGCTTCAATTACTAAATAATTGGATTAAAGTTGAGCTATCTTTGAATTAAAGCTAATAAAATAGACTTTAACGATACATTACAGTGTAATGTCCGAAAATAATTTATAAAAGTTTTACATCAAAGTTTCATCAACGAGGAAAATCTAGCTTTTCTAAATATACTTATTTTGAAAAATGTATTTATTTATTCGTCTAAAAAGACCGGCACCTGGCGTATTGGGTAAATTAAAACTACGCTCTAATTACCCATAATTTTTACAGCGTATACAAGTAAACTTGCGTGTCAACAGAAAAATATGAAATAAATTAACAAATTAATAATTACAACTGGATCCCGTGGAACGAACAAAATTCTATATTGACCCCGGCTAATCCCGCAATATTTCGCCGCAAATCGTCCGTCAAAAGTCTTGCCATCCGGTCAGTCGACGGGCACTCAAGCGCTCGTCTAATGGTCGGAATCTCGTAAAGTCTGCGAACTAGCCGGCCGGGCGGCTAATAAGCGAGCAAGCGGACGCGAGGGACAGATGCGCGGGGGCGTCCCGGCCGTCCATTCTTTCCCCCTCATATGCGATATTAACTACATTTATTCGCGTTGTCTCGAATTAACCCCGTGACTCCCTGCACCCTCTCGAGTGGCTGCCCGGCCGATATAATATGAACTGTGCGAGGCGCTCATTACCATTACAATGCACGCGAAAAGACCGGGGGACGTATGCCGAGCTACCGATGTCTGCACTACGGTATGTAAGTTAATGGCCGGGTGTGTTGAATTTCGTGCCTCATAATTTTAAATTTTGCTGAAAGGCAGGTTGCTTTGTTGGAGGGAGTTTTTAAATGAGGAGAATAAAAAATTATTTAAACATCGAAATGTAACGTGCGGGTTCGTGGTTTTTCAAAAAGTAAAAGTTTTTAAATCTACTCTTGGAATTTTACCACATTAATTCAATGCTTGTCTGCTTACAGATATGACTCTTTTAGAAAAATAAAATTTTGATATATTTTAATAATGAAAATATTTATTTATAAATAAATTCTGCATAATTTATGGAATTGAATTTGTTCAGTTTTTTGAACTCTCTAAGCTTTGCTTTTAATCACATTAAATCACTGAATAAAAAGCTCGAATAATCCACTAAGCATCAGTTCCACTAAACAAAATGCATTATCCTTCCTCTAAAAAATGCAAATGAATTCCATATCACTGCATCCCTCCTCTATAAGCTCATCTCGATCATCGGCTTCCTTTGCTCGTCTCATCGCTCCATCTATTCAGCAGCGATCTTCCTCCGGAACAAAATTTGTTATACACCTGATTTCATATTATCGGCCGGCATCCTCCCCTAATGTATTCAAATTACATACCACCCCCGGATCGAGGGCCGCTGACGAAGACTCAGACGGGCTTACTTGGACCAGCAGGTTCAATTTATTAAATGGAAAGATTGCAAATTTCCTGGCATAAAGTGGCCCGGCGCGCAAGACTAATGGTGCAGAGCTGTAGCAGCGCCGTGAGTGATTAGGCGCCGCATGGTGAGGCGTATGGGGTCAATCTGAGGCTAATCAAATCATGCCGGGCCGAAGGCGCCGCGGGGTGTCTTTGCTCTCTCCTTCTCTTTCTCCCTCTGGCTCTCTCTCTCTCCCTCTCTCTATCTCGCTCTATACCCAGTGTATTGTACCTACGCAGCAGCTATTGTGTCGCAGTGGCAGATTGCTGCTGCTGCTGGTCTTTCTCTCGCCTCGTTCACTTGTTCCACGGCGCGTAGCTTTATTAATTCCATCGCTCGAGAGGGGCAGAAATCTCACCCCGTCATCAGCGGTCCGTATCGGATTCGCAATCACGCTCGTTGAGAATGACGCCGAAATTGTTGACTTTTTTTTAGGAGGGAGTGGCTCGGCGCCAAATGTTTGATGATTTGCTGCCGGGAGCGATATGGCTATATGGTTATTAGATCAAGCATTACGGTCTGTGCGCGCGTGTATTTGGCGAGAAATTATGGATATTAGGAAGCGCGATGGGGCGGCAGAGATTAATGGCTGTTTGTAAATATTGGAGTGAGCGATGGACTCTCGGGGAGTAATTGAATGCACGAATGATATTCTAGTAAACAGAGCATTCTCATTTTACGCTCTACTGCTCATTCCATTATTATGCGCAAGTTCTATTCCAAGTCATTAATAACTTTGAGACGCCTTAGCATCGAAGCCACGTCAGTGATTATTTCATCAGGCATCTCGAAAAAGCACAAGTTTAAGACGTGATGGCATCAGAGACGCCTCTCTTGCCTTTGCCATCTCTAGCTGCAGAAGATAAGCAAAGCTTGGCGCCGCGTTGCATATTGATTGACGTCGCGGAGCGTGAGTGAGGAGGCTGGAAAGAGACCGAGAGACTGCGTGACACTCCGTTAACCGAGACGGAGAGGCAATGACAGCTCGCGGGAGCGGAGGTGGAAGGATGAAGGAAGGGGAGGAGGCCCGAAGGGTGTAATGAAGCACCGCGCGCGCAGCGACGCGCCGCCATGAATATTCATAATCTAATACCTGAGCCGAACTGAACCGAGGCGGGACCAAGTCTCGTCATCCAGGCCTCCTTCTACTATATTAGACATCACTATACTACTCTGGGAATAGAGGTAGGCTGAAATTGTAGGAGGGGAGCTATGAATTTCGTTATCAGATTTTCTGCTTAACTCGCGAACTATGTGATATCCGATTTCAAAGTTTGACGTTCACAAAGTTTGGTAGAATTAAAATTAAAGGTCGAAATAAAGAAGCTTTACTTTATCCTACTTTTCTAATAATTTCACTCGTCAAACTCAGGCCGACATTCTTGAGATTAGCTGGTACAACAAGAATAGCTTTTATCCACGCAGTATATCTCGCTTCTCAAATGGACTTTCGATGCTAAAGTGGCCCTTTGTCCGAGCATCGAGGAGTTCCTCCTCCACCCATCGAAACCTACCCCCGGGGCGAGACATTTTTCAACAACGAGCACTTTTTTTCACCGGGCGTGCCCGTAAGTAGTAGCCCTCGGTGCTAAAAAAAAGAGGAGGCCAATCCTCGCCGTCGGATATTCTCAAAGTGACTTTGCGCTCAGAGTGTAACTCCTTGTGCAGAGCAGATATACGTAGAGATAGTCTGGATTCGCATTAGCATATGAAAGCTGCCTCTGGCGGCGCGCTTGTAGATATAAATATACAGGCAGGCTCGGGAATATCTATGGCTGGTGTACATCAGTCGCTTATACCACCCCATTCAGCTGGCATATAAAGAGGCGCCATCGACCAGAGAGGATCGTGTTTGTGTGAGCGTGTGCGTGAATGCGCAATATCCCCGGCGCGATATTGCCGTTTTATGATAATGTTATCAGCGCCCGGGCTTTCGATGAGCTAACGCGATACACGTAGGCCTCGGCGCGTGTGCGTTCCTACACGGACGCAGACGCCTGCCTGTGTGTATTTTAGCGCCGGTTCTATCAAACCTGGGATTTAGTAATCTGCCGAGATTTATGAACGCGGCCCGTCCCTGCTTCCAGACTTTTCTTTTGCCGCTCGTTTTGTCCTCCATCTTTCTCTCTCCCTCGTCGCTTCATCCCGGCCATACTGATTGCTTGCTTCACCAGCAGCGTCGGCGGCTCCTCTCGCGCGGCCATCATCCCTCCGCTTTTTCTCCTCTCGCAGCAGCCACCTTATCTACAAAATGAAACCAGAATCTCTCCGGATATTGTTCGAAATGAGAATGGTTGAAGGACCGCGTCGAGCAGACGGTTTTTCCGTTGGAACATTTTTTTACGAGCCAGTCCTCTCGGGAGGCGAAGCCGCTGCACTCGTGAACCGGGATCTCATCTCGGTCGAGAAATTCTTCTCCAGGTCGATTCAGTAATTTTTCCAATGTAAATTCGAGATATTTTTATAAGGCATTTATTTGCCCTTTGATATCTAAGATAGAGCTTAAGAATGCTGATTGAGCGATTACTCGCAAGCCCATTGTCTCGGTACGCCTCGCGGCGGGGACCGCTTTCCACAATTCGGCTCGCGCCAATGCAAACATAAACAGAACGGTAAACTCGGCTCTCTGCCTCTTAGCAGCCTCCCCCGCGTTTTCGTCTTAATAAAGTATTCGCAAAGGAGCTCGCGAGCAAAGAACGATGGGGTTGAAAGTAGCGGCCCGGAATGTACGTGTACCGGATCCGCGTCAGCTCGGGCTGGTCGTCGTCGAGTTTTCGCAGACGCTCGCGCGCGCAACCATTCAGACAAAGAGACAGGTAAACAGAACAAGGTGGGACAGAGCGCGATGGATGCAAAACGAGGACGCGAGGAGAAGAGCCGCGAGGTGGGGGATTTTAGTTTGTTCAAGTAAATTATATTCAGGATGGCAGCAGCGCTGAACATCGGTCGTAACGCAAATTACAGCCTTCTGGTCTCTCCTCTCTCTCAGCCCGCGTCTTTCTCCGTCTGCGGCTCCGCCCACCTGGCAAATTCTCTCTTCTTGCCTATCATGAATTATTAATTAATTGTTTCAACTAACGGGGTGGTTTATTATTCAACTCGCTCGGAGTAACTGGCAGCGCTCGCGCAGTCTGCACTTTGAATTGATATTACTTTATATGTATAAGGCCGACTGACGAGAATAATCGTTCCGCGTTGATGAAAGTGGATTGGGCTGAAGGCTTTTATTGGAAATCTAAGGAGCGCCGCTCTTTTTTCTTGCTGCGGCGGCTGCATGAACCGATGCATACGAATCGGTCGCTCCGCGTTAGGCGAAGTTCAAAGAAACGATCGCGTTCTTCAATGGAAATGCTGTTTCAAAGTATTCAAATTGAACTTTATTATATTTTCATCAATTTGAATGAGAATCTCCATCGCGTTGAACGCATTTTGCGATCTGACACCTTTTCTTCGACACTTTTGACAAATTTGATTTCATCAAAGAATCAATCTTAACCTTGGGTTTCCTCGAAACTCTATTAGTTGCTCAATATTTCATCGACTAATCAAGAATAATACCAAAGATAAATCGAGCATCTTGCCATTCCCCAGTCATCAATAATGAATCGAAAGCTCGCGGGCCTGGCATTTAAAACATTATTTTTAAAGTTAATTCTGCAGTCCCGCTCCTGGAGCCTTCGGGCGCCAAATGAACCGCTGTTCTCGTGAAAAATGCAAAAAAGAACAGTGCCGAGCGGCTCGGCGTGTATAAATAAAGCGGCCGCCGACGAAATTCAGAAAATAACCATCCCCGCGCATTCGCGCGTCGGTATATATACGAGCTCGAGTTGAATTTCAGGCTTATATAGTATCCAGGGCCCATATATATACAGGCTGGGAGCGCTTGCGAGCGAGTTGACATTTACCCACTCAAATTGAATTTCAGAAAGGGTTTGAAATTTGTTTTCCAGAAACGTCGGGAGGCTAGTGTAAACGTTGCGGCCACCCCTTTCGCGCAAATTAATATTTACCTACTCTTCCTTCCTCCTTCCATGGTCGGCAGTCCCCCTCCCCCCTCTCACTCGCGTATTAATGGATATTCCCGGGGTGGTGCTGCGCGCCGAATCGTCAGACACGCAAGCCGCAAACTTTGATAACCGAGCAGCCAATTTCCGGTTGCGGCTTCCTCGCTTTCGAGCCGAGTCCTCGCGCTAAGGGCGAGGAGTCTTCGTGCGCGGGAGGGAGCTCCGCGCTAATTTGCCCGACCGCGACTCGCGCACGGCAGCGGATTATGCGGGGGATGAGCTCGCTATCGTGTATTTTCGGCGTATTAATGTCTTGCTTTGCTTTCGGAGCTTGTTAGTCGGTCTGACGGGAGGCGGTTGTTGATGTATTCATCAAGCCTCGAGCAAATTAATTAATATAAGGTAGCGGAACCAATTGTCGATAAATATTCAGTATCTGTCAATGTCAACTAATCTACTAGAAAAAAATCCCTTTTGCAGAGCTAATGAAAGTACCTTAGCTCTATAGAAAAAAAATGAGCTATCCAGCTAGAAAAATATAAGAGCTTATCCAACAATTTCTCGACATAAAACAAAACCAATTGGACGCCTTCACTTTTCGGGCACTATAGCCCAAAGCCCATTTTCGCAGCGCTTCGAAAGAACGTAACGAGAACGAGTAGCTGACGAGCGAGCGGCAAAAGTTAGCGCTCGATTCCGGCTCCCGGCTAATTTCGCAAATAAATCCTATTACGCGTAGTCGTACGCCCGCGCGGGACGATTAGATTTTTAGCCCCGGCTTTCTCCCCCTCGCTCCCCGCTCCGATACGTACCGGGGCAGAAAGTCAGATACAACGAGGAGCCGCGCGTAAATAAGCGTTCGCGTGACGCGGGGTTATGAGAGCCGCCGGGCACCTGCCACTCTTCGCCGAGTCCTCCAAGTTCACGTGACGCCGGCCATTACGCTCGCGAGAGTACTTAATTATAATATCGCCCGCGCGGAATTGAGCGAGCGAGTTCGGGCTAATGTCGAAAGTGATTATTATGGGGCCGCGGTTATTACGCGCCACTCTCGAGTTGGATGGGTTTATAAGTTTTTGGATCACGTTGCAGCTGTTATACCGAGTTTCGCGCGAGTTTGCACTTTTTTCAATTTTAATGAGAGGGGGAGAGCAATTTCGCTGAACTTTTCGAGTCGAAAGCAAAGTCAATCTGCGATAACAAGGCTATTAAATTTTGAAAACGTGGGGGCTCCCTGTTCCCACCGTTCTCCTAATCTACCGATAATCCCATCGTCACTTGTATCATCAAACATCGCTATATAAATCCTCTTTATGCTCGGCTCTCCATAAACTACCGAAATTCTCCCACGCCTTTGACACCTCTGCTTATCTCCTAGCCGAGCACGAAAAAAAATTAGTATAACATCTCTGCATTCGTACCAGCTGTAATCGTATTCGGGCAAACGGAGGCACGCGTGCCGGGAATTACGCTCTCGATGTTCGTGCGATAGATCATTAAGGGTGTATTATGACAAGACAGCGCGCGCGCGCCCTGATCTCTTTTACCGCGCCGTGGGGGACGTTTAGGCGGCGCGCCAGAATAGCGCAGTCGCGTGTCGCTTTTACAGTTCGGGATAAAGCCCGAGCGCTTAACATTTCCCTAACAAGGGATCAGCGAAAGAAGCGTACGATTTCGCCCGACGTGCGTGAGAGGATGAGTCGCATGACAATCGGCCTTCCTTTTGTCTGATTACTGCTGACTAGTCGATGCGACGGGGCTGCCCTTTTTGAGCTCCGTTTCCCGCTGACAAATTTCCATGATTTATTGGGACTCTTGACTTTTCGCGTGAGGCGAAGCCGCGTGCCGATAAGTGCGCACGTAATATATCCGAAATGGAGTAATGTGCCTTTTGATTATTAAGCGGACGATATATGGCTCGACATTACGCGCAATGAATGCTTTTATTCTTTTTACTTTTTACATTATTATTCTGTTCAATTTTTATTTGGACCTAAAATTCGAAATTTATTTGCGATTCGAGGATTACTATACCAAAATATATCCTTTTTCTTCCGCAATGTAAAAAAACAGAGAACCAAAATTTCTCAAAACTTTCTCTCATCTCCCCCAGCAGTCGGTTTCGCCACGTAAATCGCGCTCTCCCGGGGGTCGCCTGGCACGCGTCTAATATGTAAATTAAGGGTGTCGCGCGTATCAGATATCCGGAGCATTTAATAATGCTGTTCCTGTCAAAACACGCGCACGCGCATACGGCGTAGCCAACTGAGGGTATAATATAGATAAATTGCCCGGCCCCTCGCGCGCGGGTGTCGAATCGCACCCCCCTCGATATTGGGGTGTCGTCGTCGCCGTCGCCGCCGCCGCCGCTTTTAATATGGAGCTTGTGCAAACACACCGGCCGACGAAAGATGATACACAGGCGACGACGTTCGAGAAAGCGCACGGAGAATCGATTCGCCGCGGCTGGAGATGGGATATTGCGGGGTGCGGCGCTGTCTGGATAAATGATTTTTGAAGAATTTCCGGGGGCTCGCGGACGAAGGGATGCTGCAATGTTTTTCGTGAATCATTGACGCTTTCCGGACGGCGTGTTGTTTTTTTTTGTCGGTGCCCATGACGAGCGTGAAATTTCAGTTACAATTCCGTGATAAACGACTGGTGGTAAATTTCTGGAAAAACGATGTCTGTATTTGCAGATTGATTGATCGATTTTTTGATAATATGTCGGGGAGACTGCTCTAATTTACTGTTATTAATTCAAGATAATTTGTTACTTTTAAAAATTTTAATAAAAAAACAACATTGCCAAATCGAAAAGGCAATATTATTTATTCCAACACTATTAATTTTAACTCATTGAAAAAGTTATATAGTAAACGTTACTCAAAACTCTGGCATTCAGCCGAATCAAGCAATCTATTAATTGGATTATAAAGAAGAAAGGCCGAAGGCGGCGGAGTAGAGCAGGCTGCAGCCCCGTATAAACTAGCTAGCAAATCCTTATTCACGGCGCGTCCTCGCGAAACTTTCCATAATTCCATCGTTTAAGCAACAAATTTGCGCGAAGAGACGGGGAAACTCCCCTTCCTCTGTTCTAGATGAATAGAAAGCGGATTTAGCCTCTCCAGCTTTCCCTTACCTTTCGATCCGCCTTTCGAGTGCGAACGAGTTGCACCTGTTTAGTCGTCCGCTCGGGCGTAAGCATGACTCGACTGCGACATGAATAACTGAGCAGCGGCAACTTTGCCTCCGTCTTTTCGGGACTTTTCTCGCCCACCGGCGAAAAGGGCCATTGTCCTTGGACACTACTCTTTCCTTTCCCCTCTGGAGTCTGGAAAATCGAGAGGGAGGCGCGTCGCTGCCATAATATTATCAGAGCATTGTGCCCGGTTAATTAGCTGTACTAATGCAATTCCGGCTGATTACACATTCCGCTTGGCTAATCCTCCACGGCAGTCTTCTGTTTTCCCGGAGCCTCTCGATGTGCGGAGTCTCGTCTCGCGCTGTCTTGTATTACCGACTCAGTACACGTGGCCGGGCGTGAGGCAAACTCAAAGTTTCGCCAACTCGGCAAAAAAGTAGGTACAATTCGTTACCGCTTATTTATCGTCTACTTTTTCGCCCCCTAAGCTGGGAAGCGAGAGGTGTTATTTTCGATATATATCATGACGCGATTGCGAGGGGATTAAGAAAATCGTTAAGTTATTTTCAGACTTTAACTGGCGTGTATCGAAAATTCACATAAATCTGTAAAAAGTCTAGAAATAAATATTTTGCATAAACTTACAAACAACGGTACTGCAGTTTTAAAAATTTACTCAATTTATGCGGCAACTGATCTTCATTAATTGACTAATGAAGGGCTTTAGTTTGCTTTAGATTTTTAAATAATGAATCAGGCTAAAAATAACATAAATTCTGCTAAATGATATTTTTAGAGGTAAAGCATTACACAGAGAAATACCAATATTTAGAAATTGATCGCTGAATAAACTATTGTAATTACCCGAAATTAAATTAATTACTCAGAATAGAACGCGAATTTTTCTGCTTGTAAAATTTAAAGCCAGTACTATTTCGGCTCTTCTAATTCATCGATCTTATATAAACATTTTTTCGCAAGAGATAATCCGTAAATTTTCGAGCTCCTCGGAATTACCGGGCAAAGATTATTCCTGCGGATCTAATAACATTTTTACTCGTTAAGCTTCCCGCACACGAGTCGGGGAATTTTCCTCCGGTCTTTTTTCCTCGACGCTCAGTACAAAGTACATACATCGAGACTCCCGCGGGGGTGGAAGAGGTAAGAGAGAGAGAGAAAGAGAGAAGGGATGGTCAAGCACACACTGTACGAGTGAGAGAGCGAGAGAGAAAGAGAGCGAGAGAGAGAGAGAAAGATGGACTTGGGGTGTTCGATTGGTCAGATAGGGTGCGCATGAGCCGTTCTGGAACGCTGGGGGGAGAAGGTGGATGAGAAACGACGAGGCACAACCTGCAATATAACCTGAAGAAAGGCCTGCGATCGGAGTCAGGTCACGTAATGTTCCTCCACCTCCCGCCGCCGCGGAGCTTCTACTTTATAACTTCTATTAATCCTTTATCAGAGCCCCGGAAACTTCCGACTCGCTCGCTCGCCGCCGGGTTCTAATGAAAAATCCCTACCCGCTGCGAGCTCCTCTATATATGTATGGACTTGCTGCACGTTCCTCCACACCGAAATCCATATCATCGCTTCGTGCTCGCTTGTGCTTTTCTTCCCTTTCTTCGGCTTTTTTTGCGCGGGAGGGAAGGCGGCTCTTCGCAAACTTTATTTCCAAATAATAGAAGAGCCTCAAACTTTTTCCTTGATTCGACGACTCTCCCAGGGATCATGATCGGAGCATCGAGGAATTCCAGATTAGGCGGCTGAATTTTTTTAATAAATAACGTATTTTTCAATGCGACCTGCCGCGGACAAATACCCTCCGAATCTACACATCTACAGCCGAGCACATCAGCTGCGTTTCGGGGCGCAATTTAAGTGTGAAAACGAGGGTGGCAGAAGAATACTCGACTGCGGATGCTGCTCGTCGTCTGGGGAGAAGAAGGTATCACTTTTCGGATGACGAATCGGATTAATAGCGCCGCTTCGTCGGCCTTTAATGCGGAGATCTGAAAATCCCGCGTACATCGGACTAAACTCTGCCTGTGCGCGCATCGTTTCCCTCCCTTTCTCGATCCAATCTCCTGGAAAATGAACAGAGAAGCCGTCACCGCGACATCTGCGCTAATTTCACACCGAGCTGACTGCAAGAGCGAGACGGAACGATGTAGCTCTGCTCGTCCTAACGTCCACGCCTGACCGTGTACACCTTTTTTTTCGGCGGCCTTTTTACGAGACTGTATTTTATGCGGCAAGGGAGGGGCGTCGTGTCGTGACAGACACTTATTTCACTTGATTCTGCCGCGCTCTACGCTTTTTTCACGCGTTATTTCGAAAGTGGGTAATTGTTTTAGGGTGGCTATGACTGTACGGTGGTTTGTCCACTACGAAATTCCTCCCTTTTTAAAAGGTTTTACGGGCATTTTGATTGTGCCTGAATTGGCTGTTTATTGAAAACAACATATTATTTTTCTCTTATGATTGAAGATCGATAATGATCGTCCGGAATCGGAAAGGGACGAGCGAAAACTGAAATTGCAGGGCAATTTCGCAAAAAAAAGTGTCGCACTCGATTCGGAAACGATATCGGCGAAGCTTCAGCCGTCATTCGCTGGCTCGTATGCGCCCTCGCTACATCTAGCAGTCGAGCGGAGCTGCTATCCGAATAGCGATATTAAATCACTTTCCGGCGTATAGCCGCGGCAGCGGTACGGCAGCAGAAGCTGATATATAGCCGGCGGATGGGCGTATCTGGCCGTATATCGGTGGCTCTCTGTCTCTCGGCGCGGAGCCGTGGAACATGGAAATCATGAAACGCTGAAACTGTGAAACTCCGCGCTCGCACAGCCCAATATGTCCATCTTCGACGCGGGGGTGGCCGAGCGAGTGAGCGACAGTATATGCGAGCCGGGGTGGGGGCCGAGGGAGGAGAGGCTGTGCCGCGCGCAAACAGATCAATGCTCCGCGTTCCAATATAAACAGTATTATTGAAACAAAGCGGGTGGAGCGGAAGAGGTAGCGAGCGGAGCTGCGCCGCCGCTGCTGTCGATGTCGGTGCTCGCGATGCGGAGTCGGGAGACTATGTTCGCCGGTGCTGCGTTTTACTGTTTGTTGCATTTTCAAGTTTCAAGGAACGCTGCACGGGGGGTTTGAAAGTTTTGCCGATTTACGGGGGACGAACGATTTGCAATTTCGCAAAATCGCAATTTAGTCAAATTGTATTGATCACCAAAATTTTATATTCATATATTTTAATTTTTTCCAAAATTATATTTTCACAATTTGCATATTTCAGACACGTTTTATCATTTGCGAATGTAATCTGCAACGGTGAGCGTTTCCCAGTCAGAATTCAATCATCCCGAATGGTATAGGCGGTGGAAGAACCGCGCGAGAGAGGGAAAGGTTAGATGTTTCTGGCGAGACAATGTCGTCAGAGGGTAGAAAGAACGAACGAGGGAGAAGAGTTATGTTGTCGCGATATTGTGCTCGCGCGAGGATCGAAGGGCGGGTAGCGAGACTACTCCGACGCTTTTCTGACTCCAACCAAAGTGTTAACGCTGCACGAACTCTTATCGATATGTTGTGCAAGAGGAAAATCGCCCAAAGGGCTATTTCTATTCTCCACTGTCCGTTATAAGTGATTTGGGTCTTTGGCGACCTGTTTAGACTTTGTGCTTTTTCTTTATTTATAGAAACATAACGAAGTATTCAATAAAACGTTTTTTGCAATTTTTATAATCTGTTTCTTTAGAAAATACAAGATAAATAAATGATTACCACGAGAAAAAGAAGAAAAGTCATTATTTAACGCAATAATATGCGCATTCACTTAAAATCACGATTCCAATCAATCGATCCACACAGAAATGCAAAGCGACAAATACGCGTCATCCTGGCCGTCGAAAAAAGTCCTCTGTATTCGTTCCGCTCTCATCATTCGGAATAAACATACGGGCTTGCGCATAATATGATGGATCGATCGCTCCTCTCTGTACACACAACTCATTTGCAAGAATGATGGACGGCCGGCAGCGCGCGGCGCGCAAAACTAATGTGAATTTCGGCCTTTCCTTCTCTCCCAACGCGTGACGATGATTGGCAAATTAGAGCCGGTCCGATTGCATATTGCATTACGCGGGGCGAGAGAGGGGTATTAAAAGCATGAGCAATCAATACCCCTCGCGCAGCGTGTAATATTTGTCCGCTATCGGCGCGCGCGGAAAGGGCTGAAGTGCGCGGGCAAATAATAACAGGCGAAGATGGGTGGACGGCAAAAGCTTCGGTCAACATTTTTCGAGGCGCAAAGCTGTCGAGTGTCTTGGGTAGGCGATGGAATCGAAATGAGAGTTGAAGTATGATTCGCTGACGGCTGCACGAGGGCGAGAGTTATGATAATAAATACAGATTTGATCTACGTGTGGGAAAATGCTTTTCACGGGATTAATATGATTGATGAGAAAATTTTTCCTCTTTCGTGAGATTTGATTTTCTGTCAAGCTTGACGTGATGCATATGTTGCATTGCAATTTTTGTCTACTTAATCCGTGTATCTATTTTTTTTTTTTTTATTGTATTTCAGTATTTTTTGTTCTATTTGCAACTATTCTTATTTATACTATTCTGTCGGAAAATTAGAAGCAACAATTGTACTTGTATTTTTGAAGAAAACTTTTTACGTTCGAGAACATTATCAATGGAAAATAAAGTTTTATATCAGCCACTTTTCCGCATCCTTCTTTATTACTATAGATAAAACTTTATATTTATATAAAATGATTGTTGAATGCAGGTTTATGATCTTTCTTATTAGAGTCTGTAAGCTACTGTTCCAGCCAACATTTGCTTCATAAAGCTTTTACATTCAGCAAGTTACAGCGGAACTATTATCCTTTCTTTCCCTTCCTAAATAAAAGAGTAACAATCGTCATGCGTGTGCGCGATCAGACGCCTATAAAAAAAGAAGCGAACAATTCGATCTCCCACCCCTCTGCGTCGTGCGACCGACCCTCAAGAAATTCGAGAAGAAGCGGTGGTATGAATCCGAGTCGCGTAATCCTAGCCCATAAAAAGAGAAAACGAAACCAAGCAGTGGCTCCGGCCTTCCCTCCTGCCTGCCTCCGCGGACAGTCAATATTTTGGATTGATTGTCTATAATAGCGAACTCCGGGGGCGGAGAACGAACGACAAAGTTGGCTCTCTCCCTCGTCTTTTTCCGTCCTCCTGCGCCACGACGATCAAGAAAAATGATATCGCCCGATAAAAAAGAAGCGGGAGAGATGACTCCTCGTCGAATGGCGATTCTGCCAAGGCATTACGCTGCGTAGGTCGGCAAAACTCATCCCTTGGTGCGTACGTGTTCGGCGTCCGAGGGATATGGTGCGCCGATTGGAGGAGAAGGCGAAAGATGGCCGCGAAGTCTGCGGGGGATTTTTATGGGAGGGCAGTTTTGGACGCTTTATTGGGTCTGCTACTACCCAGAAGAGCAGCTGCTGCGCTCGCGCCGACAATTCAATAAGAGCCTTTAAGGAATAACTGCTGCCAGACGCGCTTTTTTGCCATTGCTCGAGGATTACTATCGGAGATTAACGAATCTGGGCAGTGATTGGTACTTGATTCATTATTTATTTAGATAAAATAAGTTGCCTTGATTGAGGCAGAAAGAGCAGCGAAAGAGATGAATCTCGAGAGCAACTTTGAAAATCAAGACCGGTGCCCTTGAAGACGCTCAAGCCTTTTCCGGAAATCCCTCGAATATAAAGGAGAAAAGCGCGAGTCTCGGGTCGCTGCTTTCGCCGGCACTCTTTAGCCGAACTCAACAGCGCTGGGCAGCGGGGCATGCATAGCATCAACTCAGCATCGCAGTTCTCCACCGCACGTACGCACACACGTCCGCTCCCGGCTCGGACGAACGAGCACGCAAAGGGGATGCGCGCGTATAGCATCAGCATGTGTGTGCTCGCGCGATTCCGGCCACGACAGACAATCCAGAGCTGAGGGAGGGAGGGGGGGGGGGTGGTGGGGTGCGAGGGGCGAACTGCGCTTCAAGTATCCCCGGGAACACAGGGGATGTGTTTACGGGTACGTAAACACAAACCTTCGCGTGCGTTCGCATTAGCGCACATGCATACACACGCTCTGACGAGCCGCGCGCTCTCGTTGGCTGCATTATGGATGCAGCGGAGTAGCGAGAGCTATCTATGCGCGCCGCTCTCCGCATTTATTTATAATCAAATTCCATGTATGTACCTGCGCGCGGGGGTTGGTTGCGCTGGCCCCGCCGTCCGATTCTCTCTCGCTCTGCGGCTTCCAACACGCTGCCTCTGCCGCTGTCTTTGTCTCGAGCCTGCGGATTCGTTCGGCGGTCAATTTAAAAATCAATATTGACCGAGGAGCAGCCCCAATCCTTTATTTATCGACGTGGATCGTGTGTTGGCCACCCTTCTTTTCTTTTCCTCGGAAGCTGCCGGGCTTCGCCCTCGCAAGACTATTCGCACACGAAAGGAGGATTGCCGCGGCTTTACGCCCGTGTTGTTTCAAACGCGCCTTGAATAATGCCGTCATTTTGCCGAAGCTTCCAAGTCCGATGCTGCTTCGACTTTGCCTCGATTCTTTGCCTCGACTGGCTTTTCGGGCAAGTGCAAGATTGAATTCTGCCCGGTTTTTCAAAAGGGCTGCAGCTTGCTTTGCGATTTACGGAGCCGTTTTGCATGAAGACAGAACAGTGCAATAAACACTCGAATTTTATATACTGGTGCATTTCTTTTGGTCCTTGTAAATAAAAGAAATTTAACGATTTGCTTAGCACTTTTTACAAAAAATGGTTATGAAGGAGTTTTTTCAAGTAAATTAACTGTGGATTCAAAAATAAAAAATTTGCAATTCTTTTTTTTTTCTTAAGTGATTTTGTTTAATTTTTGTTCACTCATCACACGATTCATTCTACTGAGTCCTGAGATGCGAGCGCCTGGATCAGGGCAACTGCGTGTCCGTTCAGCAATAGATGACGCCTTGCCTCGTTCAGAGATGGCGGGACTGATTCAGCTTCAAAGCTTTTCAATCCAAACTTTGACGTTGATTTTTTAAAGTAAGCGATAACAATTAATCAAACTTTTTTGAATGACATAAAAATGCTGTGCATAGTAACTTTTTAATTCACTATACATATAGAAAAAAATCATTGCGAATATATCAATTTACGGCTTCTGCATTTCAAAATATTTATTCGAATAACAGTTTTATATAATCATTTTTAATGATAATATTTAGATCAATTCAATAAAAATTTGATACTTTAAGGATTTAAAAAATAGTTAATAAGTTGTTTGCATTATCCAAGAACCTTCCGTATCAATTGAAGTCCTCAGTTTATTTAATTCTTTTTATACGATTTTATTTTTTTCATTTGAATGTATATTACCATATATCTTGCTTCTCAAATGTTATTGAATGATATTCTTAATCACCATAGTGTAGTTTTTCAAATGTTTAAAATTATAAAATTTTATACGTGATCGACGTATCATACAGGCAACATTTTTTTAATTTTAATAATTGAAGTCAAAGCTTTTTTGATCTTCAAAAATTTTTCACATTTACTTTTCATCCTCTTTTCTGACCAATAAACATTGATAATTTAATGCAACGAAAGCAATTTTCGAAACCATAAAAATATAAATGGTAACAGGTGCCTGGACGTAAATAAAAATTTCTCCCGTTCAATTCTGAACGCATAGTCCGAGCGAAAGAAAACACCGGAAACAATAAAAGCAGTCTCACTCGCGCTCACATACATCAGAGCGACTACGTGCCCGCTCGCGTCGTTATATAGTTTTTATACAGCCCGCCATAAAACAAAAACCATCTCGAAAAGGCGAACTCCCATAAAAGGCCAGCCCTATAGCTCACATTTTAATCTCATAAACGCGTCTCTCTCTCTCTCTTTCTCCTCCATTGTTGTAAAGCAGCGTCGACACGTATGAGCGTGCCCGGGCACATACATCTTCATCCCTCTTCCGTAGCTCGCCAATATCTCCGGAGCGCGGCCGGCGGGAAGAGATAGTAGGAGGTGGACCGAAGGAGAAGGGAGCGAGCGGAGCTGCACAGAGGAATTCATCCCTGAGCGCTCGGCCCGTGTCCACTAGTATGGCGGCGGCGGCGCGTTCGATGCCCTCCTCGTCCCTTGGAGCCGGCTCGCTTCCCCTTCTCTCCCGCGGGCTGCCTGCCTAGCTGACCGACGCCGGGCGTCGCGACGCAGGCAGCCCCTCTCGCCGCGCTCGTTGCCATGGCGACGCGCTGTCATTAAAGCATCGCCTTATCATAACCGACGCGCGCGGTTTCTCTCCGCCGACGCCATCTTTACCACCCCCGGCGCTGCTGCTCTCTTCTCGTCGCCGCCGCCGCCGCCGCCGCAGCCGCTTCTCCTTGCACGCCTCGCGCCTCGAGCCGCCGTCTGCCGTGTGGGAGGGCTCGGAGACGATTTCGAATAGCGGTCACGTGCTATGACGGAGGTACAGAGCGGGAGAGAGATTTCCTTTTTATTCTGTCCGATGGTCTGCTACTATTGCTGCTTCGTAAAGACTTTTCCAAGCTCGAGTTTTCTCTCCCTGAGAATTCGACTTAATTATGAGGCATTATCGAACCAATACGGCCGTTGTACATCGGACGACCAACGGAATACTAGTTTTTTCATTCCAAGTTAATGAGTATCAGAAATCAGTTCCTCGCAAATCCATCTACTTTGGGTTATTCTTTCACGATTGCTTATATAGTTAAAACTGATGTTAATTTTTATATTTATTTTTTGTTTTTTATGACACTAAATTATTCCTCCAGAGAAAGTAAAATCGAACGTCACATAAATTATTAAAAAATGTGACTGCGTGCTCCCCAAAATAATGTCAGCTTATCTCCCCTCCTTATTAGTGCATTAAGCACTCGGCTGTAATTAGCATGACAATGCGAGGGCAATAACAAGTCCGTCGCGCTCCGGCACACAGCAAACACTCAATTGTTATCACGCGCCCATAGAAAAACAATCGGCGCAGGCATATTATGCAAAAGCGCCTTTTTTTTCATCTCGAAACAATCTGCCCGCCCTATCACTCTTTATCACCGCAAGCGCGCAAACAGGCGCACTTCTCCGCGACAATAAAGGCCGCGCTTATAAATTATCTTTGATACATTCCGCGCAATGTGTTCGCGGCTCGAGGCGCGTAAAAAAAGACGCACTGGCAGTCATTGACCAGCGGCGCCTCGCGCGCGTTTAAATTCGCCGAAAAACATATAGAGCGGGCATCGATCACTCGCGCGATTGTGCGCGCGTCGCGCCGATATGCATACGAATGCGCTCCCTCGCCATAATTCACGCAGAAATCGCCCGCCGCGGCTGAATGCAGCGAGCTGTGAAGGGGCTCTCTCTCTCTCTCTCTCCCCTTTCAATCGGGCCGGCGCCTGCACCGAGTGTATTTCTGTGTATCTCATTAATTTCGTTCGATATAATAATGGCGGCGCCGCCCCCGCGATTCGCGCTGATTAATGGAGCCGCGTTTTGACTGGAGCCGCCGGAGAAAGGTCCTTGCCGGCGCGCTCCCTTACATTTTCGAGGCGCCCGGCGTCTTTGTCTGCTTTTTAGTCTCAACGGGTTCGCGCGCGAGAATCTGATTTATTGCTCGGATAATACGGGCTCTTGAATAATTGAATTGAAATAATGCCGCCCCCCCCCCCCCCCGCCCGCGAACGCAAGCGCCGGGACAATTAATTATTACTGCTGGAGACGTCGAGTGGAAGCCGAGTGCTCGAGTCGGCTGCGTGTGCGAATGTACGTACGCTGCTCACCGGGTCTGTGGAGGTGCGTGCGAGGGAGGGTTCAACTCGCTCGCGCTCGAAAGTATTTCGCGCGCATTTGCCGACAAATCCGTTCATCAATTTACCAATGAAAACGTACAAGTGGGAAGCCTCCAGAGTGTACGTGAACAAGCGCAGTCAGAGGCAAACGACTTGCACGGCGCGCATCTCTGTAATTTAGATTTTTATCAAGTTTTCTTGACTGGCTTTCTGGCGCAATCATGCGAAGCTTCAATTGTACAGATACCTAAGTGATTAAAATACGTTCGGATTTTTACGCAACTATAATACGAGAAGAGCACTGGCAATTTAAAAGAGAAACTGTCGTAATTTCGTTCTACCAAATTTAGTAGAAACAGCAACTTATCCTTTACAGAAACAACTCTTTTCATCACCGCGATTATTTTCTAGAATTGACTTTGCAAAATCCGATTGGACACAAGGACGACAACTGCCCTTCTTCTGCAACTCCCCATTCAATAATATTTTTATAGGTTCCCCCTTTTCCGGCAAATCAAAAAAAGCTCAATAACGTTGAATCGACTCGATTAATTAATTTCGCAAAAAACGAATAACCCTCGGCGTGCTCCGTTAACCCCCATGCATTCCATAAAAGTTTCATCCAACGATCGCGCGCACTCATAATCTCGGAGTCGATCTTCCGAGAAATCATAACGTTGCCTCTCCCCGCTTCATATCATTCTTTGCCAGTTATTCGCCGTCTCTGCCTATACGTATATATATTCAGCATCCCGCAAAAAAGGTTATAACGGCGCGCTCGAGGCATCTCGCGGCTCGCTCGCCATATTAGCGAACAGCCGAGCTAGGAAATCATTTCCATCGAAGAGAGACAGACGTAGTGGCAGAGAGAGAAAGAGAGAGAGAGAGAGAGAGAGAGAGAGAGAGAGAGAGAGAGAGAGAGAGAGAGAGAGAGAGAGAGAGAGAGAGAGAAAGAGGGAACGTGTTATGACGAGGGCGAGTGAGGAGTGTGTAGGCAGGTTCGGAGAACTCCATAGAAAGAGAGAGAAACCTGGCGGCGGAGAGCCGGTAAAGGACTACGCCGGACTTGTGCCCGCTCGGTCCACTTCCATATATCTAGCCATCAGCGGATCTCGAGTACGTGTATGCATGACTATCTTCCAGCTTTTTTCGGTCGACGAGCCTGTAAGCTGCGAGCGTCATCGGACATGGTGCTCTCGCGAAACTTGTCCGAGAAGGATTAGCCTAAGTTTCATTTGAAGCTATTATAAATACGAAATTTGAAGTGTCCAGTTTTTGCCCGTTTAGTATTGCAAAGAGCGGCTTTCGCAAGCGGCTGATTTTAACGAAAATCTGCGCTAAACGAGTTCCAATGTGGATCGCATAAATTAGGCGGCATCTCACGTACGGCAGATTTAAGCAATTTGAGCCAAGTGTATATGAAAGTCCGCGTCGTTAATTCTAAAAGTACCACTTTTCACGGAACTCTTTGATCTATGTTCGCTAAGGCTAAATAGGAAAAGTGAAAAACGCCAATGCCGCTGCTTACTGCATTCATTAATTCAAATGTGGACTGGTCAACCCGTATTAAGAGCAGGCAAGTATTTCATATAGATGTGAAGTAAATTAATGAACTTGCCAATTTAGAAATCCATTAGTATATAGTATTTAGAAAATGAGGCATAAAAACTTTATAACTGGAATTATTCTGCGAAGCAATTTCAATAAAATGTCTCTTACTGTTCTTTACGATATGGACCAATGAGCGATGAAACCAGATTTCGCTTCCACGTAACAATTAATATTACTGTTAAATTATAACAAGTCTAGTTTCAGCAAGATCAGCTACTTTCTGGCAAAAACTTGCAACCCACGTCGACGCTCGTTTACGAGAACAATTTGTTATCAAGCTAATTGAGCCCAATTATAAACTAATTAGAAAAATTGCAAGAAGCATTAATCCAGTACTCGTTTCCAGTCATCAGTTTAGAAATTCGAATCAGTGCATAAATGCAAATGTCGAAGCGGAGCCCATAAAATTATGGATATCCCGGGTAGCGGCCGTTAGCCATGTCGTCAGCGGCAGACATTACGCCTTTTTCCATCGGGATTTTTCTCCTCGCAACTGCGGGCATATCCCTGGAAAAGCCACCCAGGCAGCTGCTCGATCTCGCGACTCCTTAAAAAGGGTGTGGCGCGTGTTGGTCTCGCGGCTTTATATAGTACGTACCTTCCATTATCGGACTGACACGTTGTCGCGCGTTTGTCATAGCCGATGATTTAAGGCGCGGTGCAGCTTCTTCTTCTCCTTCGGTTCACCTTGGCGTTTTTGCTCTCGGGGCGAGCCCGAGCCGATTACCGGGAATAGCGTCTGTCCTTCCGTCTGCGCGCCCCGAGAACTCAATGGCCAGTCGCGAGCGAAAGAAGTGCTCAATGGGTTGCGAGTGTGTGCGCGCGCGTGCATGAGCTTTTCGCGCATTTCAAGTAGCTTCGATCGATCGATCCTTAGAGAGGCTGCCGCTTTTTGTCCCCGCCGCCCGTACACTTTCTTTTTGCCTTGCGGAATCGAGATTATAGATGTGGCTTCGAATTGCACTCAATCATTTAGGCTGATTCGTACGAGTTTTCCGCTTTAGGAGATTCTAGCTGCAATCACTTCGCTAAATCTTAGAGCAGTTCCTCGCTCGAAATCAAAATATTTCATTGAAAATGGAAGTCGAATCGGCAGCTGTATTTTTCCGAGTCGCAAAACTCTCTCGGCCGGACCCACACGTACACACTGGATTTGCAGGACGGACGTCCTTCGCCGAGCTCCATCTCTCTCTTATCCTCGTCCTCTCTTGGCGGTACACACGGGGGACGGCGTATTTGTCCACGCGGCGGTCTTACCACCCTCATCCTCCGAGTCCTTTCTCCTCCGCTCTCGCAACTCACTGCAGTCCACCCCCTCGAAGCTGCTCCGTACGTAGACCCTCGCCTCCAACTCTCTCTCTCTCTCTCTCTCTCTCTCTCTCTCTTGGAATAACGAGACTCATTAATCCAATTAACCAGTAAATAATGGGCTAGCATTTTCGTATTTACGGAGAGAGGAAGGAGGCCCCTTAATGGAGTTTTGAGCTGACTATCAATATATTCTTGCCCGACGCCTCGCTACGTATACGGGTCACTTTACTTATGGAGCTGCTTTATGGAGGAGTGTGTGCGTTAAAGGGTGGGCTCATTCGCGCGCAGCTCCAAGACACATCAATTTCGAGACATGCCTGCTGCCCTCTCTTGTGTGCACGTGCGGTAGATGGACACACGTAGCCTCCTTACGCCGGTTTACGAGATGCCCGGCAGATGTTACGATGATGTTTTCGCTCGCTGTGTCTTCTCGCTGCTTTAGTCAAGAAAAAGTTTACGCGAGTACTTTGCTGCCGCTCGACAAAAGGGTGGAAGGTTCGGCACTGAATAGCAGATACTGTCGGCGGACTCGTGAATTTTTTAATGCTGAAAGGATACTTTCAGTCAGAGCTGAGCTCCCGACTGTCAAAATCGTGTAAATAAAATCGAGAAATATATTCATCTATTCGCGGCTGCGAGTTACGGTTTCCCCGCTGAAAATCATTGAATATTCAGTCAATTTCAGCAATTCATTACCAAAACCCTCCGAAATTCTCTCGAGTAACTCCCCAACTCGCCCTTCACGGCGGTCGATACCCGATCGCCTTAATACCCCAACAGAGATTTTTAGCCAATTATTCCTGATTGAACCTTAGAAAGCCGCACTTGTAAACTGATTGCTAAAGCGATTCGCTTACGACTACTTGGTCTAACTGATAGCTAGCGTTTATTCAGCGTTAGCGCGGGGATCCCGTTACAAGCCGAGTTTACACTATGACGCGAGTCTTGCGCGCGACTTGGAAGAGAGCGAGAGAGGGCAAGTTGAGGCGTCCGCTCGAACTTCCCATTTCGCCGGAGGAGCGTCTGGCTTCACAGCCGCAGCAGCCCGCTGGATCCTTAGTCGCCCTTCTAGTCTTGGAGCTTGAAAACTTGGCCGCACGATCGATCTTCCGCGAAACCGCGCGCGATTCCGCGACGACTGTGCATTTCGGTGGAGGCGCTCGTCGGAAGGGTCTCGATACCGGATGCGCTTCCTATTCGGTTAGTTTTATCGCGTGAGATAAGGCGATCGCCGAAATTGAGATCCACGTCCGAGATTCCTGCCTCAAATGCCAGAACAAGTAATTAATCTTTTCTTGCATTTACAATGTCAGTCTTTCCTTTGGAAAACTTTGAAGGTAAGATACTAGCGTTCAACAGCAGCGCTCCTGGAGCACCACCGGCTACTTTTATAACAAAAAAAAAAGAAAAGATTTACTGCAAGTAAATAAAGTTTTTACAATAAGCTTGATGCATCTGCCGTATGCTTTTATAAGCGCATCGAGTTTTAATTCGCTAAGAGAATACGAAGACAGCAATATTCCCATAGATTTTTACAACGGCCACATAAAGCTTTATGCGTCGTCAATATCCCGAACACGCGAGCGTCGTAATAAACGTTGATTCACTCCCGGCAGCTTCTCCCTACCCCCTTCCCTCCCCTCTCTCAGCTCCGAAGGAAACATGTTTTGAACGCTCTCTTCGCGCGCGATACAATTAATTCCGCAGCGCTGCTAGCTCGCGCGCGAGAGCTAATTTATATTTATGCGGCACTCGGCAACAAACAAGCGTTTACATTGCGCCCGTTCACCCTCTTATGTCCTTAATGAAATTTAATTTCTCCGATAGAATTCCGGAGCGCGAGCGAGCGAATCCAATAACGAAAGCTCCGGCTTTCTCTCTATATAACCATATCGATCGGCGCGCGGCGCCTCGCTCGCGATAATTATTTTCTCGGACAAGCCGGAGAAAGAGGAGGAGGCATAAGCACACAAACAACGCATTAATTAAGCCGCCTCCCGAGAGGTACACGTGCATTTTTTTACAATGAACTTTCGCGCTCCCGGTGCTTTATGTACCGACGCTTCGCTCTTATTAGTTTTATCGGGAGTTATGTCTGGTTCTGAAGAAATTTGCCTCTAATTTATGCCGGTTTTTGTCGCTTGGAAAACTTAAGAAAATGGCACAGGTTGTTAGATGGATTAGGAAGAGCACACCGTCTTTATACAGTTAGTAGTTTAAGCACACGTGGATGGAATACAGCCGAGCTCGAGCGATTTCTTTCTCTAATTAATTGACATTTTTACCAGTGGCTCCGGCTTTTGCAGAAGCTGCTAGTTTTCATTAAATCTGGTAATTGTTTCGCAATGCGAAATATTCCTTTCGGCTAATTTTCAATTTTAGCAAATTAAGCGTTCCCTCGTGACCGCCGACTAATCTCCCGAATCAATTATCACCAGGAGCGGCAGCAGCGCCACGATCAAATCCCCCAAATAATTTATAATCAAGCATGAAAAGGAGGATCGAAAAAAAGATCGCAAAACAGATCGGTGTGCGCGCCCTCAGCGATTCTCGGCACGTTTTATCGTTGGATTTGAGGCTCGCTCGCGCCAATAGGAATTACTGCAGCTACCGACTACGTCGTCGTCGTCCCCATGATTTGCATATTCGTTTGAAACAATATCCCCGGCGCGCCGTCGTTTTAAACGGGTCGACGGGCAAAACGGGAAAGCACACAGTCGGGTGGGGGTGAAGCTTCGGCTGTTTCAATTAAAATAAGCATACGGCTAGGCGCCTCTTCCCGACACCTTCCTCTGCTTTTACTACTAGCTCGCTCGCGGGAGAAAACTTCTCGTGTCTCGCGCCGCCGCCGCTGCCGCCGCCGCCACCGCCGCTTCTCACCCTCAGGATATTACCTAACGCCGCCGAGACCTGAATGCGAAAAAGGTCATAAAAGCCTTAGCGCGCCCGTTATCTTTGTTTTTTTTTCTCCTCCTTCGCAAGCACTTTCCCGCTCCGCACACCCCCACGGGCCGCGAGAGCCCTATTGATCTTCGCCGATGTATATAAGCGAGAGCGTGAAAAAATATATTGCCCGCGCGGTTATACGCGGTGTAAAAAGTCGACGGCGCGGGACTTTAGATTGATTTTTTGCCCGCTTTTCTTCCTTTCTCTCCGAGGCGCGCTTCTAGCTGTGTTTGCCGAGGGGGTGGGTGAGGGTACTCGATGCTGCCTACCCGATATGAGACGTCATGCGTGGTGCTCGATTTTGCTACTATAAATTGCATTTCTTTAAGTATTTATCCGTAATTTAGTTTAGTAAAATTTTAGTCCGTAAATTTTTCTACTTATTTAATACCCCTAATATGGCTTGATTGGCGTAAACTTTTCGGATCACTTTTTTAATAAAAGCATCATTTAACTCGAAGTTAAAACTAAAAAAAGCCTTACGCATTTCAGGCTCGAAATAACCGTCATTCCTATTTCTCGGGAAGGCTGAGGTAAAAAAACCCTTTTTCCAACATTGAAATTCAGCGGCTTTTAGCAAAATTGAAATAATAGAATTTCCAAGGCCTCTCGGCGGAGCGAAAAAAAAGGGGGAGCGCCGGCAAGAGGTAGGAGCTTGGGCGAGCCTCGCTCGCTCTCGAGGCAAATAAGTAGAACGAGCATAAGTAGAGAGGAAAGGCGCGAAGTGCGCCGAGGCTAATATTTTCCAGAGCTCGCCTCCCACGCGGACCTTCTATATACATATATACGCTCTCGCAACCCTCCCGTGTATATATAAGATCGTTTAAATGGGAAATCGAAGCGAGAGATAACTCTCCCTTCGCGGTGCGAATTTATTCAAAATGGCGCTCGAAAGAGAGAGAGAGAGAGAGGATACGATAGATAAATGGAAAGAGAACCGCTCGCGTTATGGCGGAGGAGGAGGAGTGGGAAGGGAGAGGAAGATATGGCGGCTAACCCCTGCGATGATACGAAACATATTCCACCCTTAAGAGAGGGTGGGCCGAGCGAACCCTCCGCGACCATAAAATAAAATTCATCGTCCCGAGGCCGCCCTTTTATACACACTGCTTCTTTCTTCCGCTTCTTTTTTGCTGGCCTGTACGTACTTAAGATAGGGATGATGCCGGGGCGTTTTTCGCATAATGGCGCGCCAGAATTTTTCCCGGTCCGGCTTCTCAATGCGCGAACTCGCCCTTTCTCCGCGATTCGCAGCCGGAGCTAAGACGATGTACGCGAATGAGGTTTCGGCGGTTGGCAGCGTTTTATTGCGGGCCCGGAGTTTTAGGGGTTTTCAGCTGATGCTGCTCCGCTCCGCTGTACGAGCTATTCAACATAATTTGCGCAATGAATTGAAAAGGCTTTCTCGTCGAGTGGATGTGCACGGGGATGTTGTTTCATATTAGCGGGTAGTGCTGCGCTGAAAAAGTTTCCGCTCATTTCTTAAATAGAAAAGCGTTACTCGCTGGAAAGCGAGCTCCTTCTTATTCAAAGCCGCTCCGCAAAACGACAAAATAATGAGAGATCATCCTGGCAACGATAATCAGGCTTCCTCCAGCTGCAGTCACCCTTGCGCGCATATCGATCCCTCCCCGAGATGAGGCTCGGATTCCGCGGGCGCAGAGACGTCGCGCAAAAATCGAGAGTCCCTCCACTTATGGCAGCCAGGCGCTCGCAGGGAGGAGGAGGAGGAAAAAGAGACCGGGAGCCTCCCCTCATACATCACGCTGACACGTCGTCCGACTACGCGTGTCTCGCCAGATTTATCGCATTTATCAAGCCGCCTCTGACGCCCCGGGCCGCGAGCAGGAGAATTTCCCCGATCCGGGGTGTCATCCGTCGCTCGCGCGATGGCAGTTTCGTTAGAGAGAAGACGACGCCACCTCGTTCATCCGCGCCCCGCGCTCGCGTGAAAAATGCGCCCCCCCGAGCTCTGACAGCTCCGACGTGGAATGAGCCCCGCTCTCGCTTCTGACTTTTCCGAATATTTTTTTATTTCGCCGGAGCGAGCTGCTCTCCTCCCACTCGCTGTTGCTCCTTTTGTGCCTGCCTCGGCTTATTCTGCGCGATTTTTCTTCGCGGTATTGCGGTCGGGCCGCGCCTTTTTAAATTACGAACACTCTTCAATATGGGGCTTTTAGCTGGAGGGAAACTGGTTCGTTACGGGAGAGAGGGAATTCTTAAGCTTTTCCCTGACGGGGAAATGCCGAATGGCAAAAGTCTTTCGGTTATTGATGATGTGCCCCCGGAAAGTTTAGTTTATTCCTTCTTCTCATCCGGCAAAACCCGTGAACGGCTCCCTCTATGAAAATATGAGCTCCGATAAGAGCAGCAGGCTTAATCCGCGATTACCGCGCGCGAGCGTAAATGCCGCGCAGGAGAGAGAAAGCAGATTTACTTGTCGTTCGTTTCATATTTGCTCCCGCTCAAAGTGCTCGCCTCCCCCTGCAGGCTACATCCACTTATCCAGAAAATAATCCGCAGATAGCATCGTGTCGAGTTATCGACGCCGATTAACAATGGAGAAAAATGGACCGGCCGAGCCGGGAGAAGAATGGGGCGAGTGTCGATGCAGTTCCTATGGCCAAAAGGGCGTTCTCGGGGATTAAATAAAAGATTATTTACGCGAGATGAAGATAACGTTTTTATCTCAGGCCGGTAATCAATCTCGGTTTGAAAAAAGGGGTTGCTGCTTATACCAGACGTTTTCACGCTAGGGCAAGCGGGAAATGCTGCTCGTCACTATGTGTTCATTTGTCTGGACATTGCGCTCTCTCTCTCTCTCTCTCTCTCTCTCTCTCTCTCTCTCTCTCTCTCTCTCTGTTTTCCTCCTGCTGTGAGTCTCGTTTCATCCCCCTGCTCGTTTCCCTTCCTTGTTACGTTTCGGGTAAAAAATTCTATTTATCATTTTACAAGCTCTTGTTGACTGATTGATTTTGTTTTATTATTTCGCGAGATTTAGAAAGAATTTTTCACGTCCACTAAAGACTTTGGCAGATAAAATAACCTGGGCACTAAATATCTTATCTTGCAATTTTCCCCTTTCGAAGCACCATTATTTCTGGAAAAAAACTCCTGGCCGCTCGTTGTTCCCGGAAATTAAACATCCACAAAAGCCATGCATCAGCATCCAGCTCTCCCGTTCTCTGCAGCCCTCCATACTTCTTCGATTAGCACAATAGCCTCGTTAAGAATGTCGGTCTCGTGCCGCTCTCATAAAACACATGCCGAGCAGACTTTTTTCGCCCTCGGCCGGCTGAGAAATCCTGATAAATGCCATCGGCGCGGCAGAAATAAAACGGCAAGAAAATCGAAAAAAAACAGCCCCCGCGCGTACATATAAGCGAAAGAAAAGGTGCAATCGACGAAAGGGTGTTTACACGTACGTTATATATAACGCGAGCACGTACGGTAGGGGTCGCTCTCGTTGTTATTTACGGTATTTAGATAACCGGCTTAACGTAGGTCTGTCACACCCCCATCGCTCGTGATCCCGCGGCAGAGATAAGCGAGCCCGGACTGCGTATACGCGCGCAGATTATTATAACGAGCGACGCGGCGACCCCCGTTAACGCTCCGGCCTTATCATAAGTGCGAATGTATATACGGTTAAGCCTTTTTGCAGCCCTTGGCTTTTGCGTTTTGCTTTGCCGAGCCGGGGATGGGGATATTTATCTCGAGAAATTCCAAGGAATTTTTCTCGATTGCTTGGGAAATGCGCAGTGATTGATGATTCTTTTTTAGGGGATCAGAACGATGGTGCACAAAGTTCTGCTTCGATCAATAAGAGAATCGTGTTCTTTCGGTACTTTGGCACTGCATTATGATGGACGTTAACTATAATTAGCAGAGCAGTTTTATTTTGGGACAAAACAAAAGTAACAATCTGATCTGGGATCCAGAAGCGGAATTTCCCACAAGATCGCAGCACACGATTAGATCGTAGTAAAATTAGCTTAGCCACTGGTCGGGAAGTGGCAATTTCAGCTGATTTCGATGTAATTAAGTTAACTCGCGCTATCCTTCTCCGGAAAAGGCAAAGGCACATGCTTTCGCTCGTTCGCTTCTTTCGTTCTTTCTTTCCTGGCAATTAGCACCATCGGAGACTTCGAAGCTGATCTCGGTCAGCGGTCTTGAATCGGCCTTGCCATCGTCTTCCTTCGCAAAAATCCGTTGCTCTGGCAACTTCACGCTTTTTGAACTGGATAAGAAGCTTCTATTAGCGTTGAATTCCTGCGCCATTAATTTAATCGCCCTTTGATGTAGTTAATGCACTTGTTCGGATTGAGAGCGTGGGAAAACTGCCCTCTAATATAAGTAACTACGAGCGGCTCAGCAAAAAAGATAAGTTTGACGCAAACATCGAAACGAGAAAAGCTGTGAGCGCTGCTCTAATCCGATGGACGTACAAACGCATTACAAGTGCAAGCGTGAGAAGTGGGGCCAAGCAGTGTAGTTTCGCGCGAAGGGAAGTAAAAGAAAGCTCGCGCATATGTATTACGTCAATGTTAATGGGCGAGCATCTATAGACACGTATCGCCGTAGTGCCGGTCGTTCGCGGCACGCAAACCCGACCCCCTTGAATCGCGAGCTCATCCCGTGAAGAACCCGAGCGGAAGGGAGAAAAAATACAAGGAACAACGAGCGAACGCACCGACCGTTCGACTGTCAGCCGGACTGATTGACAAGCAGAAAGATTCCAGCGGCCGATTATTATGATCTCGCGAGTCGAGCTTCGGCGTAAAATTGCTCTTTCTCCCCCCCCGGAAGGTAGGAGCGGGAGGAGGAGGAGGAGGAGGAGTTTGAGGTCAGCCCCGTTAATTATAGTGTCGAGCAGCGCGAGGCGGACGGATATCTATCCGTTTATCCGATCGGCATCATCCTCCACCTCCTCCTGCTCTGCGGAAATCAGTGCACTATGTGTACAGGGGGAATTCAACATGTCCAGAGCGAGAGAGAATGAGCACAAAAGGATCAACGAGAGATTCTCTCGCACAGACGGAATCACGGGATCGCGGCAAACAAAGAGAGAGGGCTGCGCATTCCGCGAGCCTCTCGCTCTCTCGTTAACCCTTTGTCAATATTAAGCACGGCTCTCGCGCGTGTTTCGCTGGCTGCAGCCGAAAAGCGATGCTGCAGTATAGTGTCACACGAGGTGGTTCGACGGTGCATCGTGGAGAGAGGGAGAGAGAGGCCTGAGCGTGCGGGTGTTTGAGTTGCGATGCGTGTGCGTGAGGAGGTACGAGAGGCTGCTGCGGTTCGGCGCGAGTAGCTGGATGTGATCGGTTGCAAAGCCGACATCTCGCGTATATTGAAAACGGGAAATTCGAAGAATGCGTGGATATGATCTCTGCTCGGATACCGGCCTACGGTTTTCCTTCTTTTCGAATTACCACGTACGGTTTCAGTACCCAAATATCTTGAAAATATTTATAAAAAGTCCTTCATTAAATTAAATTTGCGCGCAAATATTTAAAAAAAATTGTGCAATTAAATGAACTCGTTTACTCGAAATTCGATCGCTTTTGATCATTTGTTACGAATTCACGGAAATCCGAAAATTCCATATTGCCCTCCAACAAAGAAGATCGTCCCCATTTCACCCACACCCACGTGCGATTTACAATTCCAGCTAACTGGCAGGGCAAATACAAAGTAGCGCCCGGCGGCAAGTCAAATATTATCGATACCCCGGGCGATTTCTGAGTCCACCGCGCCGTAACAGCCACATTGCACGTACGTAAACGCAGACAGGGTCGCGCCGGTCAGTTGCGGGGGCGGCCGGTCAGTTTCCGATGTTGATGCAGTGGATGAGCGTGCAGGGCGCGCTGGCTCAGCAGATGGACCGAGAAACTGACCAAGAGCCGGCTTTCAGGGGAACAATAAACCTCATACATTGTATCCTCTCGGGGCCATTGTTATAGTTATATGACTGCCGCAGCGCTCACAAACGCACCTCGTAGCTACATTGTGCCCGCCGTTCGCCGGCTCGATCGAGCGAATTGTCGAGAGCGTGTTCGCCCGCGCCTCGTCTCCGGTATAATTCCGAGGAGACGGGAGTGATACTTTCCAAGGACATTTCGAATGCGGGGCCGAGGGGGAGGGAGCCGATTAATGGAGCGCGATGGTCAGCTTTAATTTTTTTAGTGCTCCTGTCAATCGTAAGTCTTTGCACCAAATTCTGATGACTTGTTCGAACTCTCTAAACTTCCACTTTGGAAGACTTTTGACGTAGAATAAGTGTATACACACTTATTTTACGTTAATTTCACTTATTGATTTTTACAGAGAACGTTTTTCTATTCTTGTTATAAGAAGTTTTAAGATGAAAATTACTCCTTATTAAGGTTCTGTTCCTGTTTATCCAAGTAAAATAATTAAAAGTATTTTTAATTATTTATATACTGCAAAGTGAACTTGAATAACATTGTTACTTGCTTAATTGTTACAGTGAAAATAAGCTCTTATTTAGCTCGCTCATATTTTAAATCTATCGACAGCTTAATCGAAACCTACATCCTAAAAGAGTCGGCAAAGCAAAACGAACTTACTTTCAATGAAACATTCGCTTCAAAGACAAATCAAAGTAACTCGAGGGCGTCCATATCTGCGTCGTTAAGCGCTCATCGAAAGAACTCACCCACATGCAGGCGCGGGGCGTAAAAAGGAAGGGCGCGAAGTCAATAAGTCTCTCCGGAGAGGATTATTAAATTCGAAATGTAAATCGCGCTTTAGCGCCCCGGCGCAGAAAAGGGACTTGGGCGAGGGTCCGCCGTAGTCCGTTGGCAAGTGCCTGCTAATGCGGGGAGCTCGATCCATTAATCATAACCCCGGGGAGGCTTCGGCTGCGCGCGGGAGAGGCTCGTTGCCCACCACCGTTAACGCTGAGAGATTTTATCGCGCCGGACGTCAGTGCTGTTTTGGCAAATTTGCGTTATTAATGCGAGCGCTTGATTTATAACAGCTCCAGACTGGAAGTGAGGTGTAAGGTGGCTTCGAACTTGTAGGAGGTGAATTTTATTTTTTTAAACTCGCAATGATATTTTAGTTTTAAACAAATAGATTAAATTATTAAATAATTTACTTTTGGTATAAGATACTTTTAAATAATTTTCACTTTCTTTGAAGCAATATTTTTAAAAATTCCATAAATTTTTCAATTTTCTACAATCATTTTCGATAAATTACTTTTTCATAATTTTAGTATTAAGAAGGAAAAAAAATAACGATCAAGTGCAACAAATTTTAAACTATATCGTTCTCGAAACCTCGCCTCGCGTCAATCGCAACAAAGCAATCAGCTGAAGCGCCGCTCTTAACAAACTTCCGGGGGCGAATCCGGCTGCCCACGCCCGCACTTCGAAAACTGAAGCAGGTTATAGCGTCGAAAACGAACGAGACGAAGACAGAGTCGAAAGCACCGCCACGCGCGCGATTCTCCGTAGTGCGGTATTGTGTGCGTTTCTCCCCTCAAAATATATAATATTAACAGCTAGTGCAGAAGGGTCAGCTCGGCACGCGCTTCAACAATGAACGGTTGTCCCCCCCGCTGAGGATACCGAATTTAAACTCGCGCGCGAAGCGGTCTTCCGAAGGGATCGTGGCCGTTGTTTTCGAAGCGATTAATTTCGCTGCCCGGCCATTCTGATTTTACGATTGCGGATGATCAACGAGACTGCGGATGCTTTTAGCTAATTGATTTATCATTGAGGTGCTGCGTTGTTTTACCGACTAAATTGGGGGGGAGCTGTTGCGCTTTTTAGATGATTTATGAAAGAAGGCACATGTGCGAATTTATAAGTACACTAATTTTCTCTTTTTAACCTTGTTTTAAATTTAAATTCTCTTGAAAAATTGGTACAGATGAGATAAACTAGAAAAATTAGTAGAACATCTAGTTTACAAAATAATTCTGGGATGGCCATTGGTCGTACCTACAAGCGCAGGATATATAAGCAGCAGCAGCTCGTCGCATCTCTTCGTGTTCCCCCTGACGGCGGTACATCGCTCGCGAGACCGAGACCAAGGCCGAACGCGGCCTATTCCCATATACGGGACGTAATTCTCGTATACACACGTGTGTTTCTGGAGACACTGGTTCTCCCTGTATATCCGATGAGATGCTGCTTTCGATTTTCCTGCCGCTCGCTTCTCTGTCTACGATTTTCTCATTTGATGCGAGACGATTTCAATGCAGCTTATGTTGCTGCTCTTTTATGTTCAATTAAGGTATAGGATTTTTATTTTGAATCTCATTTTGAGGAAGAAGAATTTAAGCGCAGATAAATGTAAAAAAATCGAAAATTTATTTTAGTTTTGTTTTAATTTTAGCAAATTAAACTAAATGCAGTTCTGATGTTTACAAATTAAAATAATTTCTCCATTATTTTTATTCAAATCGCCAAGAAATTTGTAAATCCGCAGTCTGAGAAACAACGCGAGAGCAAAGTAGACTCCAAGCACCTTTATCTCAAAGATTGACGCGTCCTCGGCTCCCGGCGCAGCTTCCGCGCGCACGGGGGACAATTCAATTCGATACTGCTCGCATGCATACCGGCTATATCGATATCGCTGCCTGCCTTCCTTTCGCGCGAGCTGCATAGATTTGTAACGTCGTGCGCCGCCAGAGAGAGATTCTTGTTTACTACCGTCTGGGAATATGCGATATTTGCATAATAATGCCAACGGCACAATGGCCTAACTCTACTATATGGCCCGAGGCGCTGCGCTCCAACGCCGGATTATGTAGATATGCAATGTGGAGCCGCGTCGCTGAGATTTCTTGCGTATAATAAGGCATTGATAGGGCGCTCGTCATATTTAACGCGATGACTTTTGCCGAGCCGGTGTGTGCGTGCAGAATGTTTATGGTGCGGATTGTGCGCGAGTCTATTGTGTGCTGGTATCGGCGATTTTGAGGGGCCTTTGTTTTCGTCTGATTTATGCGGATCCGCAGATTGTTGCCACGTAAAAATGATTTAGTTTTGCAAAATTTGTTCATCCAGACTGGTGCGGCTTGATACGCTTGTGAAACAAACGAAATTCCCGCTGGCGGGAAAAGAAGTTAGCAAAGCTAAAATCGAAATCTCGCTATTACAGCTCCCGCTCGCTCTCGAATCCAATTCGACAAGAACAAAAATGACAGCTCCGCTCCAAATATTTCCAACGGGCGAAAAAGCGCGGCGGCGGCGGCGCGCAGAATCCCTCCTATCAATTCAAAACACGAATTCAATACAGATTTCGGGGTGCATCGCAAGCGAGACAGAGCTGCCGGGGCAAAAATAGAGAACGGCGAAAAAGAGTCCGGGTAACGAGAAAAAAACGCGGACTCCCGCACAGAAGCAGCCCCGGATGCACGCATGCATGTGCATTGGCGACCTCGGGAAATCGATTCGGATAATCCCAGCGGGTGGCGGCCCTCCTACTCTTCCCGCGCTCTGTACAGCGAGCAGCTGCTCCGAGGCGGCAAAATAATCGTAATGGAATTGTCAAAACGTATCCGCGCGCTCTCGGGCGCGTTATTTTATGAGAGGGGCTGCAGCGCGAGCGAGAAATCGAGGGCGAACCCTTCTTTCGCTGCCCGATCTACATCCGTGGAGAATCCTTTTCCCCGGGGTATTATATCGAGCTCTCTGCCCGAGTCGGTCTTTCGAGGGCCCTGCTGGCGATTCGCGCGCGACAAGTGTCGGGAATATGTTGCCGTATAGTCGGAGGTGTCGATACTTGCGCAGTCAGCTTCCTCCGAATAAGCGAGCTGCTGTTTTTGGGGCGCTATTTCGATTTTCGATTCGCATTTTTGGCTCGCATACTCCAAGACAGTAATGAGATTTATAATTTACATATAGTTTCGTCGCACTTGTTTACCTTTTTAAATAAAAATGATCAGAAAATGAAACTCGTATAAAAAGATTGATAAAAACTAAACGAAAATAGGGAATTTTTTTAACCCTTTGACAATAAACGAGTTGCCTCTTTTAACGACCGATAAAATAAAATTGCAATAATGTTTGAGCTCGAGCGGCTCTAGGAACGCACGTAAACGGTGTAACAATGCGTGCGGGGCGCAAAGTCGATTTCGCCTTGCAAAAAAATGTCATCCTGGCGAAATTTTCCGAGCATTTTCCGAAAGAGCGGCTCTGCCTTGACCAGCGGCAGCAGCACGTGTGCTCATCCGGCAACGCAACTTGCCTTTCTCTCTCCCTCTCTCTCTCTCTCTATCCGTCGAATGAATGCGGAAGTCGATTACTGGCTTAGCGTTTTAATCAACTCGGTCCGCCGGCGCCGGCGTTGCGCGCGAATATATCCCAAAGTCCTTTGGATTCGAATTCGATTGAATCAGCAGAGCAGCAGCAGCAGGCGGCATCGGATGGTCCAACGTGTTCTCCGCTTTTCCGCCTCGCTCTCTCTCTCTCTCTCTCTCTCTCAGTGGCTCGGTCGCTGTGTCGAAGCGGAAGGTGTATAACTCACTCACCCACACGGGCGCGCATACGCGTGGAATCGTGTCGAGCCGGCGGGGGTTGGTTGCCAGATCGCATAATGAAATATGCGTGACGAGAGGCCCCATGAGTCCTCGTACGGCCTGTCACGCCTATGTATATACCTATATTCCACCTATGCAGACGTATGTACGTCGCGCCATTACTCAGTTCGGTTCGGCTTCCGTCTACCCGACTGCCACCGCCGTATGCTCGCAACGACGAATATCCTTTCTGTACGTAGGTCATTCCGTGAACAATTCTCGAGAACGTTCAAATTTTAGTAGTACCGTTCCTCTTTTAACAAGGGTTTCACCCCTTTAATTTCGTTTTATTAAAGAAAATTTTTGTTTTCTTATTGTTAGATCTCCTGCATATTGGTGAGTGTATTTACCAATTATTTTCTAGAGCTTTAGATTTTTATGCATTGACGGACGAATTCGAAAACCTTGTCTTCTAAAATAAGTAAAGCCCGGTGATTAATGTTGCTCTTAGCGATGGGAGTAGAAATTTTTAAGAGTAGCTTTTTATATAGATTCCAATTAAGATTGAAATTAATTAAAAAATAGCCAATTTTCAATATATTTAAAATGAAAATCATTCTAAAGCTATAACGTTACACAATTTTAAAGCACATAAACTATTAAAACGTCTTTAAAGTGGTAATAAGTTTTTGAAAATGTAAAGGAATAATAATAACAATAAAATCGACATTTACCATCAAAAGGCATTCTGCCAAGCGCTGCTGGTAAATAAATTATTTATAATTTACAAGAATCATCAAATTTACAGCTCTCTGGAATATCCGGTATATACAGTCATAATATGTGTGCACGATGTATATGTACGAGCACCTAGCGCAACTCTCGCTCAGAAGCTTTCATTCCCTCTCCGTCTCACCCTGCTCGGCGTAGGGCGGCTGCTCCACACGTTATATTATTCAATTATGTCATTCCAGTTATACGCACCAGAGAGCGGCTGCGGAGGACTCGTCCTCCAGCTCTACTCCCTGCGTTCGGTACTTCGACAAAGTTCGGCCGCGCGCTTTCAGCCCTCCGTGCAGACAGCGCGAGTCCCATTATGGAATTATAGCTATTCGATTAATTCGCGCTTCGCTGCCGCGAAATTATCGCGCGAGATAATGAATTTTCCCTCTCTCGCGTCTGCTAGGCTGCCGCTGCTGAAGTGGGATATAACTGCTGGCGGAGGAGAAGGAGGATAGAGCTTTTCGCGCGCTGCTTCCTACCGAGTTATGGAGTTTCTCTCGAGCGCTTTTTGGGCCTTTATCTTTTTGGGAGAACCCGTCTCTGTGATCGCGCGAATTCAATTAACGACGCTTAATTTAACGCAGCCTGGAATTAAATTTTGGTACGAGATTCCCAGACCAGAGCGCTATAATTTCGATAGTCAAATAACTCATGATTCGAAATAAAGCTTTAAATTTATGTTTACAAAATTGAATTTGTTATTGACATGATTCATCCAACACGGCCAACAGCTGCAGAAAAACTTGATTTTCCGGTATATAAGGGCGAAAAAGAAAGCCGTCTTGCTCCCACCCCCTAGAAAAAGGAAGAGCGAAAAAAAGAGTCTCCCTGCAAACTAGAGGCCTCTATTAAGCGTAAGAGCGAGCGAGGAAGAGAGAAAGAGAGACTGGCGACAGCCGTAGCCAGTAAATCAAGGCGGAATATTTTCGGCTGGTCGGCTAAGCGCGCGATGACAAACACAATAAGTCCCAATTTCGGTCATTTATATACGCTAGACGCCCGGATAATATGACGGCGGATCCTTTGTGCACACACACTTTGTCGAGGAGGGTCGTCTGTGCCCGCCGAGGCAAAAGAACCCGGCTCTCTCTCTCTCTCTCTCGCTCTCTCTCGCGATATATATCCCGGACGTGGGCGAGTGACGTCATTTATAAGGACATAAATCAAAGAGAAGGACAAGCGCGCGCGTTCCGGATACGGGGCGCACACGCGATCGTCGTCGTCGCCGAACTCCCCGGGGATATCCTTCCCTCTCTCTCAACTTCGACTTCCTATACGTCCATACACATTCCCTCCTTGGCGACTATTATATCTATACGGGTCTGCGATGTGGACATACTTGCAAATCACTGCCCTTCTCTCTCTCTCTCTCTCTCTTTTTCCCTCTCTCTCTTTCGCGCTTGAACAAACTTGCCCGCTGCATGTGTGTGCGTCGACACGTACAAAGGGATGCTGCTGCTGGAGGACATTATGGCGCGGCGGTCTATGGCGGCCAGTACGTGTGTACAGGAGCGATGGGAGCTCGCTCGACTGGAGAGTTTCTGTGTAACTTGCGAAATGACAAAACAATTCCCCTAATGCGCGCTCACAGACGGGGCACACCGCCGCTGTCCCTTTGTCACGGCCACTGGGAATTTTCCAATTTTAATGAGATCGACGGATTTATAGCCGCAATAAACTCCGCAGGCAGAAGCGACTCGCTCGTTAATTGAAAAATATCCGTGGATGAAGCCGAAGTCGCTGCACGCCGCTGTTTACTCGCGCGAGTATGCCGTTAATCAAGGAAATGCGGAGCTTTTGCTTTTCAGATTCTCGCCGCTGAATTAAGGAACGTCCGCTGCGACTTTCTCATTCGGTCGAGCGTTAAAAACAAAGGATTCTTCAAATTACTTTGGAAAATCAAGGCTCCAGGCAGAGACAAAGCGATAAAGCAATCGAATTTGTGTCACGCGTCTCTTTATTCAATTGAAAACATATACGCGCGTCTGCTAGCGAGTTTCGAACAAAGATAACCGGTGGCTTCTGTTTGCTCTCTGCGTAAAAATCACGCGAAGCGTTAAACGAGCTCAAAAAGCGCTGCCAGGTATGAGCGAGCCTCCGTTGTGTGTCGCTGTCGTTTCGGCGGGGTGGCGCGAACACACATGTGGACGGGGACCTATATGGAGATGATCCATCAGAGATAGGGATTAGTCCTTAAGTGAATTGTCAGATCTCGAGCTTGGCGTGTGCGTGTGTGTGTCGACACATGTATCGCATGCTGTGCAAACATGAGTCTTCTCCCTCTTGTCCTCTCGCTCTATTTCTCACGAGGACTTTTTTCTTTGTTCCTTTTTTCCCGTTCATCTAATTTCAGTTTCGTTGTTAAATGTTTCTTTTTGCTAGAATCGTATACCATTTAGCGACTAAAAATTGGTTCCGAATAATTCCATAACTTTCTGTATATTTTACTGAAATAATTTTTGATTCGAACAACAATTTTCAAAAATAGCCTATATCCAATCATCGTTCGGTAACGGCATTTTGCGTCAAGCGCCAGATATAAATGGTCTAATCGATCCATCATCCCTTCGCTTCTTACACTGTCTACTATATCCTTCCATCTCTTCCTTTGCCGTATCCGTCAATCCGTACACGATATTGCCTGTCTCCGGTCTCCTTCATACGCATCCCGTCTCTCGTCTCAATTCAGCATCTCTCTCTCTCTCCTTCTCCCAGGGGGTCGTAGTGCGCTCGCGCGGATTTCTCTGTACGCCATCCCCCTGCGTGTTTATCCAGCTGCCTGCTGTTTAAATGTCCTTCTAACGCGCCGTGAAATTATATGCAAAAATCCCCGTCATGAAATATGTAGGCCCTTTAATGCACCGAGAAATTGCCAACGCGTTTCCCGTCTTCTCGCCTTATGGGATTATACATATTATATATGGCCGGATCGCTTGCCTCTAAGCATATATACACAGGCAGCCGCACTCTGCTCCGCTTTCTCGTTTGTCAGATCTCTCTGCCTTGCCTCTTTGTCGCGCCGGCTAAAACGATAGGGGTGGCGCGAAACGAAATTTTAATCGTCTATGAGTTTTAATGTGCGATTTGCCGCGTCACGAAAGGACGTATTTCATTAAAGTCTTTTTTTCGAAGCTTATTTGAATAAAGCTTTTTCACGCTGCGATGATTACAGTGATTTATATATAAAGAAAAATCCCTCCTTTATTTCAATTTGTAGGCTTCATTACGTCGTCTCCCGTTCACTTAATTCATCAGCAATATTTATCAATCGATTTTACTAATAGATTCTATTTCGATTCCGAGCAGCTGCTTACTTTTGTTTTAAAAAAATATGATCCGGTTTTATAGGGCATGCTGCGAATTTCGATTCGATTTTACCGAACGAGTCAGCGGGAGATATATAGCACTCATCATTTATTTTAATTGCGCGCATGAAAAAAATCAGAAGCCAATTGATTATTGCATCCACCGATCGGAGCGACTTTTTTGCGTCTATTGCTTTCAGTCGATCAATGTCACACGCGGGAGCCTTGCAGGGTCAGCGAAAAAAATCTAATCTGTGTGGTAAGATTTCCCAACGAAGTACATCGTAAAAAGTAGATTGCCCATCCATCATAATGAACGTTGCTTTTTGAGGCACGATATGTTATTTTTGACAACTGATCTTTAGATGCAAGCACGCGCATTATGATTATTGTTACAAAAAATACGTCTCTCTTTGGATTAATGGAGAGGGTAGAATATTTGTTAACCAACAAATTTTTCCTTGCATAACTTTTCACAAAATTCAGGGATATAATGTAATGAGCAATAATAAATTCTACCAGAATGCTGAATTCATTAATTAGCTTTCCAATGAAATTACGGAAATATTCTGCTTTGAAACGGATTGCATTCCAGTAACATGTAGCTTTATAAATATTAAACTAAATTTATACCAAAGTGACGGAAATTTGTGCTTAAATCGCTCAATTTCCCATCAAATAGACACGCTTCGCAGAGAGAGAAATCCTCAATCCGCTATCATAATAACGAAGACAATCTCTTTCCTCTCCCACGAAAAAAACCGTCCGCCAATTAAGCTCTTAAACAAAATGAAGGAAAAAAGCACAGCACAAAGGTATACCTCGTCATCTTCCAGCATGGCGCGCGTGCACACGCGTCTTTTTAAGTGTAAACTGACAGGGTGGAGAGCGAAAGGCAGAGACCGGAGCAAATTAGTATGAAAATGAGACTCGAATTAGGTCCTCGTTTCGGGCTGATCCTTCGTGGAAGAGAAAGGCTCGTCGATCGGCTGCTCGTCTGCGGGCTTTTTTCCTCGCGTCCGCTTCGTCAATTCATCATAGAATGTAGCTTCTGGAATTCAGCCGATGAAAGCGGCCTGTGTGCGGTCCGAGAGATTGGCTTTTTGGCGGGAGGAGGAGGAGGACCACCGAAGAGTCTCTCGGCACGCATTGTCGTGCGCAATTAGGTGCCGACGGCGATCATCTCGCGAGATGAGTTTTAATCGCACGGATATTTCTTTGCTCGATTGGGAATGCCAGCGAGATCGTCTTGTTAATTGTTTGATGCTGAAAAGAGGCCCGAGGATGAAGGCCGCTTAATGAAGTAGGTAGCGCTGCGAGATTCTTTTGTCGGAAACGAAAAGACGCGAGCTTTTTTCTGCCCGCGATAATGACATCATTTTGTCGGAATACGGGTTCGCTGAATTTCGATGCGGTAATGAAAGAGGTGCTGATGAGCGACCTTTGTTCAATGGAAATGTATGCAAACTGTGTAATTTTAAGAGCGGTATTGCAAATGTAAAATATTACTTTGTTTACGTTACTTGCAGCAAATATTTATTTACAACTGGATATCGAGAAAATATATTGAATTCCCTGGTATTCAATCAGATTTTTTTTACATTATTATTATTAACGCGGATGCAATAATTACCAGGATTCGGCCGCTTTGAAGGTTTTTATTTAGCGGCTTATTTTGATGTTGCGCGTGAGGACGCAGGAGATATTGGGAAGTGGAGGCTTCAGATTCTTTCAGCGAAATGGCTGTATTTCGCCCTAATTTTTTCATATAATGACTTCCAGAAAAATAATGCATTCCCGAGTAATCGCTTTTTATAACGGCCAATTTGTTGCGGGTCCAAAGTTTTTGCAATATTGCAAAAGGCAGTTCGTAGAATTTCATTTTTATTAGCTAATTTACTTTAATAACTTATTTAACGTCCCACTTTTCTTCCACATAAAAATATTTTCAAGATAATTCAAAGGAATCATAAACATTTCACCAAAATTAGTAACATCTCTGGTTAAAAATAAGATCGTCGAAACCCGTCTCTCACAACTCAAAGCAGCGCGTAATCGCGAGCGGCGGTAGCCGACAATACCTTACCGGGCGGTAGCCGGATTAAAAAGAAAAAAAAATCGTGTATTCGGAGTCGGGGGCCCCGAGCAATTTGTGAGCAGTGCGTTATGCGGCTACCGTTGCGGGGCCCGGCCGCAGCGGGGGTCCTCGAGACTCGCACGGGCCCCCCGCGAGCCCGCCGAAGCGGCTTTATCTACATTCGCGAGATTGTTGGCTTACTCTCGAGGAGGATTTTGCAAGGCTATCGTGCGCATTGAAGATGGTTGGAGTGGATTCACACGCTTGTCGGTAAGAGGTACAAATTTACGTGATTTTATTTTTAATTTTTCAGTTTTACTTCTGATGATGTGAAAATTAACAAATTTGATTATATTTGGTGATTTGACGAATCCTGCTAAAATCCAGGTATCGCGACAGCAAACATTTGCATAAGAAAGAAATCGAGTCGATTCCACGGTAAAGTCGAGGTCGCCGCGCGGAACCGGAAATTAAATATCCATACGTATATGCACTTCCATCGGCGGGCGCATTATTATCGCAATCAGGCGCATAATGTGCCCGTGCTACTAAGGCCTAATGACCGGAAGGGCTCGTTCGAGTACGAGGTTTCGCTCGATGAAATATCGGACTACACATAACTTTCATTTTTGCATCGCAAAATAGTCCTCGCTCTACGCAGATTGCAATCGGCAAAACATATTTATAAGCGGCGTTTTGCATTCTCGAAAAGCGAGGAAAAGGCATTTGTTTACAGACGGACGAGCGCTTCCCCGAAACATAAAAATACAATTACTACCGGTATAAAAATTCCCGAGCGATGCGCGAGGCGTGGTACGAGAAAACGTTGGCCCGATAATTTCTTTCCCATCGCATTCGTCCTCGTCTCAATATCATCGTTCGCGCGTAAGCTCCCGCGCCGTTTGAATAATTCAGCGCTCGAGCGTATCGAACATATACACGCGGCAGTACGATTATATTACGGGAATAAATTAGGATAATAATTCGAGGCGCTGACGAAGGCGAACGCGCCCGAGCGAACTTGTAGGAGCTCGGGCAGCGCAATTTCGTATTCGAGTCAGGTAGCTATGATTGGAGGCAACAATTTCGCAGTCGTTGGCTAATGTCGCGAGAGGAGGAGAGGAAAGAGAGACGACACGCCCCGTCAATAAAGGCGCAATCATTTTTCACAATCTAGCGTTAAACCGACTGGAGGGAAGAGGGGGAAACTTATCTATATACAAGGCAGTCGTTCTCTTGCTTGCGCTTTACCCCGTCTTATTTTAATCTGACGTTTTTCACTTCCTGGTCCTTTCCCCCCCTTTTCAATTGCGCTTTCTCGTTTATCTTTTTAGAGGCTGCGTTTGACGAATACTAATTCTTTTCGAGAGAAAAAGTAATATTGAAACAATAAACGGGATTAGTCCTATCCTCCGCAGGCCTGCCAGTAAAACTTTCGACTGAAGAATTTCACTCAAGCCGAGGAATCGACATCGAGGCATTCAGCTGGCGATCAACCCCGTTTCAGTCAAAATAACTTCCGATGGCGCAACGAATCAAACGAAACAAAAGTTGCTCGCGCACAATCGCCTCCCTGCTTGCAAAAGGAGAAAAAAAGCAAGCAGCTCAAGACTTGTCTCTTTTCTTTCAACGGAACAGCCCCCCCCCCACCCCTTCCGCCTTCCTCCTCTCGCGCGAGATGTGCGAGTCACAGGGGGGGTGACGGCCCGCTAACGGATTTTAATTACCAACATATCACTAGTCGATCGACGAGCGGAAAGCGAAACAGGAGGGTACGATCGGCAGTAACAGCAGCAGCCCCTGCCTGCGAATCCCGCTTTATTGATTGTTTCCTTGTTTATTGTATATTTTAGATTTAATTCCGGAGAGGTCGCCCGCACCGGAGGGGGTGGCGCAATAGCTGTCAGAGAGACTCTCTTCTTCGATTTTTAAATCCCACCCCTGCCGCGCGTCAGCGCTGCTTTTTTCTTCCTGCTCCTCTTCCTCCTTCTCGTCGTCGTCGTCGTCGTCTTCTTGTGCCCTGGAGCTCCGCACGGCCTTGTAAAGTAAAATGAGACAAGGCTCGTCTTCTTTGTCGCCCGGTAGTCGCTCGCTCCCTTATTTCTCTTTGGCTCCTCTCCGGCCTGTACACGAAGCTGCTTGGCCTACGACGGCGTTTAATTCTTGAAATGCAAAATTTAATTCACAGTAAGAGGGGCGATGTTCCGTGAGGGAGGCTGGGCTACTTACAAGCCCAGGGCCTCCAGTATTTTTTTTTCAAGGGATAATGTTTGTGGCTTGTCAAAGAAAACGCTTTGCTCACTTCTAAAACTTTTGCGTCATTGATTAGTTTGATAATAGAATTTTGTTTACAAGTAGTGCGCGCCAAGAGATGACCGGTCCGCTCTTTTTTTTCTCTTCTGCTCTCGACTCTCTTCTCCTCCTCCTGTTCGTGAGTGACAGAAGTGCCTCTGCCCGGCCGAGTCGCGCAAGAGAGATAGGGGAAAAAGGGGCAGCAGCAAACAGTCCATCGTCTCTGATAATTCGCGTCAATACGACAGACACGTTGAACGAAAGCCTAGCGAAAATTTAGCGACTGCGAGCTATTTCGAGTTTTCTCTTTCTCCCTCTCCCTCTGCGGGAGCGCGCCTTTTTTCCTCCCGTCGACGAAAGAAAGAGAGCGCAGGGAGAAGACAACGCTCCCGTGAATTACGATCCCTTTATTTATAACTTCCTGATGCGCACACTCGATATTACCGCCGCCGTCGTCGCTCGAGCTGCAATATCTTAGAAACTGGCCGACTCGCCGAAACAATGAAAAAGAAAGGGATTTCTTTTATTTGATTATCGCGCTGGTGTCTCTTCTTTCCTTTTTTCTGCCCTCGTAAATTGATTTATTGCATTACCTTGAATTGCAAATCGACACGTCGCGCATCTCTGTAGTGTCATTGACCGTTATTTTTAGAGCGAGATAAATTGAAATAATTATCGAATCGAGAAACCGAATAAATTTCCTTTATAAGCGCTCATTATTTTATCGCTTTTTATTGGCAGTTTTATTTTGTCGAATGCCGCTTGAAATTGCAATTAAACTTGTCAAAAGCAAAGCATCGTAATCCATTAATCAGTTAAATAAAAACTGTCAACTTTGATGCGGATATTTTCATAATTATTCGATTATTAGCCTAGCGAGCAACATAAGCAGATTACTGATCAGCAAAAGGAAGCCAGTTAATTTAATTCTAAAAGCGGTAAGCAGGCAAATAATGACGCGATTGAAACACCTGTGCGCACACTTGGCAAAATCGTTTAATCAAGCGAGCGACTGCAATATTTAACAGTACATCGGGCATCGCGGCCCACCGTTTTTCCCCACCTCGCCTCGGCGGCTCCGCCATAATTACGAGACTTCATAATATAATCCGCGCGATCGGCAAGAAAATTCATTAGCGATTTCCTTAGCAAAAAGCCCAGGCTCGTTCGGGCAGCGAGCTCGCAATTAAGTCCCAATAAAATCGATATGCGAGAGCAATTCGACGAACTCGTCCGTTTCGCTTTTAAAAGCGACGAGCTCTCCTCCCGTACACGCGCGGCTCATATCGGACTCATTTAATAATTTATATTATGCGCGGAGCTGCGCATAAATCGAGCGGAGCCCTCGGAAGCACTGAAGAAGTCATGATTTACGGCGGGCAATTTGACGTGTCGCGCGAGCGACTCCGGCGGCCCATGTATAGACGCGGACTGTAAATTACCGGACTCGTCGCCGCGCAAAAACCGACTCCGAGGACGGGATGCGTCCGACACTTCTTCGGACGATCGCTGGGGGAGACACCTTTGATCGATACCAGCCGAAGGAGGGCTTTGCGCGTTCCGAGATTTTCGGAAATGATCGCATTCGTAGTGGGAGACGGGTTTCGCGGAAGGGCGGCTTTTTCGAGGGCGGCTCTCTGGGGGAACGGATGTGGAGCGCAGGGTTTGATTAATTAGATGCTAATGAGTTTGATCGATGGGGACGATCGAAAGTGTGGCCCATGTGAAAGCAGAGTTTTTTCGCGGGCAGCGAAATTTTATAGCTGCCGGCTCGCATGACGAATGGGGCCTGCCCGTATTTGAATCTTAATTTGATTCTCGATTTCTGAGATTTATTGCTTCATAATCTTCGCGACGACGGCCATTTGTCCCGCTCGTTCAATAAACTTTCCAGAGAACTTTAGGACCGATTCTCGAAACACAAAAGCCCCGGCTCAGTTATGTCAGGGCATTAAATTTTATGCGCGCGTGCAAGAAAACGTTTCGAAGATTTCATCCCGAAAAATCCAAAGCCAGGTTTTTTGGATCATCCGCCCCCTTTCCACTTACCAATAAAGTCGGTCATCATCTCTCGAGCGATGCGGCACAAAAATAGACAGCGGCGCGGCACGCGAGTTATCGCAAGATTTCATTCCGAGTATCTAACGTTCAGCGAAAACGCTGGGGCCCAAAGAAGGGGCCCGTACTCAACAGGAATGCCGAATAGTTCGCCGCCTTACATTTTTATCCGCGAACTCGCTGCATTCTGGGCCGGGCTTTTTGTCGGATGGCAGACCCACCGCCAAGATGAAGCTGTCTCCTCTCCTCCTAGCGGTCTTCATCTCTTTTACACGATTCTCACGCACGATTCTGAGGTACGCACGCCCGTTTTCACGCTTTCGCGCGAGGTGCAGCAGGCCTGCGGCTTTTGTCGCGGTCGCCTGCTTCTTCCAAAATAATCGGCTACTCTTATAGTTATCTAAATGCTTACTTCATTTTCATTTCGGCATCAATTAAAAGCTCGGAGTTATCTGCGCTTCTTTTAAACGCGCCGAAAGCCACCCATCGCTTTAAATAAACACTTGAGCAAAGGCAATCGAGCATTCAGCATGTATCGTCCGATCTGATCTATCACCCTCTTTATCACCTCTGATAGTCCTCTAAAATTTCGTCAAGCCGAAATTGCCACCCACCTGGCCTCCGTCCCCTCGCCGACTAATTTCTCCGACTTGGCGTGTCGACTTTATGTGCATATTACGTATTTATTATGGCTGGCTACCGAGAATCGTCGAGCAAAACCATAAGAGTCGTCGTATCCCCGGCTCCTTCTTGTCGGGGCCGGTCTCTACCCTCTCACTCGCTCGTCGAGTCTCTCTCCCTCTCTCGCTCCAGCGGCTCATTAATTGACACCGCGATACTCGGCCGCCGATCTTGGTGGTCCCCTCGCGATTAACGATACGCTCGCCTCGTTCTCCTCTATCTCTCTCGCTCCGCAGTCCTTTTCCTCGATTTCGATCCCCCCGATCGATGGATGATCACGTGTGTTCCTCTCTCTCTTTCTCTCTCTCTCTCCCTCTCTCTACGTCGTGTGCACTCACGGCGATTTCTTCTATTTTGCGCGAGCGCTCTCGTAAGTTGGTGCCGAGAAGCAAGAGAATGCGAATGAGCGAGACGGAGGAAAGAGAAGTCGGCGAGTATCGATTTATCGATTCTTTGCGCTCGATATATTTTTAGAGTCGAGATTTTCTCAGATAACTGATCGGCAGAGAGTAAATGCCCTTTCAGAGCCCGATTTCGATCTTGACTTTTGAATTTCTTATGATACGGAGGAAGAAGATTTGTGGAAACTTATTGCTGCACTTGCCTGAGCTATGCATTTTACAAACTCGATGTCCTTGTGTGTCGGTCTCGAGGCGAATAATTTGCGTTGAAACTTTTCTACCTTTTTACAGTTTAAGATTCTTCTCCCCCAGATTTACGCGGAACTATAATTCGTCTAATCGCAGCCTAATGATGACAATTCAAGAGGCAGGAGCGTGCGCGTTTTTTTGCGCATGAGCTGCGCGTTTGTAAACACGCTGACAGCGCGAGCGTGGCCGGAAAAATTTATATATTTAACGCCGGCAAAAAGCTCGGGGCTCGTTGTATCTCGCAAAAAGAGTCCTATCGGAGAGATGGATAAATTATGCGAATATCGAACGAAGCATGGGAGATGAAGCAGCTGCGGTGTGTCGTTGCTCGGGAGACCGGATTGTGACTTAATTGCGCGCTCATCGGCCGGAATGCTAAAAAAGAGTCATCGCGCCTGCATTCCGTGCATTTTAATTGCCCTTTGCTTCGCGCTCTCGCCCATCCCCGACTTATAAGTAGAAAATGAATGATTTCGATAAGGGCGAAAAGAAAGAGCCACCGGCGAAGCGGCGCAGACTTTTTACATTGATTAAAATTTGTGGGTAATTGAAATATTTAGAAAAAAAAGCAATTCCCCTCGAGCGATTCCCCGCAAATCCCGCCTCGCTCGCGCAGCCTTTTTTCACTTTGAAAAGTCGCCGAACGAAAGTCCAGCACGTGCCCTCTCGATGCCGTCGTCGGAGCCGTCAACGGCGCGACATGCATAACACCGCTTGCGAACCTGCCGTGCATGAGCTCGACTTCGGTGCGCAAGAGAGGGAGAACTGGGCCGGGCGCCTCATAATGCATTTACATTCCTTTCAATGTCGCGCCTCGTCCGCCTCGAGGTCACAGCGGCTGGTATTTGTATTCCGCCTCGCGGCCCCAGTTTCCTTCGATTTATCGGCGAGAGGCGAGGAGACGAGGGCCCGCCTTTACGTACAGGTGTAGAGGTGTACGGACGAGGCCGCGCGCGCAGAATCGCCAAACAGTGGCTAGGGGTGTCGATCACCGTAACGCGTTTAAAAATATCGGCGCGACCCGACACTCGGCGCGGCAACACGGATACCTTAGACTGCAGTGCGGATTTCTCAATGTTATTGTTGATATCGATGGAAGGAACTTTCGTGAATAATCCGTGAATTTACTTTTAGACCTGCAGTTCTTTATTTCGTACTAAAGTACCCGAGAAATGTACTCTGGTTATACAAAATTGAAAGGGGATTTTATTTGAATTGAATAATTTTCTATTGCTGCATGTTTGGATAGCTCGTGTTAAAAAAAGAATGCTTTTTAAAAATCTGAGAACGTACTTTTAAAGGTGACGAAAAGCAGATTGAAAGCTAAATCAAAAGGTATCGTTATCGTATTACGATCGCTGGCAAAATGAAGAGAACATTCTTTGATCGATCGCCAAAGAGCAAACAAGTTTTTCTTTTTCGAATACAAAATTAGGCATTGCCTGTTCTTGGAAATGCACGTTTATATTGCGTGCCTATTAAATCTTAAATAGTAACAATGAAAGCTGTCTTTTCTAATTAGGTTTCGGCCAAATAAGGAGGGACCAGCGAGTATCAATAATTCAGAGACTCGAAACCATGAAGAACGCGCAGAAAGAGTAAAAAAGTTGTCGTAAAAGTTTATTGTTTTATAAAATTTTAGTGGGTATTTGCCATTTTCAGCACATTCGATGTCTATCGGAATGACCGACAAGAGAATGACTATCAGAGCATAAGTCATGATTCCTCGCATGTAGCGGTTGCAGCTCGCTCAACTGTCGGATTCCTAACGGGGTCGACACGCCGTTTTCTCGACTCTCTCAATATTTATGATTATAAAATCCGCATAGCATTATTTCGATCTGGGAAACACGAGCATGACGGAATGTCAGTCTCCGAGTTACCCGCAGGCATAACAATATAGTAAAGATAAAAGACGAGTAAATGGACAGTATTCATATATAAATTTTTCGTATGATGTTATAAAGGTCCAAAATTTTATTTGATTTAAAAAAAAAAGTTTAGGAAAGAAAAATCTTAGATTATTCGTTATTGCAGCAGAGGATGATAATAAAAACAGCTTGAATTTTTTTAAATCTTCTAGTCCGTTTAAGGTGTTTCTCGTCCACATCCGCGGAAATTGATTTCGCATCCACAATGTATCTCCGATCATAACGATACAGTTCGATTATCATTTGACCGAACGCGTGAGAATGCGGTAGCAATCGCGATGACGAGCGCGTCTGTATCGTGTTACTCGCGAGCGCGGACGACGCGTACAAAAGAACTCGCCCGTCGACACAATGAACAGGAGATCGATCAAATTTGAATGACAAACAGAGACGCGAGCGCGCGCGAGCTTGACCCCACAATTAACGCCGTACATATAGAAGCCCCAGTCTTTTGTCGATTCTTTTTGTCAGTCATGCACGGAAAACGAAGTTATGTTCAATTTTTTCAAAAGAATAAAAGAGAAAGCTTGTTAAAGTGATTCAACCGTAGGATATATCTTTTTTTTTATTGTTTTTCGAGTACAGTTATAAGCGGTTACGGCGAGAATGCTTCCTTTCTCTACTTTTTAACAAAAGTTTGAATTTTAAATGGGCCGTTTAAGGTGGGGCATATTTACTCTTGAAATTCTATAAGAATCAATGTGCTAAGTAGTTGATAATCATTATTACGTAATACAGATTTTTATCAAGACAACTTGCTAAAAATAAGCATGATTTAAATTTAAACGAAAAATGTATTTCTCTTTCTCTGTCATTTTTATTTTTACCATTTCAGTTAATTTTCAATGTTCAAGTTTTTATTGAAACGTTTACTGTTACCGAAACTTTATGCCCTGCCCTCGCCAGGAAACCAAACAAAAGTGTGAATCATTACTAAAACATTATGCTACCTTGATGTATAAATATTCAATAAAATGCAATAAAACAATTTTTATATTATGTATCCATTAAGGCTCTTTAGCTTAATACATATTTAATATGAAGTAGATAATGTTATTTTTGCATTTTACTTAATCTTCCGTATTAGCCATTTGCACGTCCTTATTCAAGTACATAAAAATCTAAAAAACTTTAAGTTTTGCTGATAGATCGTACATCAACTAATTTTATTACCGACTGCAGATTTAATCTCACTTTAGTGTCTCTATTAGCCTGATTAGGTCATTTTTCTTGCGTCCGTAATCGCGCTATTTTTGCGCCAAGTTCATTTTTATGCGTCATATCGCGGGCCGATTTCCTTCGTCCTCTTCTTCGTGTTGATCAAATCTCTCTGCGCCGCATATGAAATTCATCTTGAACTCGCGCGACTCATAAGCATTTACGGCACGTTCGCAAGTATGTCAAAGAAAAAGGGCACGTCTCGTATGTCTGTGTGCACGAACAGAGAAACAGCGAGAACTTTTGTTTTGAAAGCGATGTGGTAGTTTTTAATATGGATGAATAATGCCCTCTCGCTCATTATGCACAGATCGAAGATGCGACTAGAATTTATAAAGTCTTTGATATAAACTATTCGCCCGTATCATAAAAGCTCTTCTTATTCGTCATGCAACGCGCGCCGAGACAAAAAGAATTTAGTCGCGAGTTAAATGCGCGCGCATACGTTTTTAGCCTCAAGTCTTTGAGACTTTATGGACTTAATTTCATCCTCGCTGGGCTTTAATCCTCCAGTCTATTTCGCCACGTGAAAAAATTAATTATTTTTAATTGACTAAATTAATTTTATACGTTTATTGATGATGAATCAGTTTTATGGCCCGTAAAAATAACTTGTACGCGAAAACACTAAAAGCACGCAAAATGCGCATAAAAATTTAGTAGCATAATAAAAGACTTTTTCCTCGACGTGCTCCGAGCTATACACGAAATTTCATGGAAACCATATATAGTTAATTCTAAACTTTTTTCTTACTTTGCCCGGGATTTGATTAAAATGCATTTCTGTAATGCTTTCCTCGAACTTTGTTTACTTACAATTTCAAAGCCCCCGAACTTTTCTTCATGCGCATGTTTGTGAAATTGAAATAATTTGCCTTTAAATTTAAAATCGGCCAAGATATATTGAAACATTAGAAAATAAATTTGAATATCAAATTGAGACTTTGCATGAATTGAAATTAATGCTTTTGAACGCGCATTCATATATTCATGAGTATAAATATTGTTTTAAAATGTTTTCGAGCTTGTCCCGAGACTTGTCCAGCCGGCCGACTGCACCTTTTTGGAAATGGGGCGTTTTATTTGCTAATTTGTACCCATATCTTCTCTCTAAGCCACGATGTAGCAACGCGAAGACATGGCAAAAATATTCCGAGCCCACTTAAAATTTCGTCGAAAAACCGATCGCGCGCACGTCCAAAGTCTCGAAAAATCAAAAGCGCTCCGAGAGAGCCAACCGCAGATCATTAATATGTATTATCATTTGAGGCCGAACTAAAGGGGCCCGTGCGCCAAACTGGCGTCATCAGGTATTCCGCGTCGTCCGCTTCGCCACTCATAACGAATCCCTCAAGCAAAGCAGAGTAGCTCCGCGAGTTATGACTGCGAGTGGGTCGCGCGCGCGCGAGAGCAGCTCGCCTTACTCATTATGATCACGCGCGCTCAAGACGAGTAGCCCCGCAAGCGAGTGATGGGACGGCATGCGAGCGAGCGCGCGCGCACGTAAAAACATACTAAATACGCGATAAACGCGGGGTGTTCCGCGTCGAGTCGCGCGTGGGAACCCGTCCGGGTCACGCGCGACTCCCCGAGCCTCCGTCTCGAGAATCCTCAAGTAGCAGAGCGCTCGCTCTGCCATCATATTGCTCGCTCACGCGCGCGCGCTCCTGCCGCCCGGCAAGTGTGTAAGTGCGTGGCCCGACGCTCGATACCGATGGAATTGCTGCCAATTTCTCAAAGGCGACATTGCCCTTTCGGCTTAGCATCTTTCCGATGAAATGCCCGAGCTTACAATTAGCAATTTCGCTCAAGTATAAATATCACGCATCTGCGTACTGTTTACGCATGAGAAGAAAATGCGTAAAGCAGGATAAAAAGGGGATAAACAGTGGGACGGGCGAGAAAGCGGAGAAGATAAATAGCGCGAATCACGATAGTGTCAATCGGCCAATCCCACGACTATAGAGAAAACCGTGTCGCCTGGATTCAAGCCAAATCTCCACAACTCTGCTTTTTATACACATATATATTTTAATTTAATTAAGACGCTTGCTCGCCCCTACGACTCTTACCATATTTTTCTTCGAATCACTCGGCAAATTAAAAATCAAAACAAGCCTCTTGTACCGATCGAGCACAACCGCTCTATATGAATATTTATTCTACTCTCTCCTATAGAAAATTATTCAGACATCGATGCCTAACGGTTCGGCTGGCAATTAAAGTTAAGTAAACTAAAGCTAAGCGTTAAGATTCGCGCTAGAGCTCATTGCTATTACTATCTCATAGCAGTGCTTGTCGTCGTTCTAATTCATGCCGTATAGTGTGGCAATGCATAGTGGAAGCGTTGCCCCGATGCCTATTAAATGTGTACTGGCATCTCTGTGAACGCGCCGACGCCGCCTGGCACCTTCGCAGAACTCGTCTACTGGCATTCTTCATATGTCTGCACTGTGATTATATTTGAGAGAGGCGAGACGTGAATTATTCAGACAAATCGAGAATCGCCAATTTTCGTCAATTATTATTAGATAAAAGGCGTAATATTGTCCGGAACGACGCAGTTGGCCTTTATTCTTGCGAAATGCAATTATTTTGTGTAGTCTCGAATTCGAATTATCTAAATTTATCATCAGCTGCTGTTTGATCAAAGCAATATTCCCTGCTAAGACCACCTTGAATTTTACATCTGTATCGAACTGTGCTGAATTCGGCGCTCATGCACACATCGAGATGTATAACTAACTCGCGCGTCTCAGCTCTGCGTTCGAATATGCGCCAGCTATTTGGTCTGAAAGCTTTGAATCATTCAGGTCGCTAAGACAGAAACCGTGTACATCGCGGGGACCACCTCTTTCGCTGCTCGTCCTCGTGCCCCGCCTAAGAACATCAAATTATATTCGCGCGTAATCTTCACAGTCGGAAATGATTCTTGAATATTTCATATTACACGGATGCAGCGAGAGAATCAATTGCTTTGTCTGACAAAGGGGAATCCCCATGGATTAAGGGCAGGCGGCCCTTAGACTATTGAAAGCCTTATGTATATAGATATATTCTCCATGTTATTCATTAAAGTTCAAAACCTTATAGTTTTTTACAAAACCTTTCCTCGTGTTAATTTTTTGTTCAAGATAGAGGCCTTGAAGTGCTATAAATCGCAGTTGACGTTTTCCCATGTTTTAACCGCGAGGGCATTTTCTTACAGTCCCCCTTTTCAGAACGCAAGATAAAATTTAGTCTCGCATCTTCCTCTTCGAGAAATGCGCGAAATTTATAGAAGCCAACCCTCTGGACTCCCTTTCTCCCAGTGGCCGAAGGAAGCGGCGTCGATGGAGCTCGACGTTCCTCCTCCACCGGCGACTGGCCAGCGGCAGTCCTTTTCCGAAAGAAAGCGGGAGGCGGGGAGGAGAGCGCATCGCATGCAGATCCGACGATCGGGCTTGCGTAAGTTTATTCCGGCGCGTCCTGAGGGATATCGGTACTCCTCTCTCTCTCCCTCCTTGGCCGTGTCACGTGAGCGACGGGAGTTTTGCACATAAATCTGGTCTCTTTCAGGCGGGGGAGAGAGAGAGAGAGAGGAAGGCCGGCCCCGCGGGACAAGCGGCGGCGGCAGCCACTCTTTTCTTTATTGGACCGCCGAGAGAATCCGCTCGTTCGCTCACTCGCCTTTCCGTCTTCTCGCGAATAACGAGATTGCCGGACGATGCTCGCGACTACTGCAGTGTCCGGATGTCCCTCCGCCTCGCTTCGCGCTCTCTCTTTCTCTCTCTCTCTCCGCCGGCTTTCCTTCTTAATCCGCCGAGTATGGCGGAGCACTGCCACTGCTTTGATCGCGGGGATGCGCTTGTTAATAATGGAGAGAATAATCTCGTCATTCCTGCGATTGCGAGGCGACGACCGATGAGATGCACATCCAGACGAAGCTGCCCGAGTATCTTGCTTGTGCAACAGTTTTACTTAGATATCTAGAATTTTTTCATTAAATTATATGTAAATCCTACAATTTCTTCTCTGATGAAGCGATGGGAAATGTTCTAAAAATACGTAGATTTTTCTTTGTATATATAATTGAATGTTGGATAGAACTTTTATCTCGTTTTTGGTATAACCCCTCGCTTTGTTTTAATAATAATGGGCTCCGAGATAATTCTGGAATGAAATTATCGTGCACGTAAAGGATATTTATTCGATAGATAAGTTCTAATACCGTCGAGCATTGAGAAATTTAAGGCCCGCGTAGAGGAGATTTTGAAAAAATATGGCTTACCAAGGGGGAAGGCTACTTTTAGATCGTTCCGTAGTGCTGTATTGCTTTCTCTCCACCCCCACGCGCAAATGTCCGTAATTCAATCGGCCGGCTGATCGAAATTTATTACCCTTCCCCGGAAAATTTCGGGAAACAGTCGAGGCTCATTCGTCAAACGTCTTCCGGGCATTAAGGAAAGTCGCACGCATCTAATTCTTTTCTCTGCCGTAAATTAAATGACTCTTCTCTCTCGATTTTTCGCCGCATTTATGGACTTTGATGATTACTTTTATTTTCTTTTCACTTAAGAATATTTTCTGTTCTAATAAACTTTTTCATCATTTTATTTTAAATAAATTGCAGTTAAAAAAAAATAGTCATCAGAAAAAGTTGGGGAGAAGAGAAACATTGAGGGAATTCGTATACCCGCGTTTTTACGTGAAACGCCTAAAAACGCGCTGGCGGTACATCGATCCGTCCAGAGATGGCAGCGCACGAGCTAAAGCCTTGAGATGCTCCCTTCTTTTCCTCTTTCTAGAAAAGCCACATATTTATTGCAATCTTCAATTTTTTATTTTAATTGTTGTGATTCTTACTTACTTCTTGTAAAACTTCCAAATGTAGTTTTAAAGTCAAAGACTTCACATTTAATTTAAACACTCAAATACGACGTAATTTATTTATTCTTGTAATACAATATTTATAAATTTTATTTTAAAAAAATACGTACTACTTTCATTAATTACGTTTTTGTATTTTTTTGAATATGAAGGGAAACACGCAAATTAACTTGTAACAATTTGAAATCAATGTATTGCTATTTAATTATTATATACCAATATCTTTCTATGTCATTAATCAAGTATATTTTTCAAAAAAATGTAATTAAAATTATCAAGCCAGCAGCAATTGTCATAAAACTCCCAAATTTCCTAATTAACGTTACGAGTAATAATTTCAGCGTCCATATTTCTTGCCAATCTTGCATCGTGGCTTAAAATTTTGACGTTATTTATGACGCGGAAAATGACATTTCATCTCTCAGAACATTACAATTAGTCAGCGCGTTCTCTATTAATGCTCGGAGACAAATTGGCTCCCTGTTCGTACCAGCGCAGCCTCTGGATTAGGAGCAGCGCACGAATTAGAAGTCAGGAATTTCATTTCTTAGAGCTTCCCCCTTATACTGTAAGCATGTACAGGCTGCAATCTGCCGTGGGCTCATAATTACGCTCTCGCAAAAACACGTAGGAATTCATTCCCTAAATCTGAGGGGGGCTAGATAAAATTAGTTATTTCGAAAATATTTATTACATTGGAAATAAAATTAAAAACGTCATTAAAAAAAAAAAAAATTATTGAACTCGTCAAAGTGAATTGAAAATGTTTTCAATTCCAATACACCCCGCAAGGAATTTATAGCTTCGCTTCTCTTTTTCCTAGTCTGGAAGTTGACAAATCTCGAGTGCTCGTAACTATGAATAAACAATGAGACACGGAGCCGCTTCCCGCAGAATCCCCAAAAAAGTGAAATATCGAAGATAGGTGGAAACGGAGCCGCCGCAGTGGCACTTATAAACGTCGAGTACGAGAAATGAGCCCGCCGTGGCGCGAGGTGCCTACCTTATAAATGAGCTCACGCTTCAGACGACACGTATTAATAATCATATAAATTTCTGTAGCTAACCAAGTGCAAGTATATTTTTACTTATTATACTCCACCTTTCTTTCCATTTTCTTGCAATTACCGATTGTCGCGGATTTAAAGGTCTAATCAACTGGAAGAAATTCCGTTTGATAAACTGTAAATTACTATTTTTATTAATATATTTGCTAATTTAGAAGAGAAATAAATGAATCATTAAGAAGTGTGGGTAGCCAAAATACAGAAGGAATTTTATTCAAAAGTTACTAGCAAGTAAAAGTCCATTGCGATTGAATGTCGTAAACGAACCTTAACTTATTCTTCCACCGGTTCTCATCTTTCTCTCGTATAATGGCGTCTTCGTATGAAGCGCTCAAATTTACTGCGGCAGTGGGCAAGGAAAGGATTGGTCCTAATGCGCGGTCATGCTTAATAACCCGTACCAATGAAAGAGCCGACTTTCGCGCTCGACAACTGTAGCATCTGTGAGGCCAAACCGAAGACAGCTGTAGTGGTGGAAGTGGAAGACGAAGAACGATTATTACACGACTGCTTCCCGGGAGTCGGTTCATTGAGCTTCGCGAAGACGGATTTAAATTTTGGCTCTTGTGGTTTACGTAAGGCCAGGAGAATAGTATCAATGAAAATGAATCGAAACTGCGAAGTATTTTGAAAATAATTTCGAATGCTGCAGAGGTGGCTTGGTTTTGAATTTTTTTTTAATTAAAACATTTTCTGAAAAAATTTTTCTGCATTTTTAAAAGCTAGTTTTGTACACTCTTTTTTATCTGAAATAATAAAGGCGATAAAACTAAAAATAAGGCTTATTTTCAAGTTCTATAAAAACTTAAGAAATAGTATTTTATCTTTATGTTTATTCTAAAAGTTTCCGTGTTTTGCGTATGATTGGGACGTAATAAAAATAACAGTCAAGAATTCAGACAATATTTATCGGCTGATCTACGGAACGGTTTTTGTCAAGATATGAGTCACTGCAGTGAGAGACAAGACGAGAGTCGGAAACGAACCGCTATAGGCAGTGAAGCCTCAGAAATTTTTTCAGTTGAAATTTATAGATCCGTTCGGTTATTAGCTTTGGTCGAGTGCGCGCTTCGTTTTTAATTTTCGAAAGAGGAAGCCTTATTGCAGGGTATCTCCGCAGTGTCCCTCAATTAGTCGATGAAAAGCAGACCGGCTCTTTTTATCAGAGTAGATTGCTTGGATAGATTTTCAATAAGGTTTCGTAAAACTAGAAAAATAAAAAATAGATTGTTAATTACAGTGTTGTTTTATCACTGGAAAATATTGAGCAAAAATAAAACTATTTGCCGCTTCAACTGTTACTTTAATTGCAGAAAGCTAATAAATCTAAGAGCCCAGCTAACCCCCGCTTCTTCACTAGCAGCCAGAAACTCATCGCGATCGATCGTCGCCATATACCGCACGTTTCGCAATGACCGCAAGCTCTCTTGTTTTCTCTCTCTCTCTCTCTCTCTCTCTCTCTCTCTTTCTCTCTCAATGCTTGCCGGTGAAAGCTCGAAGTAGCATTCAAGCGGGCGGTGTAGAAAAAGAAGCGGGTCTCGCCTATTATATCTTAAGCGATCGCGCTTAGCTTGAGGTAATGGCAAGTCATCGGCACATATCGTGCAATCTATCTCTCTCCTCAGGGCTCGTCGATTGGCTAATTGGGAAACCCAATAGTTCTAAATTAATCGGCATCATTAATAGCAGTAGCCGCGCTCCTCAAATATAGCGGGTACTCGCGTACTAAGAAAGAGCGGCGAAACATTTAAGAAGTCGAGCTTCTCGGCATTCCGTCCTCTCTCGCTCTGCCACCGCGTCTGTCGCTCTCCGTCTCTCTGCCGTGTCTGCGCGACTCATACCTCTCTCTTTCTCGGCGCTAATTTTGGATGGGATGAACAATGGTTCACATAAATAGAACAATATGTGCAGGCCGCCGCGCGCGCTCTGCAACTCGTTCGAGCAGCCGCCGCGTCTCTTTTCTGCGGCCGGCTTTGGTAGGCGAATTTCCGGCGCCGCGTAACGGCCGGCCCGCGCTATGTGCGCCGGCACACACCCCCGCAGCCGCCTGCAGCAGCGGGAGCACACTCGCTCTCTCTCTCTCTCTCTCGCTCGAATTTAAATAATGAGGAAACAGGTGGTTTCCTTGGGCTGCGTGCCGACGCCCGGCCGCGTTTTAGTCTCGCCCACGCGCCAAAGTCGAACCTGTTGATACACTTTCGTGAATGCCTCTTTTTCGGGAGCTCCTCTCTCGCGACCTATTTCGTCCACCTCCTCCGTCTGCGAGCCCCTTCTTTTTTTTTCTTTCAAGCGACAAGCAAATTCGAGAATGTGCGAGTAATAACTCCGGCTGCACCGAGCGAAAAGAGGAGGAGGGAGCTATAGCGAGCGAGAGGCCAGGCCGCGCAAAAGCAAGAGGGCACGACTATGCTATATAAAGTCGTTCACCCCGATTCAGACAATCTAGTGTCTGCGCCATGCGGCAGCTAACCCGGGAGTGATCCGTGATTGTATTAATATCACAACACGCGTTATATACATATGCAGGCGAGACGCGCATGGCGCGCGGCGCGGAGACAACGAAAGTACACTTTTAAAGCCCAGCGGGGAAAAGAGAGAAAGACCCTGCTGCCTCTGCGGCTCGTAACTGTGCTCTTTTGTCGTGGCTTTTTTATCCGCTTTTCGGCCATAAGCGAGTGAGAAATATGGCATAAGCCAATTCGGGAGCTCTGGATGCGTTCCAGAATTTCGTTCCGATTGTTAATTGATGCCACTGAGTAATGAGAGCAATTATAAAGATCATTTTAATTGATAACACAAAGACGATTATTTATAGATCGAGTTATTAGTGTACGCATCGAGTTTTATTTAAAAATCAGACATAAAAACGTTTCGGCAGTCGAGTGCATATAACGTAAGAGAGACATCTCGAAGAGGGCCAAAGTGCAGCTGGAGCAAAAAGCAGGGAACTTTACTCCCGGCGCCGCAATTTATGGGATGATCGGTGCTCTCTTTCTCTCTCCTATTCGCCATTGTGTCACTATATACCCTTCAGGCAGCGATAGGCGGAGCGCGCATTCCGCAAAACTCTTTTTCCGCTCGCTCGGCAAAGGGAAGCGCGCCGCGAAAAAAGCGAAAAGCGCGCGTCAACTTCCACGGATTCCTTCATTGCGCTACTCCCAATTGGAAGAAGTATGTATGCCCAGGCTCGCGCAGCCCCAGAATGTTAAAAGTTTCCGATTCGAAACCGGATGAGCTCTAAATATTTCGCTCGGTTAAGAAGCCGTGAATCACGGGGCGCGCGTGCCTGCCTGCTGGCAGAAAAATGCAAAAGGACGAGGAAATTTTTCGTAAAAGCTCGTCGCGCGTGCGATGTGTATTTTTAATGAAGATAGACGGGCCTATTATTAAACGAGCTGTACTATGAGGGAGCGAACGCGGGCTTCGAGAAAGATCTTTTTGATCGGAACGATTTATCGCGTCCTTTGTGCAAACGGTATGCGCCTATAGGCGGTATCGTCGCGCTTTTTCCTTTTGCCGCCGAGTAAATTCGTCTCCATTAGCAATCACTGTGAAGTTTTTATATTTAATGCGGAGTGAATTCGGCCTTTGGTATTCCGTGCATCTAAGTTTAAGACTTTATTTTTAAACGAATTAGAGAAGCAGCGATTTTCCCGTGAAAAATAGTGTTCATAAAAATGAAAGAATGAAGCTTCTTGATCACACCTAGTTAACTCGCGACAAACATAATTCAAAAAGCCCACACCCGCCCAACTACTCCCCCAACGACCCTCAATCATACACGTATTAGAGCAGCAGTCGGTTAACCGCATAGCACTGCCCCTAAAAAAATCACTTTTCGCGCTCGAGCGAGCAGCCGAGTGCAATTTCTTCTGTCCTCGAATCGATCGAGCACTACGGAGCCTGGCAGATTTTGCCGTCAGAGTCCGCGAACCGGAAGCGATCCTCTCCAAGTTGCGCCGATTCGATCGACCGGAATCTCTCTCCCTCTCTCTCTCTAGCTTTGCCACAAGTATTCTCGCTCCTTCGACTAGCAATCATGCATTTACCGGCCGGACCTAATCCCTCGAGGACTCTCCACTCGATCGTTACGCAGTTTTCGACGTCCCTTGGTCGAAGCTATAGCTCGTTACTCGCTCGCTCCGGGTCTCCTGGGGGACGGACTGCAGTTTCTGTACGTGCGAGTTGATGCCACGGTTATTTTCACGGGGAGGAGAGTAATATTCGACGAGGAGGCTGCCTTTTATTGGTATGTCGTGACTGGGACATTGAGATGCTGGCTTTGCGGTGTATTTCGGGGAATCCTCACTTTCGTTAGATATTGCTTTGTGCACAGATTTACTGGAATAATAAGCATTGACGTTTCGGATAGAAATTTTGTCTAAAGAAATTGTTTAGCACAAAAGCCTTTTCATTATAAAGTAACTAAAGTAATTAGTGTTATGTAAATGTTGAGCAATATAATGAATAATTCATGACGTAATGTGCAATAGGCTATATATCAATAGTAAACTCTATTTTGTTATTTTCAAAAGATCCAAATTCAAACAAAGACATTTTTTTTAAATATTCTGAAATATCTTCATTGTGGCACGAAGCGATGAATAATTTATTCATTACGCGTTATCTAACGTATGACCCCGCACTCAACGCGCGTCAACAGTCTTTCAAAAACATATAATTATAGCCTTGATAATTTTACATCCGCAACGATTCGCATCGATAACGGTTCGCGCAGCGACACATCCTGGCTTTTCAAATATCGCGGAAAACGAGGCAGCGAAATAATATATCTAATTCATTATGCATTACTCGAACCATTAGCATCGAGTCGCGTGGGTGCAGCTACATATAAAAGCAGAAGGCGAGATTTCAATCGGCCCTTTACCATGACAATAACTTGCCGGATTATTCAATATATCGCGTGTCTGGGCATATTCAAATTCCATCGAAATATGACACGCCTTGATCCATGGGAAAGGCCGCTGCGGCGCACGCACTGTGTTCGTATAATAAAAGAGTTGAAAAAAAAAAAAAGAAAAAACGAGCAGAAGAGGAAGTGACTGCATCGCGAGAGCGTAGGTTACACGCATATACGCGCGTTGTATATCGCAGACGTATACCGAGAGGGGCGCGTCGACAGGCTTCGATGAGCTTGTTCAATGCTGCTACGAGAATTCAATAACGCTCGTTACGCGCGCTCGCACGAAAATACGCTCGCCGTGGAAAACGGACGCGCGTCCGTGAGCGTCTCGCAGTTTCGCTGTGTGGTAGTCAATTCTGTTACTGCGTTTGTTCCGTGCCAAATTGGGTCGAATGAAATAGATCGTTTTCTTAAAAACTGCATATGGCACGAAAAATAGAATGATTCGAAGCGGATGTCCAATGTAGGATGGGTAAGTGCGCGCGCGCTTGTCGATGAAACGCGTTCGGTGCTATTCAGAAAACGCGGCTCACTCGATATAGATTTCTATTTCCGGTATTCGTACAAACGAGCGGCGGCGGGCGCGTGGCTGCTCGTCCACCTGTGAGCTCGCGTAATTCTAATCGAATATGAGCTGTACGCGTAATTGCGCGAGCCGGTCGTTGAGAGGCCTCGCCTGCAAAGACTTTGATGTGCACTCGACTGTGCACCGCCAGTTGTACTTTGAGAGTACTTAACTTGTCACTGACGCACACTGAAAAATGAATTTTGTGATTCGCGCTAAGGGTTGCGGTTGACAAATGTTTCTCGCAAGACTGATTGCACGTCGGATTATTACTATACGAAAAGTTGTAGTAAAATGCTTAAAATATCTGAAATTAATTGTTTTCAAAGATTTAACTCGTCATATTAATAATTGTGAAATTTTTTTTACTTGCATGCACTTTGCAATGGAAGTAGTGTCAGGTAAAAATTGTTTTGTTAAATAGTAGTAGCACATCTAGGGCTAATTATTGCTAGATTCTCATGAAAATAAATACATATTCCGAAGAAGGCAGACTCGACTCTAATATGGCATCGCTCGTGTTGAACAGTATAACATCGATCGATCGTTCGGTTAAAAGGCTTCTTTGTTTTCGTTTACAATCATGCACAATAATGTTTGAACGTATGTGGTGCTATCACGAAGAGTTATATTACAAAAAGAATTCGTAATTAAAATTAAATTTAAGATGATGAACGTAAAATTACATGAAGGAAAATTAAATATCTTTCAATTTGCCATCATACGAAAACCGCGGCTACAATTTTCAAACAGATCAAGTCAACGACGCGACAAGATCGTTAACATTATCTCGCGCACTCAGCGCAACCACCCATCATCCATTTCCACCCCCCACAAAAAAAAAGGAACACCGCGCCAGAAAAAGGCAGCAAATCTTTCCGGGCGGCAAGTGCATCGTATAATTTTTAAAGGCCTCCGTTTTGTAAAAGCCAACCGGTCGCCGATTACGATCTATTCTCGTGTACACAAACCAGCTCGCGCTGCGTGGCAATGAAATAAACGAAAGGACTCGTTACCGCGAATAAAGAGCCGAATTCACGAGTGAGCGATAAAAGCCAGAGCCAGGGGGCCTGTGTAGGTCTGCGTAGGTTCGCGCTACCGGCGTAACGATCGCATAACCGAGATCGACCAGCTGCGATTGACGTCGGCTCGCGCGAATCTCCCGCTCGCGTGGGGCTCTCCGCTATATAGCTCATAATAACGTTGACATCCGGCAATTTCGACTCTGCGCGCAAGAGCTTCGCTGTCCTCCTCGCGCTCTCCGCATCCACGAGCCATTTGTATGTTAATTGTTTATGTTAAACAGAGGCCGATGCATTATATGCCTTTTATCGCGGCCGCCGATCGCACGCGTATAGGCGCGACTCGTGCACGCCAGGCACCTACTTCCACTCTCTGCTTCTGCAGTTTTCTGCGCGTATTGTACAATTTTTAGTGCGCCGGGGATTTTTGTTTGCCGCGGGTAATTCGCTTCCAGGCAATTTTAGTTTATCTTTGCTTCATTTTTCAATGCTGGACGAAAGGATAAATTTAATTTTAGGAAGTTAAAATATTTTACGCTTCAAACGGGGTGTCTTCTTCGATGCAGACTTGTACGTTATCGGAAGTGAGTTTTTACTGTTAAATTGAAATAAAAATTTAATTTACGAGGCTATTAAAATAAAAGAATTTTATCGATTTTTGCCAAATCCGTAAAATTTTTAAATGCTTATTTTTAAATTAAATAGCTTATAAAAGGATCAACTCAATTTTTCGAATAATTTTATATTCAATTTTTTAATAAAAAATGATCCCATAAAAAATATTCAATTTCCTTCGAAAGTAAAAATTCACAAAAAGTCCGATAATTAAAGCTTGCTTGAGATGCAGTTTTTAGGTTTTAAAAACTTCACACCAGCCTTTTTAAAAAAAAAGTCAGAAAAAGAAAGGCTATTTCCGAGTAAAAACGGTAAGTCATGATATTGGGATCCGCCTCTAATATTTTGCCCGCAGGAATCAAAAGAGAGGCCCGGCATAAAGCGTTCGGTAGCGCGTCCAATCGGTTTCCGTGGTACTTTCGGGCGGTTTATAAGGCCCAAGACCGGCGGCGGCGGGCGAAGATCATAAAAATAAGTTGTTGAATGGAGGAGAATGGCCGAGCGATGAGAAATCTCTTGATCTCATGAGAATCGAAAAGGATCGGGGGCTCGTATATTTGGAAATATGCTTGGAATAGCGAATTAATTGATCGTAAAATAAAAAAGAACGGGTTTTTCAGCGGCCCGAAATCTACAGGAGGAAAAAGAATGAGAAATATATAGCATCCGGACTGCCATTAATAAAACTCATTAAAAAGTCTAATCTTGTTGGTTTTGAAATAATTTAGTGTGTGAAGTATTCATAACTGTTCGTCCTTTGTTTTTATGGGTTTTGATACTCGATCTGAAAGTTTCAGCAATACATTTTTATTGTTATACGCAATATCTAATGGTCGATCTAACCAAAGACAATTTAAATATTTATTATATTGCAGCTCAGACAAAAGTAATGAATTAAAAAGCGACTGCTTACTCGCCCGAATTTACTCGAAAAAAGTAATTCTATTACAAATGCAAGTAATTAGCTGCTGCAAGAGCCCGACAATTCATACTCGCGCGTACGAGCCTCGGTAGTCAATGAAGGATTATAAATTCGATTTATGTCGGCGTAAAACGAGAGCGAAGGATCTCCACAGAGGGCCCGATGATGACTCGGCGAATATCGGCGGCCGCGGCGGCGGCGGCGTCCTTGTAAGAGAGGCATTCCTCTCCAGGTGTCGGTCATGGTTAATCCGAGCCACTCTCGGGGCGACGTAACGAGCGGATCGAAATCGCGAGAGAGAGGAAGCCATATTCGTGTCAAAACGCGCTCGCTCGCTCGCGGCTACCGGGCGCTCCTCGCCCCTTTTTTCTCCTTTTTTAATCTCGCGCGCCGCTTATTCCGCCCTCGTCATTCTCCCCCCTCGAGCAATTTACTCCCAGTCATTCATACTTTTATTGGTTCCTGCCCGGCTCGAAAAATGACAAATCACAAAGTGCCGCCGGCTCGCGCTGTGTCTTTTTTCAGCGGCAAGATATTCCGCTCTACCGATAAATTAGGTATAGCTCCAGGTAATTTGAATAACGTATAAATAAAACTGACTGACGCAGATGGATGCACTAATATTGATTTATCTATCTCTGTTAAAGGAGTATACTCTAACCCATTTACTCGATTGCTTCGCTAATTTAGAAAAACTGTTATTCTCAATCAAACACGAGCTTATGCTTCGACCTCGACAGAAAACATCGAAACGAATGTATTTTATCAAGAAATTGAAGAGCAGATTCCAAGCAAATACAAGTACACATCGCATCAACTTTAATCCTCCTTGTAATCGCCGAATTCAGCCCTTATTATCAAAAGAAGAGCGTCAGTGTCCAAAGAAAATTCATATATTTGTCCACTCAAGTAGTATAAGGAAAACTCTGCAACCCTCGAGATCCTGCAGAAGATGGCTCGCTGTTTGTCCTAACGAGGACTACGCGTATAGTGCGAACATACATAGTCCGCGTCGATATTTATTTAGAAGCGAGTGCTGGACGTCAGTAGAGCAGAAGCGGCGTGACTCCATTTTCGCGCTCGGCGATGTCAACGCGTTAACGTTCGAGTGCTCCTGGACAACTTGTGCCATCGCTTTCCCCATCCCTGTTGACTCTCGCGCGCGGCCGACAATTCTGGGGCTCTGCGCGCCCAGGCCTTTCGAGTGTCCGAACGAGTGCTTATTTACCTAGGCACTGTACTGCGGAGTTTTGTTACAGGGCTGTTTCGCCTCGTCAAATATCGGCGGAGAAAGCACCGGATGACTTCCTCATAGAGAGACCGGAATCGCGCGCGATGCTTTCTTACTTTCTTTGTGTGCTCAGCTCTGTCTGGACTATCTTATGTTATACGTGTTGACCGAATTTGTTCGACTGTCGATGAATTCAATGTTCGCTTCAAAAATCCAATTGTCCGCTTTCAAGAGGTAGGAACCAATGCAATCAAGAGTGTTATAACGACCGAATGGAATTTTTTTACTTTTCATAAATTACTAAAGGAATGTATTTTTATCGAATGAATTTAAATCTTTGTCTATTCTGATGCATATCTATTTATTTCTGACGAGGAACACGAAATATATTACATCCGCTTTAAACGGATGCCGAAGGAATCTGTTTGGGTAAAATGACTGATTGGGTTTTCTCCGGGACGCAGGTTTCAAAAAAAGTATGTTTTGACAACGAAAAATGCATTCCGGAGCGTCCTGTCTGTCTAAAAATGACAGCCAGTCGCGATAATTGCCCCACTTTTTCAGGTAACGGACATGAACGCGTGCGCGGCTATTATCATTAATTACGGCGACACACGCGCTCTTATCTCCCAAGCAGATTTTCTCGATCAAATTACCCTCTTATAAATCATACGAAAATGCGTCTTTTTTTTTCTCTCTGGATCAATTAGCGAATATCCCATTGCAGCAGCGCAGTCAGCCTGTCGCCTTGACGGATCCATAACGAGCTCATACGCTCGCGCGCGTACCACCCAGGACCGCATTCGCACACGTGCAATCTCGCTTTTTTAAGCAGCAATAACCGCTCGACAATAACGATAATCGGGCGCCAGGCGACCCCCCTGGTGGCATCGCTACACGTACGTCGCGCGCCAGTCATTCTCCGGGTGGTACTCCCTTAAAAACTCCCTCCTCCCGTCTATTTTAATGAAGGATGACGGGCGGCCGACTCATATTTTACGCGAGGAGAGGGAGAGAGAGAGAGAGAGAGGATATCGTTGCATCTGCCATTTGTCACGTCAAATTACGCTTCGAAGGAGGAGGAGGAGAGAGCTGAGCGATTTATGAGAGATGCAGCGAGCAGGCCTTGTTCCTTCCACGGCGCGACACCGTATAAACAAATGGCTGACGATTTAGTAGGACCACCGTCATTAACAAGCCCTCGTTGACACGGGGTGACGGTCCCGGTCCGCGCGAGCTGCCTGAACGCCCTGCGCTATAATAATTCCTCGGGATTTTCGGGCCCCGTGTACGACCCGGGTTAGTGGGCATGTGAGAACGCGCGATAATATCGGCCAAGATCCGGTCACAGTGGCGCTCATTAGCTCTTTAGGCTCCGATGAGAATGGCTATTCACTCGCTCCAGTCGAATAAACCACGTATTAAGAACTTTGTTGATTAGTTTGTTAAAGTCATATATTTCTCTTCCTTTTTGGTGTCATTAATACGACCAAGTATTTTGAATCATGTTTCAATAAAAAAAATTTTCATTTATATTAAGTTGCACATGAATCTTAACGGGTGTTAAGACTTTGAGGGAAAATTATTGACACTTGTAAATAATTTAAATGCAAATTAATATTGAACTAAATTGAAAATTGCATTTACTACCCGTTGTCATAAATTATGCTAATACTTCTTATTAGGCGCAAGTTAAAATACAATTTACATATTGGCAGGAGTAAAATGAGAACCCCTGGAGGGTTTGGGTTTTATAGGTGTTAATACTAAATTAAATTCTAGCCCGGTCACGGAGAGAGAAATGGAGAGAGGAACCTTGTATAGGCATATAACGCCGCCCGAGAAATGAATCGGAACCGGGCGCTAAGGTAAAGGATGTAGCTCGAGACTGAAACAGAAAGAGGCGCAGAGGGAGAGAGAGAACGAAAGTCGCTGTGCAGTCCTTTGCGATGAACGAGAAGAAATATAAAAATTAACAGCTTCGAATGCCAAATGCGGCGTAACTTATTATTATTGGAGGTTGGGGATGAGAAAAGGAGAGATGCATAAAGAAGATGAAAATGAGAATTCTTTCACGTGTGAATTCTCCTCTTTAATTGGTATACTTATTTTCTCGAGGCTTTGAGCTCCAATGAAATGTTTTATTTTTATGGTCCTTTTTAAACTCGGCTACGTTATTCAACGTGCATTAACCATCTTGGACTTCCCGAGATTCAAAACGAGTCCTTCAAAGACGTAATTAAACGAGAAGAGAGTTTTTAAGGCTTTTTAATTTGTTCATTTCGAAACAGTAGTGGGCATTAAAAAATCCTTATTACAAGTTTAACAATAAATTCCTTGATTATTTTCTTGCTAGCAAAGAAAAGGTATTTTTTTATAAAAATTTAATTCCACCTGTCTTTCTGTAAATGAAAGTATAAGATCATGACTAAGAAGTATCGCCCCTCTGCACACAATGCACCACTGGATGATTTGAACTGATTTCTTTTGTTCTTGTTGGTTTAAACTTTTTTCAGCCAAACTTTTTATTCCGCCTCAAAATCCAGTCAACGGAAAAACCTCTGGGAAATTTTGAAAAATCGAGGAAACGGAAAGCACATTAATTAAAGAAGGCTCCTTCAAAGTTCCGCGGAAATGACATCAGCAAGATCGAGCCCTTCACGCGGCAAACTTTTTAATCGCTTTTTATTTTTAATTTCATCAAAGCCATTCAGCCGACTAAATGGATTTTCTTAAAATATTAACGGGATATTTATCCAAGGCGGAAAGTTACTTCCAATTTAAACTTGATTAATATTTGCACCTCGTTCAAAGTCGAGGTGAAACAATTAAAAAAGTATCGCGGCTTATTCGAGGGGGTGTTTATAGAGGGCAGCGAAGGAGCGGAAAAATCGATGAAAGAGAACCAGCGCGCGCGTACACACGAGCGGAGAAAATACATAGCGCGCGCGAGAGAGAGAGAGAGAGTTCAGAAGGCGGACGGCGAGAAAAAGGAAGGCGGTGGCGGTGCGGTGGGAGGGAGAGTCGGAAGCCCAGCGAGATGCGGAGGTGGAGCGAGAGAGAGCGGAATAGAGGCGCAGAAGAGCCTAAACAAACACACTCGCCTTTATTGCAACAGCACCTCTTTGCTATACGCGCGAGTCGTCCCTTTCCTCGTTCCCTCCTCCGCCTCCTCCTCTCGGCCCGGGCAAAACTTCATCTTTACCTTTATGCTACATCGACATCGCCATCGCCGACCAATTGAAAAGCGCCCGCTGGAATGAAGATCCACTCGATTCCCCTCTCGCCTCCAACTCCTGCTTCTCCCAGCGGCCGAGTAAAAAACAACCAAGACTCCGCTCTCTGTTTCGCGAGCGAACGTGTGCGAGCACTTTTCTACAAAGGAGCCCCGATTAATTTACATCTTTTTTCGCCTTGCCGGGGCTGCTTTTCCGAACATCCCCCCCGGCGGAACTTGGTAAAACAAACACACTCGAGGAGCAGCGAGGAAAATTCGGAACAATAACCCATCAAAAGCGTCATCATTATCTGGCGGATCCCCTTGACGGGCTGCACAATGGTCTAAGAGCGGGAAAATTGATTCCCGATGGCAGGCGGCCGGTCATTCTATTAGAGGCGTTATCGCTCGCGCGGTCTCGCGCGAAACGTCAATCAGCGAGGCGAGTCTCTCTGCTACTCTTGTGCTCGCTCGCTGGGGCGGCTAATAGTGCTTCGCTGTATAGACGAGCCAAGATGATCGACAGGGGCGATTAGCGATCGCTCCGGGTTAGTCGCTCTCTCTCGCTTCTGCTTAACTGATCGATTTCGAATTGTTCTGACGCCGTCGCCGCCAGTGCTGCTGCTGCTGCTGCTGCTGCTGTACTGCTGTTCTATGCGCTGTAAAGCTTCAGGTTTGATGATGATTGTCCGACTTTGTTGTTTGTCTTCTGGCTAATGAATTCGGGGCTGAGCAGTTTGTAAACGATGATGACGTCTGATTGAGCGGCGAGGTACGCAAGGTGATTGGGCGTTTGGGCTTTTGTCGCCGCTTCCAAGTGATGATTGATGACAGGCTTTTGCCGATTGTCAGGTGTAAGATGTGCAGTGGAAGTTTTGATTTTTCCTTCACAAATTATTCTAATTAAACATCTGGATAGTCAGTTAGTTATACATCGTCACTGTTTATTTATGTTGGAAATGCTTTTTCGCAGAACTATTTAAATAAGTAGCCTAGTTCCATTGCCTTTTATTATCATGTTTTCAGCAAGTCCTATTTTGCATAAGTGGCTACAATGGACTGCAGCTTACATTACTGGGCAACTTAAAAATGAAAGTGCGGAACATTCTCGTTAATGCCTACGCAGTTGCAATCGATATATTTCTTAGTATCTCAATGTTCGTGTTCGATTAGAATTAATAGCTTCAAATTGAAGTTAAATAAAAGGCAGGGCTATTAAAACATCCTGAAATTCTTACTTGCCGCGGTTTTTCTCTCGCGAAAGGGACGGTGGCTTAGGAAGAACAAAAGCAATGCGAGGTGAAAAAAGCACCCTGGAAGACTAATGAGCGCGAGCAATAATCGGTTCGCGAGCGGGCGCAGACGTTCTCTCCCTCTTGCCTCTCTCTCTCTCTCTCTCTCTCTCTCTCTCTCTCTCGTTTTTCCTCGCTCGCACTAATATATATCGCGGGTCCGAGAGTAAAACAAAAGGCATGGACAAACAACGAACGGCGATGTGTCTATCTCAAGGGTAGCGTGGCGGTTAGGGATGCGCTCCTCTCTCTCTCTCTCTTTCTCTCTCTCTCCCGGAATCGAGGAAAAAGAGAAACAGGCGCGTAGAGAGAGAGAGAGAGAGGGAGAGAGAGAGAGGAGTAGGAGAGCACGGCGGATATATATGGGGAGGCTTTTAGTTTCGTTAATGGCTATCTCGCAGAGCGATAAGTGCCGAGATCTGTCTACCTCCGCTTGCTTTACACCTTTCTCTCTCTCCCTCTCTTTCTCCCTTCGGCGGCGTCGTCGTAGTCCGCGCCTCCTATACCACTTTTCCTTCTCTCTTACGTGTGTACGTTGCGCTGAATATACGCGGGAACGTTTCTCTCCTGCTCTCGTCGCGGCTTTTCGGCCGGTTCTTTTCCCGTACGATGTGCGATTCTACTCGTCTCGGATCGGAGCTGCGCCTGAAAAATCGCGTGGGAACACGAGTTAAGCGCTTTGTCGCGTCTCGCCTATTTGTTCCCTGTTTGTCTTTGCTTGGCTATGGGGAGGAGAACTCGGAGCTATTGGCAAGGTGTAGAGACCTGGAAATTTGTTGAGCGATTAGTTGCTTGTTTCAAGTAGCGGGGTAAAAATATCTCGCTTTTTCTTATAACGATTTTATATTGGTTTGATTAGATAGAAACAGAAGCTTGGATTAGCATAACGAGTCTCGGCTCTACATTTAGTGCTTCAATGATAATAAATGATAATATCCAGCAGTTTGGTTTAAAATTAGCAGAAAATATAAATCAGCCAGAGTTAAATTTAAAATTACGAGGTAATTAAAAAGTTTCGATTTTTTTTTTTTTTTTTCGAGAACAGCGCTACATGAATTAAGAAAATTTAAGCTTATAATAATTTAAATCAACACAGATAAGGCGAGTAGTGCACTCGAGTCATGAGAAACGGGCATTCGAGAAAGAGAAAGAGAAAAAAGGGAAAACATAAACTCGACAGTTTTACGTCTTTTCCTTGAAAATCCATGGAATGCTAGCGTGCGAGTGGACGTTAGCCGAGAGCCCGAGGATATATAAAACGAGAAGGCGGAGGAAAGGCGCGCTCTCGGCAAGATGGAAGACATGGAAAATATCGGAAACCTATAAGCGATAAGCTATTAATTGAAAGTCTAGACGGCGCCGCAAAATCTTCGAGTTCGGGCCACCGCCCGGCGTTTATTGTGTATGGAGGCAGCCGTAAATAAATATCTGAAGAGATAACTCATCTGCTGTGCAAAGAGAGCGTCCCGCTTAACATAAAAACGAGACGCCCGTGCGAACGTGCTGGGACTTGGACTTTTTTTTCGAATTTCGCTTGTTCAAGTATTTAACGCGCCGATCGTTTGCACTACTGGGAAGAAACGAGGGTAAACATTGCCTAAGTAGCCGGCGCCACTGAAACTTTTTCACTGCCTTTGTCAATTTACTTTGTATTTACAGTTTATATTGTCGGAAAACTCTCATGATATGCATTTTAATAGATCGCGTGATATAATCTTAGTAGAGATTTTGCAAAGTTTTTAGTAAATTTTTGAAGATTTCTGAAAAAATTCGACGTTTATATATGAAATAAGAATAATAATTTGTTCTTAATTTCTACTAAACAATTAACAAACCTAAAGTTATGAAAGAAAAGTGTAATCTGCTCTGATGGAATCATTATCCACCTTGTTTAAAAACTTCTTCAATTATTTTCAACGCAATTTCTTAGCACCAGTAAAAGAACGATGTTCAAAAAGTCTCGACGAAATCTGCGATTCAAAGTCGCGCGGGCCTTCCTCGGCGAGTAAACCATAAAGTTATTTTGAATGAAACGAATGTCGCGAAAAAGGGTATTCAGCTCTAGATTCAAAGCACGTGCGATCCGTCATAACTTATGCCCGCATTCTCTCTACAACGCGTCTTTATCCCGAAATACGACGCGCATCGCGAAAAACTCGGAGCTCCGGAGCCCGAGAAATTTTTCATACCGCAGTCGTCGTCTGTGGCGGCCGTTGTATTTATACGCGCAACCCCGACGCGACGTCTAGCGCGTGCCTGCCGTCGGGTCACTAATGAGCGTCGTCGCCGCGAGGCTGCTATGACGAATGGCTACAGCGATATCTCGGCGGGTCCGCTCGCGATTTCTCCTTTTGACGAAGCTGCTGCGGCAGCGTTCTCTCGTGCCGGAAAGACGGATTGCGACGGTGCGCGATGTTTGGGCTTTCCATTGCGAGCCATCGCTCTCGATTAACGTCGTCTCGCTTCCTCCGCGAATTAGTATTTATGGATTTACGGCCGCTCTACATTCGAGGCTGAAAAGCCAACGCAATTCGCGGAAATAGTGGAAGGCCTGTAGGTGAAGGGGGCAAGAAAACGCAATTTCATAAGTGCAGGTAGGGGCCGCGTGCGCGGAATCGCGAGATCTGGCGTGAGCAGAGTGCCGGCATAGAGAGAGCCGCAGGGATTAGATAGTAGCGAGAGAGAGAGAGAGAGGGAGAGAGGCTCGCTCCGGGGTTCCTCTGCTTGCTCGGGTATTGACCAGAGCTGCGGCCGCGCCTAGACATAAACCGCAGGAGCGAGCACATGCATAGCTATATCTATGCGCCGCGCGCGAGCATATACGTCAATAGCGTGTAATTCCGCACGGGGAATCGGCTCTGCGCTACTCACTCGCTCGCTATCTCTATTGCAATAGGTGCGCGCGGCGCGCTTGTATGAAGAGGGAGGCGAGGGTAGCCGGGGGGGAGGCACAGCGAGGAGCGCGTGCAGTTTGGTTTCGACTCGAGCGCCAACGGGTTTGTCTCTCTATGCGCCGCTGCAGAGGGAGGAGGGAGGAGGCTGCAGGATTACTGCTGATTGGTCCGACGTCGGCGTGATTAGAGATGTTATCAGGCGCAAGCCGACCAAATGCTCTACTATCCGTTTGGAAATGACGGTTCGAGCTCTTTCGCCAAACCCATGAATCTTACGCCGCGAAAAATCTCGACGCTTATCAACTCGAATAGGCGGCAACGAGCTTTTCAAGCTTATTTTTTGCCTACACGCAATGCGAATGAGATGTTACTTTGTTAGGAAAACCAAAGGGTCGAACGTTGGATAGATTTATAAAATAGGAGTTGGTATTTAATTGTGAAATTCGCTTGCACTATTTCCAACACGTCCAGTGTTAAATCAGGAATCGTTCAATATTCCGTTGGTATCGATGGCAGGGCATTTTTCTTCGAAAAATATTTGCATTCGCACAACGCATGAGAGAGAGAAAGAGAGAGAGAGAGGGACAAAAAGAGAAAGAGCAGGGCTATCATTTCCAAACGGATAGTACCAGAAGCCATGCATCTCTGTCCGCATGCATGCACACGGCGTGTAGCCCTCGTGCACTGGCATCCTTTTGCAAAGGGAGAGCGAGCCGGTGATCTTGTGTCGTTTGTTGCTCGCGCCCGAATGTCAATGTTTCGACGGATGGCTGCGCACCGAGGGTTTTCATTAACAAAACAGTGTACGCACTCGCTCTCGATTCACGGCTTTTCTTTTTTTTTCTTTGGGCGCTTTTTTCCCCGACCGATCGCGAGCTGAATGGTCCTTTTTGGACCGATAATAAGGCTAGCTGAGCTGGGATAGCGATTGGTATACACGCACGGACGTTTTAAATGGATTTTCAGGTGGAGAGATTGTGCAGGGCTTTTTATTTATTTGAATGGAGAGATTATTAGTGATTGCTATTTGTTCATAAAATACGCAGCGATTCGTCGAAATAAATTGATGAAAGGAAAGTAAATGAAAGGGCACTTGGGTCGAAAAAAATTCAAGCCAGTTTTTCAACATTTTCAGCAAAACCAAGAGGACAGAAAGATAAATAAAAAATGTTTTTACGCGTTTGAGCCTCCAGTCAATCAAACTTCAAAGCTCAAACCGAAGGGCCGAAATTCACGGGCAATCAAGCTGTCGCGTGCTCGAAGCCGTTGGACACACTTGAAACCCGATCAGCGGACGCGGGCATCGTCTTTGGTCGTGGACACTCGGACTGCCGCCTGTCTCCTTATCAACGAGGCGCAGATAAGCTCGAGAGGGTCGATATAGACTGCCCGAGCAGATTCCACCGCTCCGCTGCCCATCGCATTAATGCACAAAGGCCAACGTCCTGCACGTCCAAGTTCGCATTCGCTTCGTCGTCCTTCCTGTCCGACTGCCTGCGCCATCAAGTACCTGCTGAGGTTAATTCGGTAATTATAGTTACTTTCGAAGATTTTGTTGGAGAAATATAATGAAAAATTTTGAAAAAATATAAATATTTGCCTTTTTTTTGATTGATTATATTAAAGTTGTATTCTACGTATATTACAAATTAATTGTCTAATGACTTTAATCTTCTTTAATTACTCTAGTTTAAATTGATGTTGAAGATAGTAATTGTACATTGGCAATGAAGCGATTGAAGAATTCTTTGTCGACCCATTCAAAGGCGTAGTCAAAAAAGATGAAAAACTTTTAAATAAATAGATAAAAATTATAAAAGTACATCGCAGATAAAAAAAACTTGACTGTGCATTGCTATTGGCCATTCACCCTTATAGACGAACAGTGACTCCTATCCTTATAATCTGCCGACCATTTCAATTATGTAGCTTCGGTACTCGAGAGGACCAATGTTCTCTTCTTTCTTACGTAGAAATGTTTGGGGGTCAAGGGATATAGATAGAGGAGCTGCCTCGCGATCGTCACGCTTCACAGTTAGCTGCGTCGTCGAGAGGCCGGTGATGCGCGGAGATGAAAGAGCGCGGAACGCGATGAATCTCGATGGAGCATTATAATAATTAAAATGGCTCTCTTGATGCTCGAGAGGCAGATTGGGGCTGGCAGGGAGCGAGAGTTTTTTCTGCCTTTGCGCTATCTCGCCTTCTCCCGGAGGCGTACGAGCGTGAAGAGCGTTTGATGAGCGATCGAGGGGATTCCTTGGGTGAATTGTTGTCGCTTATCCGATAATCGCGATTCGCTTGCATGTCATTGCTGCAGATAATAATTAGTTATTTATTTCGCCGACGAATTGTTAGGGAGGTACTTTTTACGAATCTAGGAAATTCGCAGCATTCGAACGAAGCAAAGTCGAAATAAAATCTATTTCCACTTGCTACAAATCCCTCGGCATCAAAGAAGTTCGAAGAGCTTAAATTTCCAATAACTCCCTCTTGCCCTCTCGCAAACTCTGCTTTGGTCATTTTCAATCACGGGCTCGGGGAGCACCCGTCGCGCTTCTCTTTCGCGCGAATTTTCGTCAAAGTACGTCCTCCTGCCCTCGTCGTGCACACGGACACATAACGTCGCCCGTCTCTTGCCCGCGTGAATAATTGATTCGCGCACTTGAGGCGAGAGATGTGCAGAGCAGTGACAACTCCCATGCGCGCGCGCACACACACACGCACACGTACAAGTGGTCTAGGTAATCACTGCGCTCTTCTTTTCGCCTTCGTCGTCCTTGCGTATATACATCCAGCTTCTACCGTCTCCGGGTAAATCCTGTTACCGGACATCGCTGCTCTCTGCATATTTCATGAACGCATTTCCGAGAGAGGGGCCCACTCTGCTCTCTCGCACTGTGCACGTGTGTACTTAGCGATGGCAAGACAAGTTCAAAGACGAGCTTTGCTCTTTCCTGCCTTATGAGTTGGACGTATATGCCCCGTTTCTCTCGTTAATTTACAGAAATATTTCGAATAGAAGCGATTGACCAGAGAGACAAAGGCCGGCTCTCGGCGACAAGTAATCAGGTGCTCACTTTTCGGCCTTCGGCCAACAAAAACATGTAAATCCGCGTATATAAATTAAAGCCCTCGTCGGGTCAACAAAAAGTCCTTTCACTTGGCGCTTTTTCCATCCACTTTGGCGGGCGCGACACACTCGCTCGTCCCCCCAGCGATTCGAGTTGCCCCTTCTACTGCGTGTTTACAGCGTTATGTCCGAATTGATTTGTCAAGGACCGCCGGGGTCGAGAGCCAACAAGATGCCTGGCTCGCGCTCTCGAAAATCGAGCACCCGTTCGCTCCCCCGGGACCGAAAGAATAGCTCGGAACATGTGGGCGCGCAATCATCGTCATCCTGCTGATCACCGGCTGCGCCGCGATCATACGCCGGCATTTCGAATGGCCCCTTTTTTTTTCCCCCGTCCGCCCGGCTGCGAGTTTCTGCGCCTAATCACCCTCGCGACGCGTATACGCGCCCGCGATTGTTTTTAGCTCGTCGCTTTTTTCGGGGCCCGATCGTCAGCGCTCGCCGATGAGCTGGACTCGCCGGGAGCCGCTGCCTTTTTTTCAGCCCAGCCCTTTCATTCGCGGGCTCCTTTTTGTCCGGCAGGCTCTTTTTGCACTCTTTTTCGAGCCGTTGATTTCCGAGTGATTCGACGATTACCGGAGTCAAGCTTTGATGAGGATTTTTTTGTTCAAATTTGTTGATTGCTGCATTTTTTAAACGAACGTTCATTCTCCTTTAAATTATTTTAATTATTTTGCTCAAATTAAAGCAATCGAAAAATATATATAAAATGAAAAAATAACATTTTTATGAAATACATTTTTATTTATTTTTTGAACCAAACTTTCAATTTAAGGTTTTTCTTTTGATTAAAAAAAAAAAATTTTATGAAACGATTTTTATTTACATATATGCAAAAGGCATACTTTTAAACGCGTTAGTGTAAGATAATTAGTATTGTACAAAAATTTTTGCAAGACGGTAATTACTAAAAAATCTGCAGTTTTGGTTATTTCAAACGTTTAAATCAGCACATTTGAGACAAGCTTTGATGCGCAAGCAGCTCTCACGGACCTCGTCTTTAAAGTCCAGACTTCATCCCTTCGAAAGCCTATAATCGTACTCGGAATCCGAAGTGCCCGTTGTTTTCCCGTAAAATTGACGCGTGTCCGAGCGGCAAGGCCGTAGCATCTGGCCTTTTTCCCGGAACCTCCCACGATTGCTGTCCCCCCTCGGCACTTCTAATGACGTATGTAACGCGAGGGTCAAGCGCGTATTTCTCTCTCTCCTTCACCCTTAATAACGCAATTAACATTATTGCCGCTCGCGTGGATTTTAGAACGACGCGGTGCTGGACAGTAGGTGATGCATGGCCGTCTCGGTTGATCTATCGATATTGCCGTCGTGCGCTTGGGAACTGATTTAACTGCAATCGCTTGTATCTGACTTTGTCCGAGCACATGGCTGTCACTTTCAAGTCGATCGTGCGGGTGCATATTTTGGGATACCGGTGGATCGAGTGTTCTTGACGAGGAGATTTTGAAGGATGATTGGTCATTAATTAACAGTGATTCGAATATGTTGAATTTTTTTTTGAAGAAGAAGAAAAAGAAATTGTAACTTACGCAAAGTAAGAGTTGAAAACTTGACTTGTATGATCCATGTTTTAAAGCATCCTGGCTTATACTTTAAATATCTTTTTATATTTTAAATTAAAACTTTTTAAACTCCTATACCTTATACGACTTAAGAATTTCAATAATTATTCAATTTTTAATTCAGTTTTCTCAGCTTAATTGTGCAGTGACCAAACTCGGTTCGTTTAAAACATTGCGGCATATGATTTTGAGACAAGCACGAAGCGAGCGTTCTTCGAAGAATTGCGCATAACGCGACCTCATAACTTATAAGATTGAATGCTACACAGGTTCGTGGAAGGCCAACGGCGAGATGTGAGACTAACGTGTACGAGAAGTAGGGCGACCACATGCTTTTAATAATTGATAAATCTGTATGAGAAGCTTGTTGCAGTCGGATCGCGATGGATTTGAGCTCGCATAATCGCTTCATTATTCCATTTCGCGATAGCGCCGTTATGACGGTATTATTATTCCGCGAATCAATGATTCTGATCCGAATTCGAGTAGTTATTTTATAATTTTGAAATAGACGCGTTTTCTTTAATGAAAGAAACTAATAGCTGTTTTTACAACTCGTCGAAATAATGACCCTCGGGCAAAAAACCGCTTGGCAAATTCCGATTAGCTCAAACAGGTAGAGCCAAAAAGGGGCGAGCGCCAATGTAAATTTTGACGAGCCGGCACGTCGCGAAAGTAAAATAAATTCGCCGTTATAATGGCGTTACTTTGAAAGGGAGATTTTCGGCGACGGAAAAAAAAGCGCGAGAATAAAGCCCAAAAGACGCGGTGCGCGGAAAAACGCTTTTGACCGCACAAAGATCCGTCCGCGCTTGGGGAAATTGTGGCGGGCCAACGAGTCTGCGGACTTTGAGTCGGCCGGAAAAACACGCTCAACTTCGTAATTTCCAAATTCGCCAGGCAGTTCGCCGTACAAGGCGCTAACCCTTTTCCAGCCAGAGCTCTCGTTCTCGCGCCGAGACAATGCTTGGGGAGATAATCGTTTTAATAGGCGGCCAAAAGTTAAAATCAGATGTATGGCGAAATGAGCCGACGAGCGCTTAATCCACTTTTCGCGGAGGCTTCTCTGCCATGAAATGAGATTTCTCTGCAAAACAGCGTCTGCTCAAGGCATACGGACAAATAAGTTTGACAGTCGGTTTCGCGCACGACGCCGCCGCGGTTTTACTCGCACTAATTTCGTGAAAAAGTTATCCCGGCGCCCGCGGAAGGCAACTGCGAGAGTGCACAATGTTTATTTGATTAATGAGGTTCTTAATGAGCGACGCGGCGAAAATTGAAGGCGAAGTCTAAGGGGATGTAGGATTTTCAGTAAAGCTTGTTTAATCGCGTTTTTCGCTGGAGCAAAGAAATGTCTATAACTATTTTAAAATAAAAAATGTTTTATCATGAAATTTCCTTCAATTCATCCGTACTAATTGCAGACAAAAGAAGTGAGAAATTCATAAGGGAGGTGGAAAGAGGAAAGGAGGGGGACACACGTGGAAAGGAAAATTCCGTTTTCATCGAGCGCGATTCGTATCATCGGAGGGCGAATGCGCGCCAGGCAAAGAGAGAGGGAGAGAGAGAGAGGAAAAGAGAGGGACACAGAGCTCGGTAAACCCTATCGAGGCTCTCCTCGGGCTTTTCTCGACGCCATTAAAGCACTTTGCTGTACTTAAGTAGAGGAGCGAGAGAGCGAGCGAGCGCAGGGCACAGACCGCGGCTTCTTTTATACATATGTGGAAAACGAGCTCGGGCCGCACGGCAGACTCAAGCAAAGGGGGTAGATTTAGGGGTGAGAGAGAGAGATAGAGCTCGGTGGCCATTAGAGCCGCACACTCGCAAAGCCGTCTACAACACGATTCATACATTTTCCTGGCGGATGAAAAAACAGCTTCGCCGCCGCCGCCGAAACCATCCTCTCGTCCTCCTCCTACGAGCCTGAGGTCCGGCGTTAAGTCCGTGCCGCTGTGTGTGTGTACTTACTGGGCGAGCGGCGCGCGTTAAGACCCACGGAAAATATGGAAACTCTCTTTCCGGCTGTGTCTTTTGCGCGGCTATTCAGCGGATTCCGCTCCTCGCTCTCTCTTTCTCGCTCTACTTGAGGAATTTTATGCCTCGACCCTTAGCCGCCACGAGGAGGGGTGCAAGGAGAAAAGAAGGGTTTAGCGATTCTTCTTCTGCTTTTTCGGTTTTTTTTTCGACCGAGCATTTGGCAGCCCAAGCTATATATGCAATGCACGGCTATTCAGATTTCGGCTCCGAATGCCTTTTTGAAGAAATTTTTTCTGGAAGGATGTGCAGAGGGAGGATGTGCTTCGTACTGCATTTCCATCAAATTAATTTAGCAACATTTACCTGACGAATTTAATATATTATTCGGTTCAAAGAATTTTATTTGAAATTCTTGCTTGGTGTAAGAGAAAATTAAATCACGTAAATAAACAGTTTGTAAAATAGTTTCATTGTGTGTTTTAATCCCGAGAATAAATTTCTCGCACCCCATTGGAAGTTTCCAAGTTGGAGAGTAACGCGAAAATAAAATTGCATCTCCTTTCCTTTTTCTCACGAAAATGCCCCATAGGTGCCCTTAAAAGAATTCACATTCAAAGAAAGTAAATAACCGATACGTATATCCCGGCGCGGCCAAATAAAACCAATCGACTCGGCAATTACCGTACACGGCTCCGAGCGTACTCTCATAAACATAACTTAACAGGTGAGTTTTCCCCCAAGTAAACGTTCGAGTAACCCGCAAGAGGTATCGATACATACACAGCCATTGGCGACCATAACCGCCGGCATCCTCCCTCCCCCTGAGCCCTCCTAGGCCGTAATAAACCCGCTCTCATACCTTCGCTATCTCTACTAACAATTTTGCTTCTTTTTTTTCTGCCTCGTTCGCACTTTTTACGTCCGGGCAAATAAGCTTTGCAGCCGCCCGAGAGAGAGAGAGGAAAAGAGAGCTCGAAATCCGAGAGCGCGCTGGAAGGAGACGGGGAGAGTGTGAGAAATCGACGAGTGCGATCGGCCGCGACTCTCTCTCTCTCTTTTGCTCGGGTTAAAAGGAAATCGCAAACGCGAGCGGTCTGTTTCGTGCGAGCAGCGAAAGACGCGGGGTGGTGATGAAGGAGGATAAGCCGCGTGTGGGAGTTGCTCTTTGCTCGAGAGAGGAGGGGCGTTCGGAGACTATAATTCTGCGCCGATGCAGTGTGGATCGCTAATTTTTTACTCTTTGCAAATTTAACTGTTCCGACTCTGTAAACTGATTGTACGCCGCGAGTGAAGAGCCGAACTTTTTTCTGCCAATACAAGCAAAAATAAAGGGGAAATTCGCGAAACTCTGACGTGCAGTTTGCCGGGTAAAAAAAGTTTTAATTCAATCCCCTCGGCTTCGACGCATATGTGCTTTTTGCCTTTTCTCACGAACGCCTCCATCTTTCTCACATACCCTTTCGCTCTCGTCCTTAGCTCCTCTACCTTCGTGCGAGGCTCGGAGCGAGCGAGAGAGAGAGAGAGAGTTTATACTCCTATCCCTCTTTCTCTCTCAGGGTATTCCTCGCAGACTCTCAGTTTAACGTAGCTGCCTCCTAATTAAACATCCAGCTCGTTCTCGAATCCCTGAGTCGAGACTTGCGGGCCGTCGATGTTCTGATATTAGTTCCTCCTCCTCCGCCTCCGCCTGGCTTCTGTGCCTGGCTGCCTTCGCCTTTGGCTGTATATTGCTACTACCCTCCGCTGCTGCTGTTGCTGCTTTTCTTTTTTATGCGCCTCCTTCTCCCGGCTCCGTCCATATTCCCGCTCCGATTTTCATCTCGTTTTTCGCTCAAGCAGCTTCTCTTCGTGCGCTCTTTTCTTATGCTACTGCCGCTTCCTCTCTCGAGCGGCCTCATTGTCTTCTTTGGCCCGAATCGCCGACTCTGCGTTCTCGTTTTATGCAGTGAAAGGGAATATTGATCGCTTTCTTAATTAATTAAGATTCTCCGGGCCGCGCTATAATTCGTAATTTATTGTCGGAGCGACGAATCCGAATCACAAGTCACGTTGTGTACTCTCATACCCCCCTGGCGGCTAGATTGCCTCCCAGCGCTCCCGACTGCGCCCACATGTAACATGGCTAATTAGCCGTGGCACACGGCGCGAAAAAAGGAAAAGCGAGAGGGGCACGAGTGCCGGAGAAGCTCGGCGCGGCGCAAAAAGTGGGGGAGAGCGAGAAAAGATCGGTATAAGAAAGCGAGCAAGAAGAAGAAAATCGACACGGGCATATTAATGGCGCGACTCGCGCTCGGTAACGATCGGCTGCCTCTCACTGTGTGCATCTCCGTGTGCGTGTCGTACACGCGAGCGCGCGTGTCCGCCTCTCTCTCTCGCTCTCTCGCTCCGTCTTGCACCCGGATCCGGCATATCGACGCGCGCGGGTCAGCATCTCAAACACGATCTTGTATTCCGGGCCGCGCGACCTCAGCTAGAACGCCGGAGCGAGAGAATAGTCATTAACTAAATAACGGCGGCGGCGGCGGCGGCCCGTCCAATGAGCGAATCACCTCCACCTACGGAGCAGAAAGTCCTCGGCGAACCAGCGTTGAATACGTTATCACCGGCGGAGAGGCACTGCGGGGGAAAGGATTTGCTTTGCTCGCCGCACCGAGCAGCTCTCTCTCTCTCTCCCCTCTCTGCCGGTGAGCTTTTGCTCTTTTTCGCGTCTTTCGCAGCACTATGCCCTGCGCACGGGGGATAGGGTGCTCTGATAAAATGCCAGGCGAGAGACGGCCGCCAAGAGCAAGCCTGCCCGAGTTTGCACCTTTTTGCGAGTACCGCTCTGATTACGCGCCGGTGTTCATTTCAGAATTTTCAAGCGCGCATCTCCCGGGCTCGGTCAATTTGCGCGGAGAGTTCAATGTCACGGATTTTGCTAAAATCTTGGAATGGCCTTTTTGCAAAAGTTTACTTTTCACCTTTAAAAGTTGAACTTTTCTTATAGATATTTATTTATGAAAGCACTTGAAGTGAATTTCTTGGCGCAGATTGCATTGCACGTGTCTACGTAAAAAAATTTGGTTTCACGTAATTTCGATATATCTCGGTTTCTCGGGTTTATCTCGACGCGCGCTTGCAAAAATCTTAAAAGCTTGCACGGTCCGAAATAGCTGCTTTCTCCAACGTTTTAACAACTCTGTGACTGGAGGACTAGTCACGTACAGGTGCTTCGGGCTTACACACCTGAGAAGCGAGCCACCATCACCATTCGCGCTTGGATAACGCATCCAGGGCCGGCGTTTATTCTTCTCGCGCGCGAATTCGCGAAATGAGAGGGAGAGGACACGTCGACAATAAACACGCGCGCGCGCAGCCTTTTTTCCTCCATTCCATTTGCGTCCTCGTAAATCTAGCATAAAAGTAGAAGATGAACGGCCGCGCAAACTTCTCGCTCGGGCTTTCGCTCGTTATGGCTTGCTTTTTCGCAGTCCACCTCGGAGTTTCTGTTCTCTCTCTTTCTCTGCGCGCTAAAATCTCAGATTTACGTGCAAGATTTTTCTTTACTCAGAGCGCTGTTCCGGCGAACGTGCAATTTTCGATTTTGGCGAGGCCCGCTCGCGGTTCACACTTTCAAAACGGTCGGAAGCACAGGCGCTTGCGATCCCATGATTTTGACGGTCACCGCCCGCCGGTCCAAAGACCGCTATCACGCTGCGGAGCTTCACGCTCCGGCTGGGCCGCTCTGTCATCCCGTCCGGGAGCCAATAAACGCGGCTGCGCGATCTCAGCCAGATGCTCTTCATTTCGGCTCGCTTTCGGCGCTTTTTCCTTATTTTTCCGGGCGCTTCTTGACACGCGGGCGCCCCTTTGCGATGGTAATTGGCGTGTTTATGGCTTGGGGCAAGTCTTTGAAGTGGCGCGCGACATCTGCATTAATGCAAAAGGCCTTGGCGTCGCGGAAAAGCGGCGTTATGTCGCACGTGGAACTCCAGGCCTATGCTCTAACACGACCGACAATTAGTCACCATCACGTGCTGGCTGCAGCTTTCGGGAGCGGTGCTTCGGGATTGAGATGGTTGTTGATCCTTGCGATTAAGGTTGGAGCATTTTTCCTTACGTAATTACAAAATCTGTAGAATTTCTTACGCAAGCATTTATTTGCATTGTTTGGCAAGCAAAATTACTGCCACTATAGCACTTTACTATTTTGATTATTTTGCACAATAAAAAAACTTTGGTTATTTTAATTTTGCTATCTAAAAGTTTTGTAACTTTTTTCTTCTTTATTTTAATCGATCAAATCATTTTTTAAGAACTAAGAACAAGGCAGCATCGATATTTAAAAACATGATCGAATTTTAGTAAACACTATTATAAAAATACTTCAAATGCGTCATCGAGTTCTTTTTTCGAAAAATAATAATCCCCACACGCTTCGTCTAAAAAAAAAAGTCCCCATCAAGATGCACTCAGCCCGCATAAAATTTTGAAAACATGCGGAACGCGGGCAATTAATAAAAATTAAGACTGCACGGCTCGCGAAAAAGTCTGACTTTGATCTCGTCGCGGCGCTGAGAAGCGAATCCATAGCGCCTTGACTTGGCTGCCGACCAATCAGAAAGATGAGCGAATGCACGCGAGCGGCGCTTAAAGCGCTCGTTAATCAGCCGGCCTATGGGATATTATATTCGCGCTCTCGCGCACTTAATTCGCGTCTCTATGACTGTTTCAACTCGATTTTTTCGTTTATTAATAGTCGAGGCAGGGGAGGATGGATGCTTGCGCAACTAAACTTAAGACGACCCCGTACGTGAGTGAGGCTGTAAACGTCTTAGAGTGAATTAGAGGGAAACTCGAGACTCCTGTGCATAGTCGTCGTTGTCGTTGTCGGCGTCGTTACTGCGGAGTACTTTGGGCTATACATCGGTTCACTTGAATGCGGATTAGCTTGCATGCGGGTGGATGCGATTGATGAATGATTAGTGCAGACGTTGCAGTGATTTAGACGAATGATTTGTGGAGACTTTCTTAAATTGAGATTGAATATGGTTTAATAAAGGAGTTACAATCGAGCACAATTTTCGCAAGTGATGCCAATTTTGAGCTTTTCTTTTTATATGTATACAAAACCATGCGAAAATATCTCAATGCCGAATCATTGGGCTCTCGACTCGACCGCAAAACGTTTAAATTCTGCAGTACTCGATCGTCGAGCGTATTTTTATCGGAGCTCTAATTGTTTTTACTCTGTTCCTACTTGAAACCCCGCATTATTGTAGGTTATCTCCCATCCCACTCTTTCTACTCCTCCACGGGTAGAATGAAAACGAGTAATTTTCATGTTAAAGCCGGAGCAGTCATGCGAAGTTTCGAGATGAGTCAGCACATTTCGATGCCCTCTTTCTCTTTCTTTTCTGCGCAACCCTCGCGCCAAAGGGCGAAGGTCATTCGGTGCCGAGAGAGAAAGACAGCGGCTCGCAATTGAGAGTATATATTCTCGTAACGAATCGTTGCAACTGCGATTAAGCAGTTTAAATCATCTAGATGATTCGAAAAGTTCCTTGCAATAAATTGCCTTCGAACAAAGTGGCTGCGTTTTTTCATCCTTTTCTCCCGAATATCGTTTATTATTGTATAATAAATTGAAAAAATTTAGACTTATGAACTTCATCTGGATGATTGTTATTTTTGATTTTTTAATAGTGCATTGCTTAAAATCAAAGTGACCTGCATTTAACATTTAAACACGTAATTACGCAAGTAATTCACCTACGGCAATTTAAAAATGAAACGCCTTAAAAAAGACAATCAGAGTCTGAAACAAAATCCCTTACACACTTAAACAAGAAAGTTAGGAGGGCAGTCCCGCTCATCGCTCACGTTACCCACTCGTGTAATTATTTTCGAAACATCTCTTTCTCTCTCTTACCAAAATGAATTTGTTGCGCAAATTGCATCGTAAATTTCGTTCTATCTAACGTCCCGTGCATAAAGACTCCGCACGCGTCTTGAGGATTCGACAATAAAGTTTCCACGAGAGTAACAGTTTGCCCGGGAGAGCTAAAAAGGTGAATAACGACGCGTATAAGCATCGTCATTAAAAAGAGAGCTCGAGCCGCCGAGAATACGAAGCAAATCAGACAATTTCACGGCGGATAATCTACGGCCGCTCGCGCGCACACCGCCCGCCGAGCCTCCATGCAAATGCGCTCTTTTTCGGGATGTGTGCGAGAGAGGAGAGGAGGAGCGGAATCACGGAGCTTTATGATTTGCGCTCCATCGGATTTCCGCCAATAATTTCACGGCGAATTTCGCTGCCAGTTTTTCTGGGGAGTTCGGGTAGACTGCGTGGCGCGAGCGATTGCGCAGCTTTGCCTGCACCGAGGGCTTGACGTCATTAAACTTTCTCAAGCGATTCCTTCGATGATTTTGTATTTCGCTTATGTTCAGAAAAATCAAGCGGAAGTTTCGAGTCCGATGAAACGTTTGTATAAAAAATCTATTTCGATGATAAATTTCATCGAAGATTTTACACTTTTAATTTAGTCCAATTTCTCGAAAGCTTAATTTTAAGAATAACTTGATTAAAAATACTGCTGTCTTTCAATAAAAATGTCAAGAATAAAGAAAAATATTAATTAGTCCATAAAAGTATTTTTAAAACGCAACAATGTCTTTGCTTCTTTTGTATAAATATAGAAATGTATAAAATTATTTGGCTCTCATAAAAAATACGTTTGTATAAAAAGTATACTCTCGAATAAACAAATTAAAAATCAAAATTTATGACTCGAGCTGAATTCCACATAATTTTCCTCGAACACGTTCAAATCTGTTTTCAGTCAACGCCGCCGTCAAGCCCCTAATTTACGCCATCTTTTACAAAAATATCATAAAGAAGAAGAGAAATAATTTTAACTTGTCTTTCTTAGGGGATCGAGGCTCGATCGAAAAAGTCGCCGAGTGCAGTCGCGTACACCGGCAAGCCCGCTTTCTATAATTAACCTCATAGCTTCGGTATGCGCCGCAGAAAAGACGCTCGCTAATACGCGCTATTCTTCCTCCTCCTCTTCTCCCTCATCGTGAGCGGCAGCGACGCGCCGTCGTGGTTGTCGTCGGGGCCCGTCGATGAGTTCTTTTCGCGCGGTGCGCACCTCTCGGAATTTCTCTCTCCCGGCCGCCGTCTCGAGATTATAAAAGTGCGCGGCGCGAGGAAGCAAAACGAGCAAGGATCGTCCCGCCGCGGAATTGGAACATCGGAAACGGCGGGCTCGGCTCCAACGGAGGCTGCCGCCGCGCGTGCATTGTTTCTGAGAGCGGGCTAACTTTAGCCGGGCTTGTGTTCTCTATCAATCACGCGCCTTTTTTCACCGCTCTCGGATCATCGCGTCGTCGACGCGTTCCAGTATGTCGGGAATACCTTTATAGCGGGATCTCGGAGCGTTTTCTCCATAGTGCTCTTTTGACGCGTACCTTGTCCTTTTTCCGCTGCTCTATTTTCGCTGCCAGGAGGCGAATGAGAGGCTATTTTCGAGTTGTGAGCGGGAACATTGGCAAATTTTGCAAGGCTCAAGAGCGCAGAGGCGCTTTTGGCATTCTGCGGCTTGATTTTTAAGAACGGCATTTGCATCACGTAGTCTTACAGCTCAAAAGCTCGAACAGCGCAGTTATTTAAGAGCCGTGAAAGAATGCGCAACGTTTAAAGTCTGTTACGAAGAAGATATAACCAACGTTTTTTCAAATATGTACATCAACCGCAAGAATTTATTTTAAATTTAATAAAGTTTGCTGACAAAGTACACTCTTGCAACAAACAAAGTCAAGGTCGAGAAAACAGCCAAGTAAAATATGTACTCCTCGAGATTAGATTACGAGTCTACTGCAGCGACATTAAAACGCGATTGCAACACTCATTTATTGCAAAAATCAGGAAACGCGTATAATTTCAAAGTCCAGAACACCGACAGACTATCCCAACATGGACCATTTAGATAAGCGACAGTAAGTCTCCGTGGCAGTAATAGGAACTTGTGATCTAAATGTATTGGAGGTTGCGATACTAATTTCTTATTTTCAAATCAACTGAAAAATATACTTTAATATAAAATATACAAATCGATTAAAGAGAAAAATGTAATCAGCTTCTCGTTGTATCTTTACTGTAATCATTAAATACTTTGTACGCAGCATAAAATCCGTGCAGTAAAATTTATTTTAAATACCTGAAAGTAATTTTACATCTCTGCTGAAAAGATCTGAAACTACCGGAAAAAAACAAAATTTTTGCTTGCAGAAACGTTATCAGCAAAACATTTAGCCTCATTAAGATAAGTTCAGGCGAAATTTGACATCTGTATTTAATTAAAATAAGAACTGTTTCAGTAAATTAGCCCTCGTGTAGCAGTTAGAAGCTGCTGAATGTGCAAGGCGATGACGAGACGGTAATTATGATTATATTCGCAGCGAGCGAGCGGCGCTTATCGCTCTGTCAGGTATATAACGAGCCGACGAGAGGTGGAATTCATCGCGCTTATTATAAACCGGCGCGCCGCGCTCGCAGAAAGTAAGCCTTGCCCGAGTCGGTACCTTATAAAGGTTCTTTACTCCCGGGGGAGATCTCTATCTGCTTTAGTGATTTACGCTACTGGTTTATGAAACATTTTTGTGTAATCTAGTTTGAAATTGGCCGGGGAAATTTATGGAGGTGTAATTTTGGTGCCGACTTTTCGAAATTAAAAGATTTAGCGGGCAGGTTCACTTTTATTTCCATTATCAGCAGGCAATCCCAGAAAAATATCATCCCACGCCACGAATTTCCGCCCGTCTCGAATCTTTCAAAGTGCAATCACATCCAGCTCGAACGGGAGAGACTCGTGCGAGCTGGAAGACAAAAAGCCAAGCTATAACGTCGAGGCTACAGAGGGGATATCTCCAGCAAGGATTTATATTCGGCTAATCCAAATAGCAACAGAGTAGCGGTGCAGGAGCAGAGAAAGCCGCTGCTCTTCTGACCGGATAGAAAGAGCGAAAACAAAAAGAGAGTCGAGGCACACGGTTAATTGAAGTATTCCTTATCTAAAAACTGGCGATCCCGCAGCGAACGCGAGACAGACGGGGGGGAGGGGGTACAGGAGAGGAAACAGAGAGCAGCGCTAGCTTTGATCCGTTAAGGTCTGGCCGGGCGTGATTGCGCCGGGCTCTCTTCTCTTATAATTGATATTGGCTTCCGTCAGTTGGCCAAGAGAGAGCCACTGCAAAGTCCCGTAGATAGAGAGAAACATACTCTAAAAAGAGTAGAGAGAGCGACGAACTCGAGGGAGAGGGAGAGAGAGGGCGCCCGCTCGCTCTAATCCAGAATGGCCTCGTCTTCGAGAATAGTTGGTAATCCTCAAGGATAGTTGGAGATCACCGAGTTACCCTCTCGCTTATACACATCGAAGCTCGCGCGAGAGCTGCATATACGAGGGAGAGAGCCTCGGACTTTGCTCGAAATTCGAGTTTAGCTTAGTGTATTTCGCCTCTCTTCCGCCTTCCCGCGTTCGAGAATCGAACGTTATACCTTGAATTTCCGAGTCCTGCGGCGGATTTGTCCTCGCGTATAGCGACTAAGCTAAGGGGTTAAGGGGGAGGCTTTAAGGAATTCTCTGTCTTTCTCGGGCTACAAGAGAGCGGACTCGCGACGACGAGACCCGGATCGGCCGGAATAATCCTTGAACTTGGAAAGTTATTCGACTGGATAATATATATGGTCGCGGCTCTTGCGGACGGACACGTTCGAGTGCGAAGTACTTGCGGGGAGATTCGCTCGCCCTCTGTGTAACGCGTGATGCATTGCGAGAACCGTTGGCATTTTGACTCTCTTTGGAATATGCTGCCGCTTCTATTCAAAGAGGCTCGCAGAGCTAAGCAGTTTATCAAGCTTGCAATATGTTTATTAATAAGTACTGAACGCGGTAATTGCTCATTCTCGGCCGCAATAAATCGCGGAGCTCAAAATGATACGCTTCGCTCGCTCTTTTCGAGAAAAATAAGTTATTGCACCGTTAAATATTTAACAGCGAAAAATGGCTCGGGGATAAATCAGGGAATTTTTTCTCCCGGCGGAGTATAGACATGCATGCTCTCAGTTGGGCCGAGCGATATTTCGTGTATAGCAATGAAAATCCGCAAGAATAATTATTAATTAGTTTAATAAATAAAGAAGAAAACGAGCATAAATTTCATCGCGTCCGCATTAAACATGAAAGGCAGTAAGGCTTGGAAATTAGTTTCCTCGGAAATTCTAGCCCCGAAGCCCCATAACTCAGAGGCAGGGGTCACACATACACACACACACACACACACACAGACGCGCGAGTTGACGACCGGGCCGAGCGCCTTTCGATTTTCCTGCTTGACCGTGCTTTATACGTCCTGGTGCGTTCGTCCTGCTTGCCTGCCTGCGCCCTTATAACCCCATGGATTCTCATATGCACTTAGTTTTCATTGCCGCGGCGCCGCCACCGTCGTCGTCTGTAATATAGTATATCGAGCCTGGTGTTCCCTGTGGCTCCCCACGGTACATTCCTTCTGCCTTGTCCGGCTGCAATACACACCACCTCGTTTCAGCACATGTATAAGGGTATGTGCGCGCTTTTCGCCTTTTCGGTCAGTTCCTTTTTATTCGCCGCAATTTTCAGCGCTGCAATTAACTATTTTTCGTTATACGCAAAAGCATGATAACTTTGAGTGAATTTTATTTACTTGAATTTCTCGGTGCATTCATAATCCCGAAATTGTCGAGGTTTTATTTTTTAAACTTGAAATATTTTTATTTTATATCGAAAAACATCGTTGTTTTAAGTATTATCAAAATTCGTCCCGTAAAAGTCTCGACGCATTTCCTACAGCTGGCAAAAAATGGGCCCTATCTTTCAGCGACGATTAGCCGCACGTCCAGACGAGCGCAGCGACCACCCTCGGAAATCGACGGAACGCGGGCGAAAAAGCTCCTCGGGCCGCGCCGCAACGGACGGAGGAATCGGCCGATTATTTCGAAGCGTACAATTATCGGCGGCCGAGCGAACTCGCTGGCGCGTGATGCGTAAATCTCCGAATTAGCGGGCTTAAGTGGGAATTTGCATGCATTGCAGCGCGCGCCCCGGATATCTTCGCCGAATGCAATATGGCGTTGCCGCTGCGGCAATAGCGGGCATATATTCAGGGGGAGAGGGAGATTCTATCGCAGCGCAATAACGGGCTGCGGCACAGGTGTCGGACACACGTAGATGCGAATATTCCTGCTCGTTCGATTTCGCGCTTCCAGGATCGCTTGGTTCTGTGCGGATATAGGATAGGAAACTACACAATGTGGGTGCTTCTGCTACTGCCTATTGATCAAGTCTTTTTTCTTATTTTTCCTTGCAAAGAAACTTGCTATCTACCGTATATTTGAATCTCAATAGCAAACTTTTATAAGATTAAATTAAAAAATAGATGCAGAATACTTAGTTTTCTTTATTAATAAGTTTTTGGCGTTACTATGTGAAATAAAATAAATTATTAAGTTTCATCTCTAATATTCTTTAAAAAAAAAAAAGAAAAAAAAACACCGTTTCCACAAATTAATACATCTAATTAATAAAACATCTTCATCCACGCCGAAGATTTAATCAACTTCCAGCTGCTCGAGAACCCGCTCGCAAAACTCACCCTCTCCCAATGCACAGATAAAATCCATAAACCTGGAAAAAAGAAGCTACTCACGCACCCCCCCATTATATACAGAAGCCTCCGCTATCGGCGCCTCATATCGGCGCATCCAATATGTCGTCGCGGGGCGCAAATCCTTGCCTGCCTCCTGCCTATCTTTTTCCTGATTCATGGTAATCTCTCTCTCTCGCGCGCGCGCATATGCCGCAATAAATATTTTACGGACCTGCTCGCTTGTCTACGTTTTTTCGATCTCCATATCCCTCGGCTTTTTTATGCGCGCCGCCGTAATAAGGAGGGAGAGCGGGAAGGCGAGTTTTTTTTTGTTTCTATTAGGCCGCGATTGTTTATTGACGAAGTGGACTCTGCGGGTAGCAGGGACATCTATTACTTTGGCGTTTGCCACCTCTCTTTTTTTCCGATACAGTTTTGCGTATACACTTGATGCACGAGCTCGGTGCCGTGACCGAGCAGTATAAAAAGGGCCGAGGGTGGAAGTGCGGAGGAAGGTCCACTTCTGTCCCAAGTGTGCAATGGTCAGGGGCCATAGATCACGCAATATCAGTTGTCAGGGCGTACGGCCAGAACGGATCGCTGCTCCCCGGCTCGGACCGACGACTCGCCACTGCTCTTGGGGTGAACGCACGTGTGTTGTGCCCCGACAAACTTTCCTGCTACGACTCTCCTTCTTCGTTACTCCTTGCGCGCACTCGCCCCTCCAGCTGCTCGCATTTTCATGCATTATGTAGAATTTCAGGCAAGAGCCCTGGATCTTCTCTTTATTTCAATAAACAAGATTCTCTCGGAAAGAGAATCTCTATCAAAGACTGTAAAATGGAAAAACATCAATTTGGCAATTCGCAAGAAAATCTTAAGCTGCCTGCGAAAAGACAAATTCCAAGTCTCCGAAAAGTTTACCGGCTCTATACAGCATCGCGTCCTCTTCATCGAACTCCGCAACTCGCAGTCGCACACTCCGGCACTCCGGACTTTCCCTATACGCGAAAATACAGCGAACCCCAGGCCGGGCAAGTGCGAGTGATGACCCCCAGGAGACGCTTCCTTCCTCTCTGTCTCTCGGACCTATCCATGCAAAAACGCGCGCGGACCTCACGCTCTTTTCCTGTTTATGGCGCGGGACACATAAAAAGGAATATGTAACGAGACGCGATAACTCAGGGGCTTCTTCTTTCGGCGCTCCACTGTCTTTATGCTTTTTTTTCTCTCCTGCCCCTTTTCGATGCCTTTTTACTGCAAAGGCGCACTATAAACACGAGGCGCGTACGAGAGAACAGACGTTTGACGGGACGAGTGTGGAAATTCGCGTGTATTTTCCCCAGAAGACTAAGAGGATTTTTGTCGATTCGCTTTTCTGGGAGAGAGAGAGAGAGAGACAGAGGAGCGTCGCCCTGACTTATTTATGCGATTGACCCGCAGACTATGCGAAGCAATGTTTGGCGCGGGTAAAAATTGGGAGGCGCGGTTTGTCTCTGTCGCGTGGCTCTGAATCTCACGGGGGACACGTAAAGTTCGTTTGCTTCTCTTTAGGTTATTCGTTTTGCTGGCTCCGAGATTGACGATTTGGAGGAAAAATCTTGGAAATGTAAATCACTTTGCCTCTCGGGGAAAAAAACGTTTTCGAATATTTTGATGAATATAAAAAGCTCGAGAATCGCAATATTCCCACGTTCAAGTGCACGGCAACTTTCATTATTCAAAGACACGTCTCGTACGTAAAAACCCACGTAAATCTTGAAGAAAAAGCGTCGAGCAGTCAAAGAACGTCATAACGGTAAGGCTCACCTACACCGAAAGGCACTCGCCTACATCCGCGGCATTGAAATTCGAAAATTTCGGGCGCACTCGGTGGGAAAAGCCAGCCGACGTACGTTTCTTCCCGTCATAAAGATTCGCCAGGCTTTTAAACTCATGTGAGGTACTCGGGTAAGTCGGTGGTCCGGCTCGTGTCGTACAAGACTAACCTTTTTCATTTGCGCGCGACAAGTGCGACGCGCGCATCCGGTGCGAGTATGTGTGTGAGAAAAGCGCACCTGAGCGACTGGACACACGCGAAACATGTGCACACGACTCCCTTTTCCTCTTTATTGCTTTTAGTAATGAGCGAGCGCGCGGCGTTCCGGTAGGGGAAAATAGATTGTAATGCGAATGGTATGTATTTGCACTGTGTGTAGCTTTGGAAAGTTTCTTTGCCGGCTATGGAATGGCAGCGCGATGGGGTACTCTTTAATTTAAGGAGATTTTGTTCGCAGTTGTAGAGATAATTAAGGAGTTTTTATAACGAGGTATTGAATTTTCTTACTAATTATGTATTGAAATGGGCTATGCAGATTTTGCTTTTTGCGCTTATCGCCCGCAGAATCGGGCTTTCAATTAATTAATCAATTGAAATGGAAAAAAGTAAACAAAAGATAGTAATCCTTGACGTACTTGAATCTTAACTCTTATTAAAAGCCGCGTAAAGATGCCAATAGTGCCGGTGACATTAGCAAGCACGCATGCCCGAATCGTAAAAAAAGCAAAGTTACACCCACGAAGAGTTCGAAAGCAGCGTCGACGAAGGACAGCGAGAAAGGAAAGGAGAGACGGACGGCGGCGCGAAAGCAAGAGTGGAAAATAGCCGGGCAGCGCTTGGTCTTTAATGCGCCATATTTTACCGTAATGGCGACTCTAAGTAGGAATTACATATGCGTGGCGGCGGTTCGGCTCGCGTACCTTCCCGCGTGTAAGTACTCGAGGCGCAAATGGAGCACACGAGCATCGATTCGTTCCTCCCGCATTACGAATTCGAAATCCGTCATCGGACACGCCGATCGTAAGATCTCTCACGCCTTCGATGAGATTGTTCCAGAGGTGGTAGCTCCTTTTTTTTTTTTTTTTTTTTTTATTCGGTCTCCTCGGAAAGTCGACGCATAATATAAGCAGCAGCGTCGTACGCGTGATTTTTCTTCGGCCTCGGCTCGTGCCTTGAATAAGTGCCGGCTACTGAATGTGCGTGTGACGCGCGAGCGCGGGAAAAATATAGGCTTGATATTGCCTGCAAAGAGCATTCTTTTTCAACCGAGCTCGGGACTTACAACATGTGTGATTTAAATTGATGCTTTTCCTGCACTGTTACAGGTCTTTCCATTTTAAGAAAAGTTGCAAATAGAAAACGTTTATTTCAGTCATTTTTTTCAACTCTCGAGTCAGGCACTTAAATCGATGATGGCAAAGACTTTAATTTAGACCGCAACTTATTAAACAGTTTTCTCCTTCGTTCAAATTTTCCTCGACTTTTACTTCTATTTAAAAAAAAAAAAAAAAAAAAACTGCATTAATTAAAACGCTAAAGTGAAAAACGCAAGGGCCATCAGCGTCACGTCTCGCGGCGATCAAAATCGTAAGACCGCAGCGACGATTTCGCGGGATCCACACGCGTCCGCAGCGCATATCAAGCATGACGTGGCCGACGCGCGATTCAAGCGGCGTGGGTGAAGGCGATCGCGGCGCGCGAGAGATGAAAAATTCAGCTGGCATTTTTGTTCGGCGAGCGACATTCCCGCGTGTGCAAAGAGGGGCCGGGAAAAGACAGCGGTAAAGAGCAAACAGGAGTCGAGGGAACGACTGTCTTGAGAGAGGCGAGAGAGTCCCTTTAATATTTCAGGGAAAAACCACTATCTGTCCTTCAGCTCGGCTGTCGCAGGCGCGAGTCGCGCACAACGCACCCCAAAACGCGCCCCACCGACCCCACGGAATATGTTTTCTTCTCTGTTTTTGCCTCCTGCCTTCGGCCGCAATTGGCTTTATTGAAATAGATCTTTCTCTTCCTCGGCTTTGAAATATCGCTGTCGACCAAGTTATCCTTGCTCCTTTCACCGCGATGACGGGCTATTATTTCTTTTTTATTTGACTGTTATATTTTGTAAATGAAACGCGTCGCTTCAAGTAAAAATTACGTGCCTGGATAGTCGAGGCAGGATATAATCGTCCCTCATCGATTCGCCGATAAAAAGCTTCCATCCATCCCGAAATCTCCCTGAATAGCCTCACGTCCCGCTCGTCCCTCATAACGTTATAAACCTCGCGAGATCCATAAAAATGAAAGGCAGAAATGTCGGAGCATCGCCGGGCTTTTCAATCGGCGGCGCACGTCGACGGGAGTGCGGAGTCTCTCGTGAATTTTACAGACCCACAGCCGATAGCGGCGCGATGCTCTCCCTCAATATTTAACGAAACATCGGAAGCGCAATATGCCGGCGCCCCCGCGCGCGCACACACACGTACATATTTTTGCGCGGGAAAGCGCGCGCACACATAGCGTTTGATACATAATCGGCCGCGGCGGCCTGCGGCGTATATTGATAGAGCGGTTCCAGTCTGCATTATTGATGCAGCGGCAGCGGCATATTTATGGCGCTGGCTTTACAGCCTCCCTCGCCCCTTTCCACCGATCATTTTCTGTATGAACAGCCCAGGCTTTAATTTGTTTCCGATGCCCGGCGCTTGCTCCTGCGCTTTTTTCGCGATGCCTGCATTTTTAGGGGTTATTAGCGATTGGCTGAACCGGAGCTCTGATTTTCGTTGCCCGTTTGCTCGGATGCGCGCGGATGAAGGAAATTTAATGGAACTGGAGCTGGCAGTTTTTGCGCTCGTTTAGCTCGGAGATCGACGATTTTTTTTTTTTTTTTTTTTATGATGAATAGGGGCTTTTTCTCTTTTTACCTGTGCTTTTTGCCGACGAATCGAGCATGCGTGCGGTTCGATAAAGAGTAAACGCGATTTAGCACGGGCGTAAATTGTTATTTGCTTATTGTTTGCAATTTCTTTAATTCGAATAGCTTACTTTGTGTATAATTTGACGCTTAGAAAAAAGAGATCTTCAATTTCACATTCCAGAGAAAGAAAACATGATAATGCAGACTAGAGGATTCTTTCTCGCAAATATATTAAAGGCTTTCGAGAGTTAGCTTCCCCCTCGCATTGCGAATAAAGCTGATTTTTATGTTCGGATATATTGAGAGGCTTCGATGAGACGTGTCAGATATGTGAAAAGAGAAGAAAGAGAGAGCATATGTGAGAAGGGGGACAAATCCAGACCGGAGAACGACTGTTTCGTGTGTACTTTAAAGCGCCGCTTGCGGCTAAGGCTGTCTGTTTTTCGCTTGTTCACGCAAGTAAATGTAAATAAATAAATCTTTCCAAGATAGCACAGATTTGATTTATATAATTATTTAAAAAATAGTTTGCATTTTCCACCACTATTTCTAAAGGTTTACTTAATATTCTTGATCTGTTTACAGATAATCCGCAGGAAAACAATCCAGGAATAACGCAGTGAAGCAAAAATATGCTCGGCTCCGGCAAAACGGATTTTCCTCCCAAAGACTTTTCATTCTTTACACAGCGAAAAGCCCCGTAAGGCTCGCATCACTTTCTGAGAGTAAAATCATGTCTCGTGCGGTTCTCCGCGGGCCAGCAGAGCACACACGCCACTTTTGCGTCTGGGAAATATTCTCCATATGGGGTGCGCAAGTCCATAACCACCACTGTTTATCTGGGATTTTTTCACTCTTCGTCCCCTTTCCACGGATGGAGGGAAAGGCTATATCGATCAAATTCACCGTCACCTGAAGTACTCTCGACTCGTACAAGTATTTTTACTCTGATTTTTTGCGGCGATTCTTCTTTTTTGGGGACAGAAGAATGATAGTGGTAGAGTTTTTGTGATTGTTGTCGACCATTGCCGTAACTGACACGTCATTGTCGGAAATATCATGTCAGATTCAATAATAATCGAAGGGGAGGCCTTTTCATTTCTAGAATTCGATTTTTTTTTGTAGGGTAGTATTTTTTGTAGAATCGCATGCCTGTCACGCATCTAGACGAGAAAACTATTGAAATGTAAAAACCGCTGCCAATTCATTGGCACTTAGTTTCCTCCTAACCAATTTATCATTTCAACATTATCTCTGAGATTCATTAAAAACAATCGATTCAAAAACATAATTTCAAACTATTAATACAATATTTTCTGATACAACGTGTACAAGGCTTGATTTAGAGCATGCATTTTTATTCAAGCGTGCGCAAAATCGAGTTTTTTTCTTTTTCTATCTCCATATTAGAATTTAATGAGCAGCAAACCAAATTTAAATAAAAATTTTGTTAATGGAATATTTAAGTCCTAAATACAGAATTTTGAAAACAAGGCGCAAAGCCCGATTTCGCGCAAACTTAACCCAAAAGGACACTTTTTTTTTAATTTTTGAGGAGAAAAATTTTGACGAAAAGCCCTGGAAATATTTTGGAAAACACCAATTCTTACTATTTTCGAGTATGCTCTACACGATACGGTAGTTTAAAAATTTCGAAAAATTGACTTTCAATTGTTAATTAAAAATTTTAAAAAAAAATGCAGTTTTTTCAGTCACTTTTTTTTTAATCAAATTTTACAGTAGGAGAAAATTCTTTTTACTGTAAGAAATGGCCTAAAAAGTAAGATTTAAAATTTAAAATTTTTTTCCATGGTGATCCTGGATGGAATATCGAACTATTCTGATATTAACTATATCAAAAAGCCAAAAAAGAAGAAAGAAATATTAAAAGATAGTGGTAGAGACACTTTTATTTTTTCTGCACATAGCACCCGTCATGCATCTACTTCAGCAGCAAAAAGATTTCTAAACAAATTGCTGTCAACGCCCAGCTCGCATAAGGAAATAAGAAAGCAGTCGACTGTTAACAACCAAACGAAATTTCATGCGCCTGGGATCACGCATGTCTTGGCAGCAATCTATTTAGAAATTTCCGTTCAAACTGGCATTATTTATTTAATAAGTTATAAACAATGGGAAATGAGGAAGCAGTTGACTGTTAACAACCCCACGAAATTTCAAGCAACTGGGACCATGCGTGTCTGCTTGGGAGCAATTTTTTTAGAAATTTTCCGTTTAAATTGGAATTATTTAATTAATAACTAATAAATAATGGCTTGCAATGCCTAGCTCGCATCGGCTATTGATAAGGCAATCTTGACAACCCCATGAAATTTCAAGCAACTAGGACCATACCTTAAGAAAATCACATTTTAAGCCGTTTGGATAAAGTATAGAATCAAAAACTCAAATAAAAAAAAATTGATTTGTTGTAATTTTTTCGGTATATAACCCCCTTAATATCATTGGAAGTAATAATTATCATAAGTTGAAAAACTATACAGCTCTAAATATACAAAAGATCTAACTTTTCCCAACATTTCAATTCAATTAAAGTTTTTTTACTCCCGTAATCGTCGGACATAGAAAACTTTTTTTTCAGCTTTCAGCTTTTTACTCAAAAACTTATAGTTGACAAAAGAGCTTGAAATTTTTACAGATTATAGCTCTATATATTCTTAATTACCAAAATTTTTTTCAGTGCAGTTGATAATACTTAAAATAGCCAGTGTAACTCATGCGCAACCCCTTATACATTATTTGCTGAAAAAGAATACGCGTACAAAAGTTTCATATTTCTCAGCATAAGGGGAAATTACTGCTACTGCAGCTTATCCCCGGTCTCCTATTACAGCACCTATTATATGACTAAGGTCAACGCTAATTGTCCGTAATTGCCTCTGGTTCATCATTTGGCACAAGCAAATACGAACAATTTAAAATATAGATTTTCCCAATTGCATTAGCTCACTGTTTGATTCAAGACTTGTGAGTTTTACGACTGCAGGCACTCATACCAGTGTCTTTCGCATTTACACACTGCATCTCAGCGATTACACACTTGGCTCAGGCGCTCAGCGAGCAACCACGGCGCGTCACGTCGCGGCTCGTCCGCCGCGCCGCTGCAGCTGCAGCTAATTCCGCGAGCCCGGGGAATTCATTAACTAAGTGTGCCCCCTTCTACAAAGTCACGAGAGCAGCAGCTCTGGCAGTATCCTCTCCCGGTTTATACCCTGCGGCGTACGCGTATAAGCGGCAGTTGACTTTAATGGCCATGCTTAAGGGATGAGATGGACGAACGGGTCATTTCACGGGGACATTTATAAATGACATACACCCGCTATAACCGCCATTCTGCCTCGGCGGCGGCGACGACGACGAGCGCCACCACCCGAAAGAAAGGGCTGAAGCGGGGGGACAGGGTTAAACTCTCTCTCTCTCACTCGAGGCGCGCGTGGTTTTAGATATCCGTCAGAGGCCGAAACGCGCGCGCACTTTCCTGCCACCCCCGCGTCCCGTAATGGTTCCGCTTTATTAATGACTGGTCAGCTGGGCGCTGCCTGGCGACGAGTATCCGTCGAGCTTGCTCTTGAGAGTCGACGTAGAGAGATGTAAGTCGAGTATGTATTCGATCGCTTGAAATTTCTCGATCTCTCGATAAAAAGTCTATCTCCGCCTTTTCTTTTTTTAAAGAAAAAGTTACACGTTAGAACTACCGTTTTACGGAGGCAATCAAAAACCGAGAAACACTGCTTCGAACAAAAACTCGTCTACGTTGCGGAGAAAAAGCGCGCACAGATATCTGTTCTCGTTAGGAAAATTGCTGCCCCAGAAGATAGTCGGTAGTACAACGTGTGTGCGTGCTCGTGGCGTCTTTTGAAAAATGCAGCCCACAGTCGCAGAAACAATGGGCTCTCTCACTTCCACCTCCTCGTCTCCTCCCGACCGGTGATTAATGATTATGAGCCGAGTTATATTAGATCCTTGGCCTCTCCAGCTTTGCGAGCCCCCTCTCTCCCCTTCCTTTACCCTCCCATACTTTGGTCCGCACCTACGCCAAGACTTTTCTGAATCACCCACCGATCTCTTAATTGTAGCAGAAGCAGACTTGCTTATTACCCTCCCGCGTGGGAATTTATGAGCTTCATCAGGAATTTATTTTCATGGACCCTGATGGTTCTGTGATTGTGACTAATTAATTTCAGTATTCTCCGTCAATATTCAATCGAACAGTCGGCAGAAAATTCCGGTGGCAGAACGAGCCCGAGCCAAAGAAAGAACTCCTTGCAAATTATCACAAAAGGCGAACATTCTCTAGCGGCAGCAGTTTAGAACGTGCGTGTGTCGGCGCAGTCCTAACCGTTATACCACTCGGCCTCTGCAGCCGCGCGTCCCGCATGTCAATGCCACGTTACGTACGTCGACACAAGAGCCGTTTAGGAGAAAGAGATGCGCGCCAGCTTGCCTTTTAACGAGAAAGACAGAGACTCGCCGCGCGCTGACATTCCAATACGGAAGCAGTTTTTTCCAGCGGCCGCGAGCCGCTCCGCTTAGAAGGCCGTTTTTACCCGAGTTGACTTATGACGCGGCGCGCGATTGATAAGTCCCCGAGGTGAACTTCGACGCCGACTGCGTGCCGGAGCGTTATGAGCGGCTTTTTGCGAGGCTTTCCGCCGCGATGTAGCGGAGAGATTGATTCCCTGCTGGAAGCGGGTAAATTCAGATTCATTTAACTTTCTCATTTTGAAATCCCAGAAAGAAAAGCTTACTCGCAATTAAGAACTCCCGCAAAGAGCTACTACAGCGGCGCAGCTTAAGCAGAGAGCCATCCCGGCACATAAAATTTTCCCACCCCCGACTCTTGCTTTACTTTTCCCGAGTCCCATTCTCATCTTCAAAGCATAAATTATTCGCTGAAGAAGAAGCAACGGCGGCGGCGGCAGCAGCAGCCGCGCAAAACAGAAGAAGAAAGAAAGTAAAGCGCAGCGGCGTCGGCGTCGGCTCATATATATTCCCAGAGCCCTAAGAACGGGCGAGCAGCGGCTGCACCGATTCTCCCACACACGCGTTCGTATCCAGGAGAGACGGCAATCTCGAGGAGAGGCGAAGGCGATGCGGATAACGCGGAGGGAAATTAGTTGGCTGCGAGGGAGGAGAAGGAGGAGGAGAAGGAGGAATAAAGAGGCCCTCTTCTTCTCTCTCGCTCTTACTCGCGAAAAGCAAGGATCGCTACCGGCGCGCGCCCGAGAGTTGCAGTAATTCTTATAACAGCATTAAAACAGGGCACTTTAATTTACCGCACTGTAGATTTCATTTCATTCCTCGGTCCTCTCCACCTTTGTCTCTCTTTCTCTCGGGCTTTATTTATATTATACCACCCCCGCGACGGTATATATTAAGCGGTAACTTCGGCCTTACGTAAACTTCCTCTAAATTCGAATTAAGGTCCTACGGGCGCGAGCTCGAGGATTAAAAGCGTTTTTCCTCCCACGATGCCGCGCCACCGCGGCCTTAACGACGACGAAGCCGCTCGCCGTAGCCATCGATTTTCAGATTTCTCTTTATAGCGCGACGCCTCGCTTTTATCTCTTTGTATATCCAATCAAACAAGGGGCTTGCCTAAAAATAGCTCTTTTCCGCGCGTAAGTATTAATTTCGAGACTTTAGCCCTTTCGTCGTCGTTACACTATTTTAAGATCAACCCTTAGGTGCCTTTATTCGGCAATAGCCGAGGCTCGTTTCGGGCAAAAAGAAATAAAACCATTTAGGGGACAGTAACCGGTGCACTTTTTCTTTTTATTAAAATGAGCAATCGCTGATCTAGGGTCGTTATTTCCTCCGCAATCAAGCTGCTCTATGACGACTTGATCCAAGCTTTGCAAGGCAGACAGCAGCCATTACAATTAGAACAGACTCTTGACGATAGATATTCCGAAGAAGCGTCGGACATAACTACACCCGAGCATTCCTACTCGCACAACAAAAGCGCGAGAAACAGAAGAGCTAAAACGCGGTGGCATATAAATAAGGGCAAATTTAAGGGCCCTTCTCTCTCTCTCTCTCTCTCGCTTTCTATCTGTTTCGAAGCAGCGGGGCAGGACGGAGCGTATAATTATCGTTGCTGTGCGAGTTAGCGCTAGCTACCACCACCTATTCGGTTCCAGTCTGCGAGCTTGAATTATAAGTTGCAAAGGAAGACGCGAATTAGGCTGGCAGCCTACCCCCGCCGGTTATATACGCAAGAGGCAACTGCTGGAGCTACCTCTCACGTTCTCTCGTCTGTCTGGGCGCAAAGCGGCGCCGTGTGTGGTTTGCTGCGTCGACAGCCGTCCGAAATTTTTTATACAATTTTGATTTTTTCCAGAACCGAACGAGAGCTGAAAGTGTTGTGTGCGCGCGAATCGCGTTTCAGCGCGCCGGCGGAAAGGCCTTCGATCGCTAGATTCTTCGGATCCGAAGATCAACGAGCTCGACTCGCCGGTCTGCAGGCTAGAACCGAGAGAGTAAAGAGCCGGAAAAAAGGCGGGTCCGCGGAGAGAAAGAGAGCTAATTAATCGGCGATAGTCTTACGCCTATGTGCGCTCGCGCATACACTCTCCTTTCCTTCTCTTTTTCTTGGCGAGTTATTAATGTACCCTGAAACTAATACACGCGCGTGGCGTCGGCCGCCATTAAAATGCCAGGGGAGAATTTACAAGTCGCGCGGTGCGATGTTTACGAGGTGCTGCCACGACGCGATACGTCGCCAAAGCCGAGTGCCGGTGGTTTGTTTCGTTTCGCTCGTCCGTCCGTACGTTGCCAGGTTAGTGCGCGTTCTCATTTCGTTTCGTTTCGCATACACAGAGGGCCGCTTAACAAGTGTCTCCCGAGCTGCGCACGTGTTTTCTCGAGGAAACCGCCCCGCGACTCGCAATAATTGATTTAAAATTACATTTTTCTCGATTGATCATTCAATTGGTTGTGGTAAAACAATGCGAAGCAACAAATCGCTCCGCGAACTTTGAATTTACATACTGCACTTTCCTTTCTACCAATAACATCCACCGCTTTTTACATCTCAAGAGCCGCGTCGCCTTAATTCGCCAATTACGCTTCTCCTCTTCACTCCCTTACTTCGCTGCTGCGTTTTTTGCTCCTTCCAATCGGTATAAACTTCGTCCCGACAATGCGGCCCTCCGTCTTCGTTTACTCGCCGCGGAGCAAAGTATAACATTGTGTCCGCGTTCTTGTAAGACGTCGATGCGTAGAGTCGTGTTTCCACTTTTATTCACGCGCCGCGAGAGATCGCTTAAGCCGCGACGGAGAGCTGCTAGCTGAGAGCAGCTCTTCGTTTTCCCTTTTATACGCCTGAGCGTTGGCGTCTCGTATTCTTATACCAGTGAGGCGTGTAACGGATGCTCGCGCCGTGTAAGTACCGAGCGTTTAACCAAGCACTTGCTAGTAGACCACCCACTCGATGTCTAAGCTAGCCGTTGCAGGTGAGACGTTAATTCGCGAGGTTCGCTTTTCGAGGCTCCTTTAAAATCAGCGATGACTCGAGCGTCAGTGAACATAAATTTTTATCCGAATTTTTTAACCTTTAAAAATGTGTTTTTGCGAGGAATCCGGGCAAGTAGCTCGGCCGCGGCAGGTAAATACTGGAAAAACAGTAGTATTCCAGGCTCGTCCGGCGTAAAAAAAAAAAAAAAAGAATCTCCATCAATGCGCTCCGAATAAACTCTCGATCCGCTTGCGACAGTCCGTCGGGCCGCGTCGCGGGCGCCGATATTTTTCCCCCCCGACGCGCGTCGCGCCGGCCGCGCGAATATCACGTACGGCTGATTTAGCTCGGCGCGATCGGGCCGCTCTTGATGCATGCCCGAGCTCGGGGCAATTTATGCAGAGAGCTGCTCTCGGCAGCTACCGATATTCGTGCCCTCGCCAAGCTGACTATCCTTTACCTTACCGAGACGATTATTGGCGCCTCGCGCGCGCACGCTAATTTATCGCGAGGTTTTTCTTTTATTTTAGATACGTGTCGAGAACTCGAATGTGGAATTAGAGGCATAATTAAAGGTAATAGTTCTAATTTTGCTTAAAATTCAATTATTTTGATTTTAGCTTACGATACTCTGATGTTTCAAGTCATTAAATTATTGAACAATAAAACAGTATTGGATAAATTGTACTCTTAGAGAAATCCATTGAGCTTGTAGAATTTTAATATTAAAATTTTTTATCGTATAAAAGCTTGTTATAAATAGAGTCAAATGTCAGAAGAGCCAGGAAGGTGATGTAAATTTTGAATTTCGCCCAGCCAAGTACGTAAAACTCTTAGTTGCCTGTAATAACATCTCCCCGCGTGTAACGCGATCGGCGAGGTGTCTGTTTCGTCAAAGGCTAGGAAGGAGCGGGTAGGGCGCTGCCAGCTCTCCATGCAGGCCCCCCCTGCATCTCATACTTTGCGCAGAAACATATATATCGAGAGAGCGCGAGCTTCCTGGAATATGGAATGAGCGGGTTGGCGGTCGTTCGCATTATAAGTCGCGCTTGCGCGAGGCCTAATCGAGCCAAGTGGAACGCGCCGCTGGAATTCCGTTCGCTCCATATTTTTCTCGGCTGTCATGCGGCCGAACGTGTTGTACTGCTCGCAAATATATCTGTGCTGCGGCTGCGGCTGTATGGAAGGCGAGCGGCTTGCACCTATATGGAGATGTATTACTCGTTTCATACCGACTGGCTTCTGCGAGCAGTTCTATATACTTGATGGATCGAGCTGCAGGGCGGTCCTCGCCAGCAGCTGCTCCGCGCTGAGAGCTGACTTTGATAGGGATCGCCTCTTGCCACCTCCGGCATTCTTCGCAGGATTTTTTGCTCCGTGATTTCGTGTTGCGATTCATTAATTTTTCATAAATACATTGCCTCGAGCGAATGCGTAATAAAAAGGAAAACAGGGCCCGAGTACAAAACATCCGTTTGTCAGTTACAAAGTGGCAATTATTTTTTTTGGAATCAGTGCAGTTGCTAAAGAGAAAGAGCGCGAGCTTTGAAGTAAAAGTCAATAAATGGCTTCACCCTTTTAATTAAGCCGGCTTTTACGGACGCAGCGCAAAATTTAAACTCGTCGGCGTTGACGGCTTGACAAAAACGATTGGCCTGCAACGTCACCTCGCGTCGAGATGTTGACAAACCGCTGTCGAATTTACGCGCTTTACGCGCACGCCTACTGCCTCCGAGCACGGACACCTACGGCACTTTTTTCGTACTGAGTTTCCTAATTTCGAACTTTTTTTTTGCCCCGTTATCGTCCTTTTCCAGAGCCTCCTTTTAGTTCAATTCAAATAATAAACGTTTGTCAAATAAAACCACAGTGGAATAAATTTTATGAGATTCGAAGTATATACAATCCACGTATTCTCGTAAATCAATGAAAATTTCTCTCTATTTCTAAACCTCAAACGGTAAAACAAGAAGCTAGAAAGCGCGAGCATAATCCCAAACGTCCGCACATCAGAAATTAACAATGACAATCGCTTATAAGGATCCCCGGCGAATACAAAACGAGAAGAAAATCCTCTCTCTCTCTCTCTCGGAGGGTCCGCCCCGCACGAACCGACGCTCAAAACATTCACACAAACGCTCACGACTATAGTCGAAATATCGGATTGCGGATTTATACGGGAGGCGAGCGCTTGGAATATCAATTTTGACGTTTCCCCATAGCTAACTCTCTCGCGGCTCTTTTTCCCTATAAAAGCCGATATACTCCTATTTAGTCAAAACGAGGTTGAATCCGGTGAAATCTATGGAATACCGATCGATATCTCGCTTGAGCTCGATTACCAATGTGCGCGACATTGCACTATGTGCTACTTGATTTACTCGGACTGAGAGAGAAAGAGAGATAGAGAGAGCCAAGTTATTATTACGCGCGGCGTACTTTTGCGAAATAATTGCGAGATACATAAGTTGTCGGCGGCGAGCGCCGTTCAAACAAGGAGTTATACAAATAAGCGACGATTTTCGCGCGCCGGCAGAAAATAAATTGCGCGAGGTTGCGTTAGAACGGGCACCTCGGCTCGTTGACGTATTTATGCTGGCCGCTCGCGCCGTCTACTTTGTTAGGGATTTTTTCTATTTTGCAAGTGTATAGATGCCGAGCGATATCGCGCTTATGATTATGCGCGATTGTGAGCGTTAAGTAAAATGATTTTGAAATTCTGCCACGTATGGCTGGGTAAAACTATTCATTGATACCGACTCAATGAAGCATTGAAAGGCACGTTGCAATTCATACAATTCACGGATATACATTATTTCCCAATTTATTTAAAAAAAAAAAAAAAAAAAGAAAAAACTGTTTTCATATAAATTGTGCTTTCTACTTGCCCCACGAATATAAATAAGTGCAAGAAAAATCAAGGAGAAATCCCTTACGGAGCGCCTATATCTCCCTGTTAGAAGTGCCGCGGCAAACTTTCATACAACACTCGACCGGTCAATAAATATTTGTTTGACCGTATAAAAGAGCGCGCGAGATATCATACGGTAGTAAAGAAGCGGTCGCGGCAATCCGTGCGGCAGAAGCCCTCGAGCCCCGTATTGGCAGAAGGGCGCCTCGCGGAGTATATCAATAACTTGGCCGAGGAAGCTCCCCTCTCGATATGGCCATAAATGAAATAAAATGATATTTCCACGATAAGAGGAGGTAAGCCGAGTTACTCGAGGGTCAGCGAGTCCGCAGGCTCGGCCGGGCACTCCATCACCTCGAGCCCGAGCCCTCCATATGTCACTTTTCCGAGCAACCCTTGCGACTCCACGATAACGTACGGCTCGGCCGGCAGATTTTGACGCGGAGGATTTTGAGACGGCTCCCGTCCTTTTTGCGACGGCAAATATTGAACGAGCAAACAGCCGGAGCTGGTGTCGGGTGTCGAGTGCTGATTTTCGGTTATTACTTCGAGGGCTGTGTTTACCGCGTTGAAATCTGAACTGCGACGCTGCGCTGCGCGAAACGGAAGCGGGATTGAATATTATTTGCCAATTAATCAATACTCCTTTAGTCGGAGAGTATTATTGTTTTAAGAATTTTCTTTAAAATTATTAGCATTGACAAAAAGTAAAGATTTAAACTGTAAAAAGAAAATGGAATGTAGATTGTAATTTTGCTAATTAGATCTTGACGACAAAAACACCTCGTAAATCAACGAACAAAGAACTATCAGGGTACAGGCCATACAACCTCAAACATAATCGAATCGTGTACTCTCCGGTCATGAAGCTCCAAAAAAACCTTTCTAGGTTACTCGATATTCGTGTGTCGTGCCCGACTGCGATATACCGGGCTCAAAAAGTCCCGCCGTGACTTTCAATTCTCACGAGCCGAGCCATGCCGGCGCGTTCTATCCTCTCTGTGCCCAAATGTGCATAAAATTTTGAATAACGAGCCGAGTATCACGCCGCTCGCGCTAGAAAGTGTCGTCGTCGGCGCGCAGAATTTTCCATGTTAATTCGATTAACACGTGCATACGGGGTGCAGTGTGAGCGGCGCTGCTTTCGCCTCGTGCGGCCCGCAGATAAGAGAAGAAAACCGCTACGTACTAAGTCATGCCATATCTGCCACCGAGCCGGTATATATTATCTTCCGGCATTGCTATAACTACATGCTAAGGCAAGATGCAGTTATGGGAAAAAGGAGTCGTTAGGTGTGCGCCGCCGATTAATGGGATTTATGATGACTCGTTGCGTAAATAAAGTCCATTAGCGCGAGTCGCGGCCGGGAAAGGGACTTTTCACCAGGATTCGCTTTTTCTCGCTAGGAAATTTGTATGAGGAGTATCAAAAGCTGCTTTCTCTGCGAAGGCTGCGTGACAGTTTTTTCAACGGCTATAACAGCTCGTCAGGCGTGAATAAATTCTTATTGAGCCACCTCTTGCGTAAAAGGAAAATCTTTTCATTTTTTATTTTATAAACACTAAAGATAGAGTTTTCTCGGGCGTATAAAAAAGGTCAGTAAGCTTATGGACATAATATAACTCGAGCGTCCGGCGGCGACAAAGTGGAAAGCGTCATATCTTCCGAGCGAGTGAGGCGTCCGCAGGCCCCGCGCTTCTGCGTCCATTATTCTTTATCTCGCGCCGAGGTATAAAAGAAATGCATTACTTATATCAAGATTGCTGACGTCCTTCCACGAGGCGGCCTTTCTCCACCCCTGTTCTGCTGCCTTGGTCATACGCAGTAATATGATCTCGTTTCGCTTTTCACGAGCCGTATATACTGCCCCACTACACGGAAATATACTTTTAATAAGTGGACCTTCGAGGTGGGGACTTTTGACTCATGCCCCGAGCTTTTACGTCTTCCTTCGCCAAGTGATATTTATTACGCGCGGGAAAATTTGTATTACTTTCTCTCGGGTAATTTAATGTATTAAAAGACCCAATTAAGTTTGTAATAATTACCATGCTACCGATAAGGAATCCAAAATTGAAAAAACGTTCGATTATTAAAGATATAAAAATGTCACTTGGATTTATATGAAAGCGAAAAACTTTCACGCGTTCAAGCCTTTAGCAACTTTCTTTGCCAGTCAAACGACTTTTTTCATTGGCGATAATTTCGTCAAGTATGTAAGTCCGTAACCACCCGAAGCACACACGCACCCAGTCGGATTTCAATAATCACCGCGAAAGAAACGGCCTGTACCACATCCGCTTCCTATAATACCCGTCTTATTGGCGGCTAATGAAGAAGCTTGTCGACGTAATGCAGAAACCGTGTCCATCGCGGCGAGGGGGTGTCGCTCTCGTCTAGGCGTCCACCTCTTGACCCCATTAATATACACGACGGGCTTTTCGCGAAATCGTTGCGTTCCTCTTTGTGTAATCACCTTCTTAACGCGCACCTGCGAGTGACTCGACTTCGACAAGATTTCTATTTTAAAAGCGGGAAAATTTTCACGCTTCGCGCTTTCAGACGCGTAAATCTTTGGCTTGAGCGAGGGAAACCGTCGCTTGTACTTTTTTAACGACTGCGCAGCTATGATTTTGTGCAGGAACGATGATTATTGCAAAGATAATGGGACGATACAATAGTATTGTATTGCTTTACATAAACACGAGTTTTCCTTTATAGTTAAAATCGTTTATTATTGAATATTCATACAAAAAATTCATTCGAACGTATATAAAAGCATTAAGCGCGTAACAGATTCCCGTAAGCATTGACACTCTGACCGGCTCGACGGCAAAAAATCCACCGCGAAGGAAATCAAAGACCAGCCGCGGAGGCCTTGAACTCTTAGCTTCTCGGGTCATCTGGAAATCATTATTGATTCGCATCGAGATCGATGAAGCGCGAGCGCAACAATCCTTCCCTCCTTCTCTCGTCTCGCGTGCGACTTACACAGGATATGACCGAGCGCTTTTCAGGCGGCGGCTTTTTCTGCTTCCGTTTTTTGCGTCTTCTTCCTTGCGGTCGCTCTTGGCTGCGCGCGACACGCCGGAAGGGAAAACGAGGTTGGGACACGCGGTGTCGAAAGTGCGCGCGAGCGATTATTAATTAGCTAAGGTTTGCAGATCCGCCGGTTTGCGAAACCGCAGGTGCGAAACGCACCGACGCCCGCGGATCCTGAAATGAAAAATGCGCGGATTTTCTGATAGCTGCGGGACTGTGCAACTCCCTCTCGTCGGGAGGGGGCTTCGCAATTGTTGCGGCTGCTTTCTTTCCTTGCATTTTTGCATACGGCCGTACGCAATTACTCCCGGTGCTTTGTGCGAATTTTTACGAGCTCCTAAAAACGAATGCAAGTTTGACTGAATTTTGCAACTGCACAATTTATATTTATCAAGCGAGCAAAGTTTACTAATTGCCTCATTATCCCCGTCCGTGCATATGTAACATTAACTTGCATTAGCAGAAACTCGTTCCAAGAGGAGCAGGGCTCCAGCTCGCTGCGGGCGAATCGCGCATTTTTCACCCACCCTCTTTCGCGTATAACTCGATCCCGAAAAGTAAACCGACGCCCCTAATGTATGTACGACAAGGCGGCTCGCGCATCGGGCCGGCTCTCGATTATCTCTCGAGGCGCTGGCTCGTGCGCGCGCTTAAACACCTGTATCGCGCCTCCTTTTGTTGTGCTCTCGCACGAGCCGCCTATTAATAATATTCACCTCGAAAATTAGCACCAGCGCCCGTAAAAGCGGGGCGCAAGCTGCCAGGCCAGGTGCTGCTCTGACTCAGATAAGACGCATCTTTGTTACTGCTGCTGCTGCTGCTGCTGCCCGCTGAGCGGAGCGCCCGCGGGGGTGTTAAATGAGTTCGTCCGGCAGAGAAGAGGTCGCGGTCAGGTGCTGGAATATGAATTAGAGGCGCGAGTCCGGCACGTGCGCAGAAATTTCTTCTTGAGTTTCTCCGCGCAGAGGACTCTTATCGTGGGTGGTGAAAACGTCCGCGGGCCGCCGCGGGGCCCATCGGCAGCTGCTGCTTCCGCTGGAGCAGTTGCAAGTACAAGTACGCGAGGCATTGTTGAAGGCGGCGAAATTAATGAGCGCGCCTGGCTTGCTGACTTTTGGTTCGTTACGCGCCGAGCCTTGGGGCAATAACGTGCATATTCTCATTTTTTTTTTAATTCGAGTCCGTCTAGTGAAGAAACTTTTTCAAAGCAGTCCGACTGCTTAAGAAACTAATGGGGCAAGAGCACTTATCCTGAATAAATCGAATTAGCGTTTGAAATACATTCCAAGAATGAAAATGTCATCTAGAGCTGATGAAATATTGTTGCGCACTTGCTCGACTTCGGCATCAATCAAGCTCGCTCTCATCCGTCCGAAAGAAGCCATCCAGCACTTGCGAGCGATTTCCCCCCTCCGAAAATAAAGTTTCACAATCGAATCGAGCGAGCAACTACGAGATTCCTCATAATTACCCGAGAGAGATCCTACAACCTCTGCTCTTTCTCTCCCTCTCTCTCTCTCTCTCTCCGTCTGGCGGAGCTCCATTATTCATGCAAGAAAGTCGAATCGCGCTCGCTAAAAAGTCTGCCGAGGCGAACTGCAGGACTCGCCCAAGTTGGCTCTCGCTCTGATCTAATCCCAATTTGGCTCGTACGATCGCCGCTCGGCTAAATTAATGGGACGACATTACGTGCGCGCGGTTAATATAGTCCAGGCCTATCGCGTAATTTGTTCGCCGTTGTAACACGCTCGCCGTTGCGTAAGTTCGCGCTCTCTCGCGTGGCAGCGGCTCCGTTTCGTTTCTTTTTTCTTTTTTCTTTTTTTTTTTAAATTCGCCTTTATCGTTTTGTCGAGCGCGGCGCCGAGGCCTGGCCTGCCTGCCTCTGGAAAATAAAAATCGAGACAATGGTTAAACGCGGACAAAGGCTTTCGGACTACCACTCGTTTGTCGCCAGTATGCTTTATTTCGATAATCAGCTCTGGCTTTGATTCGTCAATTGTTGCTCGGAGATAATTTACATACTTAGCGATTACTAAATCGTTGGAGTAATGTTTGCTTGTAAATTGTTTGCGAACTCACGCGATGGATATCTTGAACGTAAAACTTCATTTCGAAATATTGAAGCTGTTAGAAAACTCTACTGTTGGTTGCACGATGTTAGAGGTAAATCTAAATGATTGATTTTGATCTCTAGATTTTTTTAACGAAAAAATCGTTCAGATTATCATAACTGATGTCGTATTATGTATATGCTTGCAGATTGTCAACTAATAAGTACTATTATTATTTTTTTGATAAATACGTTTAACTTACTATATGAAATTACGATGGTTAATTTGAATTATATTCGAGATTAAAATTTACAATCGGACTAGCACAGTGAAATTAATGAGCCATCACGCAATCGGCAGGTACACGCAAATCATCCCATCAGTACGGCAAGTGCTCTCGAATAATTGAATAAAAAATAATGGGCCGTTCGAGTGGCACAGGTCGAACGTCATTTCCCAGGCTCGCGCGCGATGCTCGCGTGGCTCGCTTTTATAACTTCCCATCTTCCCATGGTTAGAGCTTGCCAGATAGAGATTTTAATGCGCCGCTAAATCGGGCCATTTATGAGCGAGAACAACTCGTTCGCTCGCATAATCGCGATGTACTTGGAGCCTATTTGTTTTCGAGCGTATAATAAAAAACGGGGAAAAAAACGAGAGCAAATGGCCGGCTTCCGGCTGGCTCTTTGGACACGGATGACATTGCAGCGGATGAGGTGGGGCCCGACACCGACACCAACATCAGCCTGCGAGCTTATGAACCTGTTACGCCTTAACGAATGTATCTCCACGGGCGCGCATGACCTGCTTTTTTTTTTTTTTTTTTTTGTTTTTCCGCCGTTTTTCGAAACGATATCTTGACGTTTTGGCGAAAAAACGAATATATTCGCGCGCTTGTCCGGAAGTACGCTCTCGGCAATATTAATTGTGAACGCGCGAGAACAAAGGAAACTCGGACTATACAACGCGTGGACTGTCTTTTTTCTCTTTTTTAAACTTGGAAAGATTTATGGCTGCTTTTTTACGATGCTGAACCGTTTATTCTGCGCGATAATGTGTTCTATTTACGCGCTTCTTTTCAGAATGGCATCAACGTAACCATTAAATGTTGAAGAAAATGTTTCGTATCGATCATGTTGATTTATATTGATTTTTTGATACTTTTTAATGTACCCCTATTTTAACGTTAATCGTTATCAACAAAATCGTTATAAAAATTTGTCATTTTCCCTACTAGTCTCAACGAAAAAAAAAAACAAACGTACTTATTTTAAATAAAGACGTAGTAGAATATTAAACCTGTATGCAAATGCCAATTAACATCAGCAGCTCGCAGATGATATCGTGTCAATATTCAGCATTATCAGGCTGGGCAAACAAGCTCCCGGCTTTTCGCACCTGATTTTAATCATCCTCCTGTCCAATAGCCTTAGCAGTCGCCTCGATCAAATAAAACCCCATACAATAACCTCAACAGACACGACGATCCCTCGAGAGAGATAAAGCCTTCGCGCGCGAGCCATAGAGCGCGAGGAATTATATTTGCGCGCTAAGCTATGCCGATTCCTCGAAGCGATTTACATTCCCCTCTCCGTCGTTAATAAAAGAATACTCATAGCTCGGCGGCCGATGCCAGAGAATCACGTCTCTGGCACGCCTCGGCGCAAAAATACATTTTTTCTCGCGGGCCCCTTCCTGGAAATTATGGCGTTTTATTATTAAGGACCTGCCGATGACACCGGCCGTACGTATACGCATGTACGCGAGGACGTGCGACGAATGGCTAGTCGCCGAGCGGCTATAAATATAGTCGCAGCCCTCTAAAGTTACGTGAGTCAAATGGGCGAAGGTGTTTTGTATGATGCGCCTGTCGAGGCCGCCGAGAATACGATACGCGCGATTCCTCATCTTTATCGAATATCGATCATTCGAGGTAGAAATCAATTTCAGCTTCGTCTTAAATAAGGGAATTGCGCAATTTGGACGGTAAATTTAGTTTAAACGCTCGCCGGGCAAGAAGCAAAGGAGAGCACACCTTTAATTACCGAGCAGCCGAATCAAACTCGAGCTCGAGCAACAGCCGAACAGCGGTAATTGGCATCGTACTCCCCTCCCGGCCACTCGAAACGGCAAAAGCCGGCCGATTCGCGAGAGCTCGCGCGCAAGAAATTCGTGAATAATGACTGGCCGTCGGGCAGCATATGCATCAGCAGTCCTCGGGATCTATTTATATGAAGCGCGGAGAATAATTCATTTGTAACGGACTGGACGACTCCGTGCAGGCACATACAGGCTCGATTATTTACAGCATTTTGTTTGGAAGTGATGCGAGCTCAAGCACTGTATTAGCATATAACGTTCCTAAATAATATATCACCCAGGGCAGTCGCGCGAGGGCATTGGGCCCGAACTCCCCGAGATAAGTGGCTTCCTGTTTCGCTCGAGTAGCAGTCTGCAAGCCGCTCGCAGCACCTTACCGAAAGAGACACCTTATACTCGACCCAGTGTATTTATGAAAATTGAGACGTCTTCAAATTGGGAAACCTTGTGCGTTGATTTCCCCTCAGCATAGGTGCAACCGAAATTCTTTTAGATAACAATACGGTGAAGGATATTTTATTTGTACTTTATAGTTATTAGGACTATTTTCAGTGCCTGTGTAATATAAATATTAAATACTCGATTATATTTTAATTGGCATTCCATTGAATCTGCTAAAAATTCACTACTAATGTATTAAAAACGTATCATCCGCTGAATTGGATATTTTTTAAAACCAGCATTTAGTACTGGCTCGATCGTCTTACAAATTACTTTTCAGACCAAAAAATAAAACCCAAATCTTGAATATTCAAAATTTAACTAGATTCGTAATTTATAAAAGTTCAATGACGGAGGTAAAACTAATTTCTGTGCAATTAAAAGATAAGCATATAATTAAAAGGACAGCGCGAATCGCAGGAACACTGCAACCTGACATATTTTCCATCCGATCGAGCGCATCGCCCGTCATAATATCGCTTACTGCGGCGAGCGTCGATGCGGGCAACAGATCCGACGTACGTCCCGGATACTCGGACGCGTGTATTATGATAGTTGTGCGGTGGGACCTCTTTCCTGTCACGTAGAGTCGCGAGCCGCGGTTCCCACCAACGAAACGACAGTTTTTTCATTATGCGGAGGAAGCAAAATGTCGTGTGTCCATCCATATCCAGCTCTCGCTTTGTTATTATCTCACACGTTCGACTTTGCCACGAGCACGCGCGATTTCTACGTTCAATTACGTGACTTTTGCCCTAAAGAAAGTTTAACAAACGGTGGGTGGTTACGATTTTATTGATTAATGTGCCCTTTAGCTTGATCTTTATTCTTATTTTGCATATTACGATTACTATAAGTTTCCACTTATTGATACAAGTTTTAAATACAACGCATGCTGCTCAGAAAGAAAGTGATATTAGTATTTATATTAAAATTATAAATTGTTCTTAATAAAATTTACAATGATGACTATTATAGGGCGCGAAAATTGTTGCATAAATATTTTTATTAAATATTGTTGGTCGTAAAAAGTTGACCCAACAAACTAATTTCTGTGCAATTAAAACATAAGCACCTCGTCATTCCGTAAGTGAGGAGAGGACAGCACGAATCGCAGGGACAATTCAACCTGACATATTTTCCAGTCGATAGAGCGCATCGCCCTTCATATATATATATTTTTTTTAACAGCCTTTATGAGAAATATAACAAAATTACATTCAATTGGTACAAAACAGGCATAAAAGCTCAACACCTGAATAAATTTTGTATGGTGATTTTACAAAGCAGGTAAAAAGATACATTTGTGTGTTATGTGATATTAATTTATCTCGCACTATATCAGTAAACAAATGTGAGCGCACGGTCTCACATATCAACATTTTCGCATTTCGTTAGATCAAAAAAAGGAACTTTGCACTTACATAAGGAGAAAGTATGTACATATTTACATAAATAGTACACACGCATTTAACATTTTTGAGAAAAACAAAAGAGAACAATACTCAATGAAAGAGTAGCTACGACCGCTTTTCCCGCCGTGCGCTGTCCGAAAGCAGCGAGCCAGTCTTCCGCACCCGCAGTACACAGGGGTAGTGAGCCCGCGTAAAATAGGCAGCGGGGTACGGCGGCACACCCGACCAACGCCTGACGAGCCTCGTATTCATCGATTATATAGACATCATATAATTTGATTTCTGCAATCTTCAATGTCTTCAACCTTAATTGTGCCCGTCATAATATCGCTTACTGCGGCGTGGCGTCGATGCGAGCGATAGATCCGACGTACGTCCCGGATACTCCGGCGCGTGTATTATTATAGTTGTGCGGTGGGACCTCTTTCCTGTTTCGTAGAGTCGCGAGCCGCGGTTCCCATCAACGAAACGGCCGCTTTTTCATTATGCGGAGGAAGCAAAGTGTCGTATGTCCATCCATATCCAGCTCTCGCTTCGTTATTATCTCACGCGCCGTTCGACTTTGCCGTGAGCACGCGCGATTTCTAACGTTCCACTACGTGCCCTAAAGAAAGTTTAAAAAACGGTGGGTGGGTATGATTTGACTGATTAATGCGCCCCTTAGCCTGATGTTTGTTCTTATTTTCGCACATATTACCATTACTATAAGTTTCCTGTTATTGCTGCTCAGAAAGAAAAAGACCTTAGTATTTATATTTAAATTATAAATTGTTCTTAATAAAATTTACAATGATGACTGTTAGGATGCGAAAATTGTTGCATCAAAATTTTTATTAAATATTGTTGGTCGCAAAAAGTTGACCTAAAATATCAGATTTATTATTCTCAAGTGTATTTTGCTAGAACAAATGTTTAATCCTTAATTAGAGAGCCGGGATTTAAAAAATGTTAAAAGCTCATAATATATACTGAAAAGTGATCTGAGGTCCTTAAGTTAGAAACAAATTAAGATCGGATTTTGACGAGTCAGACCATGACGCCTGAAGGCGTCATCCCGACCCGGGACCGTAAATGCCCATGTTAAATTATGAAATTCTTTTATAAAGTTGATAAAAACGTTTGAAAGACTTTATCAGGGCTTGAAAATTTACAGATATAGGTTAATACAAAATGGCGGATCCAATATGGCTGCCTTTTTGAACTAAATTTGATATTTTTCACTGACTATGGTTGAAATAATCTGTAAAAATATATCAAGGCTTGAAAATATTCAAAGACTGGTTTTGTAATCGCAGATATGATCGTGTTTAGTGACCCAAATAACTCTAAGAAACCACTTTGGTCCTACTTAACTATACAGAAAAACCATCCCGGCCCTCTAAGAATTAAATATTTTCATTTTCTGTGTAATCGAATGAGCAAATGTAAGAGCATTTACTTTATAATAGCTATTGCGATTGTGTCAATAAACTTTTCAATTATCTTGTCAATCCTATTCGAAATAATTGTTTTGGGAGATTTATTTACCGGGCAATAAAGTAATCACGGGTAATTCTGACGGTGCGCAAATTGCAGGTACACCCACCGTTCAAGATAAATATGAGGCTCGCGCAGCAGTGCATACACAAACAGGCACCTGCAACAATAACGCCTCGGAGCGCTTGCCGTCCATGTCCGACGCTTCATGCTCACACGTATACTTAACTCATGCAGTGCCGCGCTTCCATCTCGGTTGTGCTCGCCTAGAGCCATAGAAACACCTACCTTCGGATCGGATCCGATGCTATCTGGCCTCTGCCACCCGTGGCTTCTCTTCCGTTTCGGCAGCGTAACAAACCCCTTCCAGCGCGAGCGTGTTATCCCTCATCCCTCATAAGCAGAGCCATTAATAACGACTGTCTTCCTTCCTTCTCCCACTACAGTTCCGCGCTTCCGTTTGTTTAATCGAACGAACAGATAGCATCTGATGGCGGGGCGATATCTCTGCGAAATTTCGATTTCGCGAAATTGAATTCGTAATTGAGTTTATTGTTCTCTTAGTTATTAACTCGCGCAGCCTTTTGCCTTTCGGGAAAAGGAGTCTTGACGAGTAAGACTGATGCACTGCGGCACCGGTTCGTAAAAAAATGAGATTTGAATAAAGAGGAGCCGCCACGGCCGCGGCCGCTGCAATCAGATGTAACTTATGCAGATCGTGCGGGTGTAGCATCGCGCTCACGGTGAAAGCCGCACGGAAGTTTCATTAAAACCAGAGAACGCCGCGGTCTTTTGCGTATTACTAATTGCAATCGCTAATTACTAAGCGCCGATTTTCTCGCGCAGAATAGATAATTTATCAGCAGGGTGTATTACGCGCGCGGCGCACATTTGCATAGAGTGGGCCTTTCAAAATGTCTAATTAAACTTTTGCAACGATTCGAAAGTGTTGAGCATAGTTTATAAATCGTTGTTTGTTTTGCAGGCGCAGTTTGATTTAATTAAACCTCCATTATGTGCGATAAATGACACTTGAGAGGATTTTCCATCGGTATATAAAAGCATTATTGAAACTGAGAGCCTCATAAGTTGCACCGAAAATTAGCGCTATTAAAATTTTAAAAGATATTGAAACGTTTTTTTCCCCGACAGAAATTTTTATTGAAACCTACTCAGTAATACACAAATTTTAAGCTGCTTCAAAAATGGAATGCAGACAAATGCAGAATTGATTAAATATTTTATTATGTGCAACATATTTTTGGAATTTTCAGTCGCATGTATGAGAAAGTGGAAGAAATAATTAAACATTTCAGTGACTGAAATATATTATCTTTTCCCAAATTTTCCTTAATTCAAAGAGTAAATAAAATATCTGCTAAAATATCGGCTTCTCTTAGATAATGCATTCACATCATAATTGAAAGCATATTGCTAGATTACATTTTTACACTTCGTTTTTATAGCAATTTAATTACCCCCAATAACGACTGAAACTCAAATTTACCCGATAATAGAATGACTTGCTAAATTTTGGAAATAAATAAGATCTTTGATTAAGCAGATTTCATTGTAATTAATCGTAAAAGTGTTTCTACTGGCCCGCTAAACTTAGCTGAAACATAAACGAAAAAGGCTTTAAAATACGTTCTAAAGTTTCTCTTATCCCATCTTATTAATGCATAAATCGCAGGCAGGTTCTGGCGCGGATTCGCCGTCAGAACTGTTCGGGGGGGAATCGGCTTCCTCGAAAGCTCGCGCCGAGCGCTCCTCGCTCCGCATAATACTGACATTTATAACGCGGACATATCTACCCTTCAAGCTCGCTCGCTAGAACTCGCTCCTCGCTCGCGCCTCGACCTCGCGTCAGGCGCAGCTTATCTCCTCCGGTTCGCGAGCGCGTGAATGTATAATATGAGCTGCGCCCCCTTCCCGAAGCGGCTCCACCTACGCCTTGCGTTTGATCTATGATCTTCCGCCGGCCGATGCTATCGGCGCCCGAGTCGCGAGCCAATCGCGACCGCGCGATGGCGGACCCGCCGAGCCGTTATTTACATATTTCGCGGGAGAGGAGCTTTTGTACTCCTTTAATTGCCAGATGGAGAGACTTTTTAATGAGGCCGCGATTCTTCTTCCTGCAATCTGCCTTTTTTTGAGCGGTTATCAGGAGCTGGCTTTTCTTTTGTGCGTTTAATGTGGGTAGGAGAGCGAGCATTGTAAATCAGCTCTCTTGAATTAGTCGGGCTTTTATTTAGGGATTTTATATACAAGGAGAGCTACTTTTTTCAAGGGGGAACTGTATTTTACCTTTATCAGACTGCTTGTATACTAAAAACTACTAGGTGTAGTGTGTAATACTTGGCGCCGCGATAAAAAGATTTATTTGTACTGTTACGCAGCACGATTCTCATCGGCGAGTCAAATTTAATTAGCAGTAAAACGCAAAATTTATTTATTTTTGGTAATGCGCATTTGAGAATAAAAATCTTATATTCGGAGGCAAATCTGATGACATTTCGGTTTATTTATTATCCACCGACGCCGCATAAATCTCGAGGTGGCTGTTTGGGAAACGTCATAACATGGCATTCCCGGTAGATTAACGTCCTTACATTTTACACGCTCGTTGTGCAGACAAGTGCCAGGCCACCCTACTATAAACTATAACAAATAGGGCGTCTGCGGAGCGTCATCGTTTTCCGCGCCACGTTCCATTTTGAAAACGTTTATACTCGTTACTCCCCACTCGCGCGCCACTTTAATAACGAGCTCAGAAAGCTGCGCCGCCTAAACATAAGCCGGCTTATTAGACAATTAGGGTGCTCTTCGTGGGGACTGGAAAATAAAATGAAATAATTTATGCTCGGGCGCGCGATACAAATACACGCTCACGGTTAGGTACGTGCATGCACACCTGTACAACGCTCGCGTTCTCGCTTTCCCAAACAATGGGAGACGCATCCTGTTACCCACGCTCGTATCAAACTACGCCGAATGTCGGAAGCCCGACTTTAACTACATAATGCCTCGTTTTTTTTTCTTCCTTCTCCGTCTCTTTTTTTAACGTATGGTGTACCGCGAGCAAGAGTCCGGGAATTAATGAAGCGTCTAGTATATATATACAACGGCCCCCGCTCTCCGCTTCGCTCTGCTCTCTATATACGAAATCGATCGTCGCATTTGCATACTGAATAAAGCCTAGATCTAAAGGAGGAGGAGAGAGAGGGAAGACAATCACGAGATATCCAGCTCGATTAGATATGTGAAAGATATCAATTATTGGCTTTGACGTTGATTGGCTCTGTTTAGTGAATATTTCATCCCGGCCTCGGGCTCATTTACATCGCGGAATTGCCTCTGTGTGTGTCTGTGCTGCACCGCATCTATATTATTCTCGAAAAAAATGTATATCCGGTTAAGAGGAACCGGCTCCCTCGAGCGGCTTTTTCAATATTTACGCCACTTATGCAAGCCAACTTTCTAATTGTAGGAAAATGGCATTTTCTGCGAAACAAAGGATTCGTCGAACGGCGCTCGCCTTTTTTCCAACATTTTTATATCGATTGCCTATTTACTCGTTATACGTCTATTCTCACCGGCTGAGTCGCGTCGACTCCCTCGACGAACTAAGTAATACTTTATGCGAGCAGCACTTATAGCGTCAGATCGAGTGAAGAGCGACTCTCTCTCTCTCTCTCGTGTCAGACAGCGAAAAACAGGTAGAGAGCGAGACTGAAAAAATAAGGAAACAACCGCTCGAGAAAGAATACGAAGAGGATAATGCTCAGCGAGCTTGATTCTCTCTCGTGTCTTTAATTGAGAGCCGTTGCCCGCGTTCGACCCCGTGACAGCGTAGCATTTAGAGAAGGAAAGAAAGAGCGCGCGACAGGTCGCTATTAGAATATTAAATCGGCACCGAGCGTGAGACGATTCGCGATCTTTTTGACGATCGTCTGAGTACCGATCAAACTCTGGCCCGCTCTTTATAACCCGGTCGTTAAGACAATTTCGCGGATGCATCGATGCACACGCCTCATCTTTCTGACAAAACGTCCGCTTTATTCTGATGCACCCGTCCACCTGTTATTAGCGCTGCACCTATGCGTTTAAGATAATAACGCGACTAGCTTTTTACTTACTTTGCCCCAGTAGGTCTGTAAAATAACTGTCTTTGTGCGCAGATCCGTGAAATGTCAAAAGTCTAACTTCTTGCTTTTTGGGAACGGTGCACAGATTAATTGCTGGCAATTTCTTAAACTATTAATTTGGAGAATTCAAAACAGTTATTCAGAACGAGCAATTATTGAATTAAACATTTTATTACCTAATCTCAAAATATCCTGTTTATTATTATAAAGAACAGCTTGCCGGAACTGAGCTATTTACCGTCCATTTATCCGTAATACATGTAAACGCTTGGGCGCGGCGGTCGTCAAACTATTACGCGCTAATGTTAATTTTTCAGAAGCATAACCTTGTAACCTTTAATAATAAAAGGAGTTATTTACGATTTTAGCACTATAAAGCCCGAACCCTCGACTTTTTCTTCCCACCTCATTCCAGCGACGCCGAAATCGAAAGTCACTTTCCCATGGGCAATAATTATTGCAAAACTAAGAAGCGCCGCTTGTAGTGCGCGTTCCGAACAAAGGGCATTTCCGTCGGCGCGTCGAATGAAAAAGAAGGACTCTCCGGGCTCGCAGCATGAATGGATTAAGGCCTGGTCGCGCGGCAAAATGACCAAATGGATTGCCGCGCCGGAGGTGGAGGGACGATAAGGCGCGTGTTAGCCGAAGAAGGCAGATAAATCCCACCGAAAAATCTCAGTTACAGTATCAATAAAGATTCTCTCTCTCCCTCGAGAGCGCGCTCGACAGACAGGCCTATCGCTTTCGCATGTCTGCGTGTGCCGATCGTCCAAAGAGGAATCGAGAAAAGTCTGATGGCGAGCCGAGAGGTGAGAAAATGCGTCAGAGCTGGAGCGGAGGAGATGCCAAGTTAATGTTGAAAAGAGGGGGAAAAGTTTATCGGTGCCCGTGTTGACGAGAAGAGCCTTCGACAGAAAGTGCAATCTGTATTTTAAATCTAACAGTTCATAAAAACGCGGGAATGCACTAGGCTTTAATTTTTTCATCCACACGGCCTACGCGAAAAACGACACGTAATCTGCACCCAAAACGGTACAAGTTCTAGCCGCTTCTGCTCAGACATCTAATTCTTCGGGGGAAAGAAATGAAACGTATAACGAAGTTGAAAGCGGAGAAGAAGAAGCGGGGGAGGTTTCTCGAGGGGTTGACGAGGTGAGGCGCTCGAGCCGGAGAAGGAGGCATCTGCCTGACAATTAAACGAAGCCTCGGGAAGCCCTCGAAACGCGAGAGTCGGCGGTCGCCGCCGAGCAGTCAACAGCTGCGCATCTGAATACTAATTCGAAATGTTTATACAGTTTCACACCCGCGCACACACTTTTACGACAAGCTACCGCTCCCGCCGCCACTTGCACGCTCCACTCTTTCGGTTCGAGGCTCCTGCATGAATTCGGGATCCGCTTTTTAGTTTTATGTACATTTTCGGAATGCGGGGCGCGACGAGGAGTGCCTTCGAATGGGGATCGAACGCTTTTGAAATCGATCGTAAATTATTGAACATTTTGGCGCTGACTGTTTTCGAAAAGCATAGTCGATTGAATATGTGCCCGGTGTGTTAATTTGAGGAAAAAGTTTGAGAAAAAATACTTCGTTGGTAATATATGTTAAAAATTCATGTGAACGCAAACAACTTGTTATCGAAACGCGTTATTTCATCCATTGAATAATATGCTCGGCCATTTATTTTTCAAACAAAGACCATAAATTTCGTCGTAAATAAAAGATTCTCATAAAATATCGCCGAATTCTGAGCATTTAAGAAAACCATAAATAGGACATAAGTTTGAAATTGAATTGAGAACATAATTCCATATTCCATTAAAACATGGTCCTAAATGTGTTATATCAATAATAGACAAGCATAAACATGCATAAAGCATCGTAAAAAAAATTTATTCGCCAACAAATCGTCGCATTAATAAAGCAGCAGCTCCACCCCACACTTCCCCGGCTCATAAAGCCAGCGGGCTCCGAGTTGCGCCCTAATTTCCATGCCGATTTCACGCTCGTCGCCGGAGACGCGGCCAAATATTTATGAAGATGTAACCGTTATTTTGATAAGCGTGCGAGGCTCTCGATTTTGCTTTTTCGCCCGGGGGCTCGCACACACGCGCTCACACGCACACGCACGCTCACACACGTCCGCACGGAAAAAGCCAGGGGGAAGTGCGAATATAAACGCGTCGGCGGCGGAGCCCCCCCAAGGGGGTGAGCCTCGGCCTAAGATCGTACTTCTGTTATACTCCAATATCAATATTGGGGTGAGCGCGAGAGTCGTATATAACGCGCGGGGGATTTTGACGCGCATAGATAGAGAGGCGCACTGTATAGGCGGACTGACTGACGCGCGAGAAAGGCAAGTACGGGGTTTAGAATGCGGATTTATTGTCGCGAGTGCGGGATCGGATTTGCCTTTGAAGTATGGATACGAGAGACGCTGATAGTGTATTATATGATGAGGAGGGTCGCGTTGCGAAATGTTTTGGGAAATGGCCGGGAAAAGCAGATAAACCGAATACCTTGTTTATGGATAGGATTAAATATGCTTGTATTAGAGAAAATGTTCAAATTCATGCTTCTAGACTTTATTCAAAAATAGTTTCCACGTTATTTAGTTAATAATTCAAGCTGCTCGATTTACGAACGCAAAGTTTGCTTTCTTACTGATCTTGTAAAAACTCTGCATCTTTAAACTTTTAACCGATCAATGAGCGCAAAGGAAACAAACGGGGCGAGCGTAAAAACACAAAGTAATCGTCAAAGACCCAGAGAAAACAGCATTACATCATTCAAGTTAAGCTATACGAAATTCGCATTCGAAACGGCAGTCCCGATTGGAAAGAAGCCTCGGCGGGGGAGCCGAAAACTCCAAAATGACTGCGTTTTAATAAATTTAAAGCAGCTTAATCGCTTATGCATGCAGGCTCGCGGATTTGTCTCGCAGTAAGCTGGGAATGTCCACGTGCGTCACTCCCCCATGCCGGGAGACTTATCCTCGTTACGGGGCGACACGCGCCTATCGGGGTCCAGCGGCGGTGGCACCCCTTTTGTCGCAAGGTGCGCGCGTGCCTGCGATTTACATGTGTCATAATTCATTAATCGCCCGACGCCTCGATGGGATTATATTCAGATTTCGACCCTTTGTCGGGGAGAGCGGAGGGCCTGATTTTTTAGAGCGCTGTCGTCGCTTCACTGGATCGATTAATCATCTTCTGACTTTTTTGAGGGAGGACGGAGATATTAAGGGATTGTGTTTGCTTAAAAGGTTAAAATATTATAGAGATATGACCCGTAATCGGGGGTAACAGCGTGAGAAAAGATAGAGAAATCGCTGTGAAATGCCTTAATCCTCTGTGCGATTAATCGTAAAGAATTGAAAAAAGTGCGAATATCTTATATACAATAAACCTATACATTTTTGTTTTTATTCCTTAATAAATTACAGTTTGTTCCACTCGAGTTATGCAAATAGGAAAATTAACAGCAGCTTTACTTTTTACATATGAATAAACAGCAATGTCGGAGCAACGCGACCCGGCGTTTAATTGAATAATAGATCGTTTGAAAAATGGCTGCCGTCGCTAATTTAATACCCCCGTTTTTTCGCACTAACACAGAGCCTGTAATGACAACAGTCACGCTTCGCTTTTTTTTCCTGAACTTTTTTCTTACTTGAGAAGAATGATCTTTAAAATGGGGGATAAGTCGCGAGGAGCGACAGTTAAATACAATTAATTCAAACGGGTTCTGTGTGTTGGGCAATCAATTGCGTAGGTCAATCAATTACAAACGTGTCCATGCGTCCAATAGACTCAAATTAGGACGAATTTCCAATTTTACTAATTTGTCATTAACGAGTATAAATGTGTATTTGAGAAAGCCCCCGATCGACTTTATTATTTTCTTCCCAACAATTTAATTGTTTAAAGCTTGAAACGCCGCGGATACACTTTACCCCGCATTTCAATTCAATAAATATTTATCTGAAAAATCTTTTAAAAACTCTGCAATTCATTGGAAATTTAATGTTTAAAAAAGAAATGCAAATAAACGAGAGTGGAATTTTTTGTGAAGCAGCAGAGGTCTCGCAACGCGAGAAACTTGTTCTTTATTTGTTTTCGTAAGAGCAGCGCTTATCATGCAATATCGACCTGATGATGTTTTCGCAAAAGCAAAGAACGCACCGAGGGAGTGATCGATCAGTCCTAAATTCCGACATGTGACGCATGCATAATGGAGATTATTGACCATCGATAACGGAACGAGGCGGATTTTTCTTCTATTGCTCATACCCGAGCCACATGAAACGGCAAGACAGATTGCTTATCTGGCGCCTCGTTTCGAAAAAGAGCATTTCGCAACGAAAATGTGCCTAATGGACTTTGGAGGTTCGTTTTTTACGAAGCCGTACGTTGGCTGTACGTTATAAAGTTTTCACTGTAATTTACAGGAAGAACGAATAAAATTAAATATAACCATATCAAGCGGTGCGTATCAAATAAGCGTGAATACGAGCCATTGAGTGTATTTGATGTATTTGGCGCAACGCGCTTTTCATAACTGCCCCGTCGACTAGAGTAGTAGCGTTTTCCCTCTTTATATATACCGTTATCAATACGGGCTTTCAGCCAAGTGAGCGATTTTTATCGGACAGAACTATATGGCCGGTGTATATTTTGCCCCCGCTTTTTTATCGCTGCCGATGAAAGGCCGGCCCTTTTTACGCGTCCAAGCTTTTTTAGAGCTTTTTGTGTACGCGCAGCTTTCGACGATAGCGTCGAACATTGCGCGATTTTTCATAAACCGCTTTCTCTTCATGCCCAGTTGTTGATCGATTGGACGTAAATTTCTCTCTCTTTTTTTAGGGGCAGGGAGCCGTAATCGCGCCCGGAGTGATAGAGTGTATTTTCGCGTTTTTCAAGCCAGAATGAATGTGCATAAAGACCGGCGATTTTTTTGATTGGTCGGAATGGAGCGCGTCGATATCAAAAGTCGATCGAAACGATGAAGTAAAATACAAATATAAGGGCTGAAAAACAAAAACTAAACGCTGCGTTGCGCGACTGAAGCTTCGCTTTTTGCGGCGAAAAACTGTTCGTGAAACGTCCAAGTCCGTTTATATTAACAGGAAATATAAATTTTTTCTCGCAGCAAGTTGGAGCAGCAGAGCAACAACAACGACCGGGCCGTAGATTTGTGCGGGCTCGTGCAGCTCGCAGAATAAACTGGCGCGGAAAAGTTTGGCTATTATCGGTTTACGGCACTTCTCCGGCAGGCGGAAAAGTAAATCGTATAACGCGCGGCTCCGCGCGAGTTTACGAAAAAAACGGAAAGCAAAATAAAAGGAAAAGGGGGAGGAGGAGCGAAGAACTCTGGAGGGCAGCGCCGATACATTCTCTCTTTCTCGGGCACGATAACTCCTTCGGTGATTTAACTTGGAGGGTTATCGAGTTTTCCCGTGGCCGATGTAAAAGATACGGCCTTAGGATGAATATCCCCTTTCGCCCTGACGAGCCGCGCGAGCGAAAAAAGCGCTTGTACCCACGTGAATTCGTATTACGGTTCGAGGGGAGTTTCCTTATACCGCGAGCGAGCGAGCGAGCGAGGAAGGGTTTACTAGTCGCGCAGAAATTTTAGCCTCCTTGATCGGACACGCTGGGAAGGTTACTTTGAGATAGTGAGTGCGTGTCGGAGCATCAATCGTTACTTAGCGGAGTTTACACTTATTTTTCGCCGCCCCGAGCTGAAATGCAAATTTCCGAACTGTTTAAAGCCGCCTAATTGATTTCGAAGGCGAGCCTCGCGCCGCTTCTCAAATTGCATCAAGATTCGAGCCGCGCCGGATGCAAAATCTTGTTTTACCGAAACTGCACGCGGCAGTATATGACGCTTAATTTACAGCGACTGTAGGCACACAGCCTTTGCCGCTTAGGTAGGTGTGCATGTAGCCATTCGGCGCTGCCAGAGGGAACTGCCGGGCTGCAATCGCTCGCTCTCTCTCTCCCTCCCTCTCTCTCTCTCTCTCTCGCGCGTCGGCGAAGCTCTCTATATCTAGCGGCGTATCTGGCGTCTCTCTCTTGCTCGCTCGCTCGCTCGCTCGCTGTTCATGTAAACAGTTAATCTAAATCCAGAGCAAGCAGCGATGTAATGTTATGCGGCGCGTAAGACTCATTATACTTGTAAACCAGGCCCGTTGGCCCGACCACAAACCAAAGCCGTCCTCGTATGTACAGGCGCCGAGAGACCAACACTCGTATTTTCTCACCGATACGTTAACAGACGCAGAGCGGCGCTGGCCTTACTCTCTCGGATACTACACGGACACAGGTTCGCTCTCGCCGCGGGAGAGAGAGACAGAGGGAAAAGCTGCCAAGCGTCGCCTTATACACCCCCTCGCGCATAGGTAAATACGAGCGATGCACCAGCCGGACGGGAAAAGGCTTTATATTCCTGCGCTCCGCTCTGCGACACACTAAACCGTTCGCCACTGCCTTTTCGATCTCTGTATTTCTGCGCCATCGATGCGCTATCGGACACTCTTTTCCCTCCCATTGTGCGAAATGCAAAGCGCCGCGCGAGCTTATCTCCACTTATAATCGAGCAAAAGCGGGCGAAAATTTAAAAAGCGCTTTTCTGAAATTAGCGGCCGTTATCGGGAATAGCGCGAGATAAGCGGTGCATTAAAGTGCCCGGCGCTTGTTAAAATAAATGAATCCTCGGCGCGCGCGCGTTTCCCCGACAGCTGCGAGAAAAGCGCGTGCAATAACTCAAAAGCCGCGCTGCGCGAGCTCTCAGCTAAGTGTAACGAAAAGAAGTTGTGCGCGGTTCGCCATTATATATACGCGAGCGTGCTCGGGTTCGATTTTTTTTTCCTCCGCTCATACTCCCGCGGCGCGCGCGACCGAGCGCGCGGAGAACAATGCCTGCGAGATTTAACGCGGATAAATAGATTTTTACACGAGGCGCGAGAGCAGGTACACACACGGAGGCCCCCCGAGCCTCGTGTGTACGTACAGCCGCGAGCCCGCCGCGCTCCGATAAGAACGACAGGCGTGCGGAATTATGTTATTTACACGGGATTAGCAAAGCTAATTGCTTCGCGGCTAAAGGAATATCATGCTTCGGGAAACGTAACACCCTGGATATCTCCGCCGCGGCTGCTTATGGTATGCGCAATGAGGAGGAGGAACTGACGTAATTTATCGTTACCTTACGAAATTAAGGGTTTTCGCGAGAGAGCAAGGCTCTACGCTTTCCATGCGCGCGCGGCGCGCACGACTCGTCGAGCCGGAGGAAGTGAGAAGGCCCCGGCTTTATGCCTTTTGTCTTCCGCCTCCTTCCTTTTTTTTCTCTCGCTCTCGCTTTGCACTTTCGTCTTTTACGGGCCTTTATAACGGCCGGAGTAAGGAGAGCGCGCGCGAGAGCGTACCCGCGCGAAAATTTAATTAGAGAAATTAAAATGTTTCGAATGGTTCTTTTTAAGGCCGGCTGGGAGAGAGCAAGCCGGTGGAATTTTCTTTTTCCCGGCTGCTGCCGCTGCCGCTATGAGAGCTGTATTTTATCTCGGGTGATTTAGGTAAGATTCGCCGTGTCTCGGGTATTTTGGTTAGCTGGAGATTTGACGGCGGAAGTGAATTTATAGTTTGAAATTTTAAATGGATTTTTTAATTTATAGCGGCTGAATTACCCTTTTGATTAAACAAGAAGCTTTTATTTTTCTTTCGGAATGAAAATCTTTTACTCGTCGCCGGCGTTCTAAACGAATTTACTGTTACACCGCTCGTTTGCATAAATAATTCATTTGTTCAAATTTTATTCAACTTTGTCGTTTTGTTATCGCATATTTCCACTCTCCTCGAAGGTAATTTTAAATTATACATTCAATTACGTATTTTTAGTGTATCGATTATTCGAATCTACCTTAATAAAGAATCGAAAGTATGGCATACGAAATACCGAGCCGCCGCATTAGTTTCGTATGAAAGGAATCACTTTGAATATTCAAGTCCCAGCCGCCGCCTCGAAAGAAACGAAAATAATGACAATACCCTCGTCGAAAATCGACACTGATATAATTCGGTGGTGCATTATGTAATACGAGAGGCTCGCATTATAATCATGCAACTTATGGACGGCTCGTGCGACGTAACGAACAACAATCCGAGAAGCAGAGAGAGAGGAAAATAAAGTAGATAAATAAGCGTATGCCAGACAGAGTTCGATGGCTCTTTGGGGTCACGCTTACGCCCCTTAATATCGTCATTATATGGTAAGAGACGGTCTAATTTATGCTCTGCTGAAAAAATCCTCGAGTTCTCGTTGACCTATGATATACCGCGTGTCTACGTGTATTTATAAGATCGATAAGCGTGGATGCCGATTTGCTGGGTCTCGAATTAATATTGTCCGCGCCCATATACGTATAACTGGTACTCGAGCAATACTCATGGCGATAGGTTTTTCGTTTTAGAATCGTTGCAAATTGTGCTAATGATCGACCTGGATTCGCTCACCAGGGAATCCTTTCAGTTTATTTTTATAGAATTGCTACAGCTTTACAACAATTTATAAAGAATACATTAACATTTTTTTAAGCAAATCTGTTTCGATTTCTTGTAATGAAATAACTATAGTTTATTTAAAAATTAAATTCTTAGTTAATGGTAAGCCATGAATTACATGTAGATCAATTAGCCGCCCTTTTAGTTAATTTATCGCTTACATAATTAGTCTCAGTACCTCTACAGACAGGCTAATAAATGCGTATCAACGGTCTATTTTAACATGTTCGAAGGAAACTTAAATATTTAATGAAAATGTATTTAAACCTACTTTAGACTCTAGAGTTACATCTAAATAACAGATATTTCAAAATTCATGACCCGTATGCAGTGTTGATCAGCTTAAACCCGCTCATAAAATTACACTTTATTTACGAAGGTTATAAAACTTCTAGTACAAGGTATATACTACACAAAATAGTCCTACCTCGTAAAAATTAATAGCGTCGCTCTAAATGATTGCCAGCTTAATTTACAATACATCGCAGCAACATCTTATTTTATGTATATAATTAACCGAGGTATAAGTTTTTAATGAAGTATTAGCAAAAAGTATTTTAAAGTTTTAAATATAGAAAAGAAGTTAAAAAATAAAGTTTCTTTGGAAGAAGCCTCTATGCAGTATTGAAATTCATAAAAGTTAATCGGCTCGATGACATTGAGAGAAACTTATGGAGCTCTTGCACAACTATACGATCGTATGGGTCGTTAACCGACATGCGCACATCTCTCTTTCATAGGTCAGCCAGTCCATTTTATTTACATTCACACATATTATACGGATATTAGCGATTCAGCGTGGCACATATGGTGTCACTCGCCCGCATCTTCGCTGTCTCTTTCTCCGAGGGGTTGTATAATATACACTAACACTTGATGCCGCTGTATTTGTCCGCTTGCACTTATGTACTGACAGTGTGTACATAAAGCATATACCGTGAGCTTATAAACTCAGCCAAGGCTTTTCAAGTACGTTATAGGGGCCCCGATTTTTGCCGAATTTCCGGACCTTAATATGAATTATGCTGAACGATTGTAGAGTTTGGTAGGATTTATTGCGGCATTCGAAATTTACACTCGAGGGTTTATAATTCAGCTCATAAATCTTTCATCAAGAGTCCGCATGAATTTTAAATTTTTTGGAAATAAATTTCATTGTATCGGTAAATGTAACTTGTTTATGAAATGGTTATACGCGAACGAAAACGCGAATTAAAAATTGTTATTATAATCGACATTAACTATTCAACGCTTCCGGTTTTTTTCGTAAACAATTCATTATTAATGCTCATTTGATGAGTTGACCCAACCAAATCAAACGAACGAAGCTAAAAGTTAATCGTCGATCGCGTGCCTGCCCGTCCAATTAGAATCGACCCGTTAAATTAACGAAAAAACTGAAGGAAGGCAAAAAAAAAGTGATGTCACCCGTATGTATCGACCATATGCGCGCGTGCGCGGCCTCTCAGAAACATAGTGATGCTAATAGTAATTGATGGCGTCGACGTTAGCCATAAAACACGTCGTCGCCGCCGTGAAAATACGAAGGTACCATAAAGGCAGCACGCGGTAACAGCTGTGTGTATGGACGCTCTCTCGGCCCGAGTGTAATTCGCTTCCACTCTTATCGAACTGGCCGCCGAGCACGAGAACTCGGAAAAAGGGGCCTCTCGAAATGGCGGTGGTGGTTCTTCTTTCGGGATATATTGTTATTTATTGACTGCGGGATGTACATTATCACTGAATTTTCTGGCGCAATGCTTGTGTCGAAAAGTCATAGGAATTAATTCCTTTTGTCGAAGAAAGTAAAAGAGAAAATATATTGTTCTTTTATAAATACTGATTCCCAATTTTTTATTAGTTTCATCAAGAATAATAAAACAAAACAAAATATAAACCATTAATCGATAAATACAATTTACTAATCCGAGAAACCAAATCATAAAAATCTATCATTATATCTTAATCCAATTTTCCCATTCCACCGAAAATATAAATCACAATGGAAAGTAAGATTTCGAGCCAAATAACTTAACAAGATTGTGTCCGTCAATTCCAATAGAAATATGAGCCAAGCCGACCTTTCCCTCCGAAATCTCGTTAAGCACTAGCGACTAATATCCTCATAAACCCACTCCCGGGGCGCGCCAGATATGGAACGATATTCCAGGACAATTACGGCTCTCCGTACCCACGTGCCGTCTCGATAAATCTCCGCGGGTGCTCAGCTCGGAAGTGCGCGTCGCGGGGCGGAAGTGTCGCGTCCGACGCGCTGTCATAACACTGCTGGGGTCGCCACGTGCCGCTTATAATACACGCCCTGCGAGCATTCATAACCGTCCTTTATGGTCCTGCTTCCGAACTATTGGTCTTTTTCCCGATCTCCACCCCCTGCATTCGTTCCTCGTGAAGGGAGTCGCGTGCCGGCGAACGGGGCTAATAACTTGCGCGAAAACAGACTTGAATGCTGAGAGGCCTTTAGTACTGACGGCTGTAGAGTGTTTTCTGCAAAAATATGACGTGGGCGTGGGATTGCAAGTCAAAAGCGTGATTGGGCGTTGAAGGGTTGCTCATTAAATATTGACTCAATTTTTATATTTCTCCTTTTGTGGGAACGTTTGAAATCACTAAAATTTATTCCATCACAAATCGATAAGAGATTCACAGTTAGAACGTGACTTCAACCAAAGTGATTTTATTCATCATCCTTTTTTAAATTCAAGTTTGATGATGTATTCCCTCTCGAGAGCAACGTTTTTTCTCTTCATTATAGAGTCGGACTTCAAATCAAGCCTCCTAAAAGAGGCGACAAAAAAAAACATCAGACACAGCTCGAAACTATTACAATTTAAAAGTATTCTTCCGTCGGAAATAAAAGCCATTACTCGCTCGTTTCTGATTTTGAAGTTCTCTCCTTTACCCTCGGACACGGGATTCACAAAGCCGGACACGACAACTTTCCCAAGCTAGTGGACTATAGCAGCGGCGCGCAGGAAGTGCGATGTCCAGAAATGAAGCGATCATTCGCAGGCGGCCGTTCCGTAAATTCGCGTCTCCGGTCCGGCTGCACGACGACGCGTGCCCCGCTCGTACATCAGCATTTCTCTATGTGTTCCGACACAGACACAGACACACTCGCACACGCGCCCGCGCGCACCCAAACATGTATTCGCGCGTACGCTCATTGTCCGTCTCTTTCTACAGCAGCGGGGGCTTCGTCGTCGAGCTCAGGAAACATTAATGTCACTGGCAACGAAGCGCAGAAGCGGCTGCGACGATCGATCGCAGTTCGACTACAACTCGCACGATAAATCATTGTTGCTGCTGCTGCTGCTGCGGGCCGAAATTAAGACAATTTCATCGAGGCTCCTAATGTTGGCGCGGGAGATTCCGGATTGAGAAATAGAACGATATGGATGTGCCGTTTTAAAGGCTCTGACGTTTTCAGTCGTTACCGCTCCAGTAATTTATGGTCGCCGATAAACTGCTGCTAGTTTCGTTGATTGGCTGCAATTTCGATAGTCAATATCGAAATAAAATAATTTTATAACCTCGCTTGGTTTAGATAGCTTTACTCCATTTAGCCTCCAATAAACTGTTAATTTAATTAACGGATAAAGCAGCACTTTTTTCTAAATACTGTGAATTCCTTCTCTCGTGCATTACATCACAGTCGAATTATCAAACAATTACAACAATTAATGAAGCACTCGAAAAACTGGGCTTCTTCTGTTATGGACACGTCGTTGTAACCTATAGTACATCGATTACAAGAGGAATTTTGGAGAGGAAAAAATGTCCCGCCGAAAATAGAAGCAACGCAAGTAACAAGATTAAAGGCAGTTTTATAATGATTGTAATTCTATGGGGAACTCAAGCTATGAAATAGCCGAGAGAGTGACATCTGTGTCAATAAGGCGAATCCTCCCGTGGGGACATCCACAGAGGGGCCGCCGCTTAAACGCGATCATCCTCTCGTCCAATCATCGATTTTATTTGGTTAATAAAACGATTATCTCCCGACTCGTCTCGCGCGCTCGACCAAAAATGTAATTTACATCCCTTTATGTCGCGCGAAATTGAAATATATTCGCGCGAATTAATCTGCGTGCACGCGGACGCCTTCAATCTCTCATAAATGCTTTGAAGTGCCGATATCCATCATCGAGTTTTTCTTCTCGCGAGCACAATTCCAGCCTCCCTTTCAATTCTTAATGATTCGCCTTTCATTTGATTTGAAAAATATCGCAGCTTCCCATTTCACGGAAGATCGGATTCAATTACTAGCTGTTAAGGCAAGGAACGGACGAGAGATGAAGTGGGAAAGAGAGCTGCAGCTGAAAAAAGAGCGCGACAATGAATTTTAATTTCCATTCGATGCTTCTGAGCGCCCTTTGTAGATGGAATTAATGTGATTTATGCAATTTCGTTGTCATTAGATTTCGAACAAAGGAAATTGTATTGTTATATCAATCTTAAGAAAAAATAATTTCGATCTGTCGTCTCTTGCATATTTAAAAAATGATGCAAACGCTACAATATACAATTTGCCAAGATTCACGAACTATTTCCTTTCAAGCACTCTGCTCATACTCAATTCTAACTCTAGTAATGATAAATATTTAAAAATTTCGCTTCGCGGATCAATTCCATCAGTGCCATATTTTTCCAAAGGAAAAATAAATATTTCAGCGGTATAAAAAAAGTTCAACGACCCCGAAGTGATCTTGAAAAGGAAAGAAAAAGAGAAGCCGATATCGACTTGTTTAAATTTTCTTGCTTCGTCGCTCACTCGCTATATATATCGGTTCTCGTCATCTTCATCATCGCCTCGGCGAATTAATTAAACACTTCCCACTCTCGGAATTTCGCGCTCCCTCGGCGCTCACGGAATTGCGATGGTCTAGGATACAGCGCAAGATCGTAAACCCCGGAGTGGTAGGCAACGTGTATACACAGAGACACGCACATACACAGAGCAGGGCGAACGGATGACGGCTGCGGCGCGCGAGCGAGAGAAAGCGGATAATTCGCGAGGACGAAATTGAGAGAGAGGCAAAATCCGGAGAGACGGGAAATTGCTCAAAAAGGATAAGGCAGCGGCAGCAAGTCGCAGCGACGCCGGGAAAAACAGAGAGGACTGGAGGAGGGCAGAGATTGCCTTTAATCCGTCGAGATTTAATACGAGCGACAAATTTTCAAGCGAATTAATGGAATACAGCGCGGAGCGCGCTTTGGGATTGGCGCCGCGCAGATTATTGTATGCCGGTTTAACGGCCGGGATCTCCTCCCCCACCGTGGCATTATATCCGCCTGTCTTGAGCTCCCTCCCCTACTCCTTCCCTTATCCGATGCTGTATCTGCGAGCGCGAGCGGGAGCGGCTGTATACCCGGCGATTTTGACGATGCCATTGAATTTCAATACGCCGCTACTCTCCCGGCATTTAGTCATCCGAATTTCAAACGATCTTCAACTCTGAGCGAGAGCCACGCAAGCTCTGTAAAGTTTTAATCTGTTCCGAGGCGATTGGAGCTCGACGGAAATAATTGAATATGGATCGAATGGAGCCGAAATTACGTTTGAATGCTTAATGACGGAAAGCGCACGCGCTCGAGTTGCGAAATTGTCTGACGAACGAAATAATTGCGAGTTTTTGCCCACTGTGGCACGATAGTTACTCTCCAATCACAAACAGATGCAGCTTTCTTTTTTTTATGGATCCGTAAGAAAGTTATAGTCTTTGAACAATAAATATTTATACCTATGAAAATATGTGTTAATTAAACGAAAATAGATGAACAATCGCAATTTATCAAAACTATAAACTGATAACTTATCGCATAAATGTTATCAAAATTTTTTTTTAAACTTGATAATATCAAGTTACGTTCTGTTTCTCTTCTCAATTCAGTGTCAGCTTAGTCATTGTAGAGACTGCAGACTGCTTGTTCATTTACAATGATTTTGTTTTCAATTTTCTTTATTTTCGTTTGTTTCCCTACCGTCCAGTTGGCAGTTTTGGAAACTTCAGGTAAAAGACAGACCTATTCTTTAAACAAACTGTAAAATTGCCCAAATACGATAAAATAAAATATCTTTTAACATTCGCAGATCGTAATCAAACATCGCAACAAGCTGAATTTCTAGTGACAAACAGAAACGAGATTTGGCGAGTGGATCAAAATGGCAAAAAGCATAGATATATCACAAATGCAACTTCTATCAGCGATGTAGACTATCATTTGAGAAAAAAAATTCTTTTCTGGATTGACACTGAACGGCGTGAAATTCATTCACAACCTCTAGATGTCAATTCTACTGCATTTTCTCTGAGTTTTAAGCAACAAAGAGTTTGGGAACCACTTGCATTGTCAGTAGATTTCATTAATGATAAAGTTTACGTTGCTGATAACGCAGGAATGAAAATTGATGTATTTGAATTAGACGGGAAACATCATGGTATAGCATTAGGAACTGATTTAGTTAATCCGTTAGATATTAAGATTGATCCTTACGAAGGATTTATGTTTCTTTTGGATGGATTCAGAATCATTCGAGCAAGTATGGATGGAAGCTCACCAATCACCGTAATCAGACAAGGTATTAGCGATTTTCATGGATTGTCAATTGACGTGATAAACAAACAAATTTACTGGGCCAGAAATACCGATTTTGAGTTAATGAAAGCAGATTATTTAGGAAGAAATGTGACATCTGCAGGCACTTCTTCTTATCTCATATACACTAAATTTGCTCCTTTCAACGGAAGTATTTTCTGGGCAAGTGATTTTGTGCAGTTTAAAGCGAACTGTTGCCCTGAAAAACAAGGAGCTTCCCGCAAAACTATTTATCAGAGCAATCCAGTGCCAACGATAAAAGTTTTGCATAATTCCATTCAAAAACTAGCACCAAATCCATGTGAAAACAATAACGGCGGTTGTCAACACTTATGTATTTTAACGTCGAAAAATGATATTTCAAATAGCATCACTTACCGATGCGCCTGTAATGTTGGTTGGAAACTCGATAACAACTTACGAAATTGTTCTCAGGTAAATGATTTTTTACTGTATGCCCAGCCGACAGTTTTGAAAAGCCATTTTACTTCAAACTGCACATCAGCCTTTTGTGAAACTTATCTACCAATTAAAGTGACTGATAAAAGTAAATTTCAAGACTTTGACTATGATTATAGTGATAATTACCTTTATTTTATCGCCAACAGATTCCACTTAGATGAAATGATTTACAGAATACATCCAAATGAAAGTAAAATTGAAGTTTTTGCAAATCATAAAAATGAAAATTACCAAAGCTTAGCTTTAGACTGGATAACTAAAAACTTATATTTTACAGACTCTGTACGTGGCTCAATAAATGTAATTAGTACAAAAAATAACTTGAAAAAATTAACTTTGTTGAAAAATTTAGAAAACCCGGAAGATATAGTTGTACATCCAAACAAAGGATTTTTATTCTTTACTCAAACAAACAAAAGTACTAAATTAACTGTACTTAGCAGAATTAATTCAGATGGTTCAAACTTAATAACCTTACCGAACGTAACACTGCAAAAACCTTGCGGTTTCATGGTTGATATAAAGGATAATAGAATTTATTGGTATAGTTTCACGAAAAAATATGTTCAACATTCGAATTTAGATGGGACTGACATCAAATTTATTGATAATCCTTTAACTAAACACGTATATGCTATTGCTGCACACGAAAATTGGATTTATTTAGTGACCATCGGCAGCAATGGTATTCAGCGCTTCGATAAGGAAAGAGAAGAATCGTCAGAGTTAATCTTGCAGGATTTTGCTAATAGAATAACCAAAGTTAAAGTTTTTAGTCCTCAAACACGTAAAATAGACGAAAAACATCCATGCATTATGAACAATGGTGATTGTTTACATTTTTGTTTTGGATTTCTCGAGATTGCAAATAATTCGTGGACAAAAGTTTGTGCTAACTCTACAGAAAAAAATGTCGATAATCAAAACAAATGTTCATCTAACTCATTTTAATTTTTGTATCATAAAATTGTTAAAATAATTTAAAATTAAAAATTCTATTAAAAATAATTTAATTTATCAATTACAGGATTTTTTAGCTTGTAACAATAAGCTTAACTACGACCCCCAGCTGCCCGCTGAACCGCTTAAGTGTAGATGGGGTGAATTACGCAATAAAGTGGCATCGTTTTCTTTCCTTCCCCGCTCGTCTCGGATTTCCCCTGCACTGTAAGAAAGTCGACGGCATTCGTTTTCGGTCGAAGACTGCTGCAGTCGTGCGTTAATAACCGGAAGTAGACCGTAGACAGACAGTATCGTATGTCTCCTCGTCGGGTGTAAATGTGTATAAAATGACTTTCTGCTAGCGACGCCAGCAACCCTTAAGAAGTCCAAGCCCAAGGCGACGAGAGACTGAAAAGGGGAACAATTGACTTTTAAAGACTAATCCCGACCCCCGTACTTAAGTATTTTGGTTCGCGTGTAAGAATTACTTCGGCTCGATATTTTTAGAAGCCACCGCTGCTAGTAATTTCTTGCAGCATCGGTTTCTGTAAATGAGATTTTAGTGCTTTTACAACCTCAGAGAACACAAATAATTCAGAAAAAGAAATTTTAGTAACAAGGTATCAATGTTTACATAAAGTTGATTAATGAAACTAATTTATATTCTTTATTACGCAGGAATTTAAAAAAATATATTTCGTTGAAAATAAATTACTGCAGCACTCTAGATCCCGTTTATATAATAGCCGATAAACTAAATTCGATGTTCACGAAATTTCTTGAGCACTTCACAGTCTGATAAATTTGACAGTATTAACTCGAAATTAAATGGAAAATTCCGTCACTGTATTAATGACTGTTTCTCTAGACGAACGTTTAAGAATTTGAAAAGTAGCTAATAGAAGCACGTCTCCCTCCTAAAAGTCTCAACTTCACAATCCCTCTTCGAGCAGAATCTCTTATAAAGAAAACACTGAACAATAGTAAAAGAAAAATATTATTCTCGTGGATATTTTTAAAATTCCGGCACGCGAGCACGCACGCGTGGGTGGTTTTCCTGCGCGTTAATCCAAACTGACAGTACTCGCCGTCGTCATTTTAATTACGGAATGATGCGCTTCTGCAGTTACATCTATCGCCTATAGATACTCTTTTTAACGCCCGAAAACGCAAGCGTTCTTCTGCGTGCTATTAATAGAAGGCTTTTTACAATCATGTCGTATATTTTATTTTCAAGATAGGGAGCACCAACTCCGTGTTTCTGCCGGTGTTACTCATAGTTGGTCGACCGATGAAATCATTTGAAGGAAAAATTTTTCGGGGTGGCCGCGAGCGCGGGATAGGTTTATTTTTCCAAAGCTTATACAGAGAATCGTATAGCAGTGGGCCGTGTGGCTTTATCTGCTGTGAGAGATTAAACAGTTGAGAGAAGTTCATAATTGTGGAAAAGAAGTAAATCATGACGTTGGTCTGCGTACGCGGGAGTTAATCTAATCGTTTTTTTAAAATAGAATTATTTTGGTTTCTTGCTTATTGGCAGTTTTAGCTTATATGAACATATTTTTAGAAATCCATGAAATAATTAGTAATAATATTTTACATTTTGTTTGTTCTCAATTCATACTTTAGAAAGATCGCTCATCATTGTAATAAGAAGCTCAAATTCAATGATACTCGAATGAAAATTACATCAGCACTGAAATTAAAATCCAATCTATGCGCACTTGGTTTTAATCAGCCCCGACGAGGTTATATCGAGCGAGCGATTGGAATTTTAATTAAACAAAGTCTGCCGCTTGGCTGTTGCTGTGTGGGTGTACCGTTACTATGTAGATTCCTCAATAGAACAATCCACACTTCCCTCTCCCTCAGGCATCGATCGAAATCGACAGCAGTATGGCATTCTCGCGCTCTTCCGAATTCGTATTCGAGTCGCCTTCTCCACGGCCATATCCTAGATTTACCCCAAAAAAGAGCAACGCAAAACGAAGGAAGAACAACGCCGAAGAAGAAAACGCTGGCTCGGGCATTCTGAATTCAGTCCAGCGCGGCTGCGATCTGAATTTATTAGTTTTAATAAAACGAAACAAGTCGCCCGAATAAATATTCATAGGGTAGTGGGAGAGAGACCTTTCGGCAGGAGCGAAGAATTTCGCGAAGGGAACATCGCTCGCGAGCGGGCCATTAGCAAGATTGCTCGTAGCTTTGTGAAACGAAACTCGAATAATGTCCCACGCTCGAAAATTCCTATGTATACCCGGCTGTATGCAATGGCTCATAGGTATAGAAAGCCCGGGCAGTTCGAGCACGAATAATTTTTACGCCTCGTTGGTAGCGAGTCGTGTTTTACGTACGATCTGACTAATAGCGGATGCGCATACGTTCCCTTTATGCCTATTAGATAAATGCCTTTTTTGAATAATCGTATTTTACGACAGTTTCGGCGGCGATAGGAACCGTTTATCTTTATAAGTGGCTGTTTAATTGCTCGAAACTCCAAGTGGACTTACTTTTTTTGAAGGTAGGGTTTTCTACTTCTAAAAATCTAAAAACTCCAAAAAGAATATTAAGAGATTGATTAACGATTGCCCTTCTGGAAATTAGAAAAGTTATTTGATTGTGGAGTGCTTGAAAAATTGCAAATTGAATCCAGAAAGAAATAATTGCCCCACCCCAACTTTCGACCCTTCAAATCCATTCTTTTATCGGTGAGAAATAGCTTTTAATGATTACGGATAAAAGGTCCCGCTGGCGAATTGCACAGCGGTCGCAGCGCAAAAGGGGTTGCCCGCGTTCGATAATGTAATCAGTTTCTAACCCCGAACCCTACGAGAACGGAGAGCTCGCGATCTGACTCGCACGACAGATACACGCGAAATTATACCGGCACGTGCACATATATAAGTGAATGGGTGGAGGAATCCATTCGCATAACCTCATCCGCCTTCGAATCTCGCTTCCCTTTTTTTTTATTAAGATTAACTTTTTCCTGATTATTTTTTTTTTCTGAACTTCACGAGGATCGAGATTGGGATTTCTTTCAGATTAAATGGAACTTTCCTAAAAATAAATTAGGTTTGTTTTTAATTCCTCTCGTTTATATGGAGTATTAAATTTGTACTTTTAAATAAGTTTTTACATCAGCTGCGGAAACATTAAAATTAGAATTTCGTTAGTGTGCCGCAGAAAGAGCTGCAATAATATTATATCCCTTATTTACGAAGGTTTAAAACAACCGTCTGTGCTCCTTTTTCACTTCGAGCGTACACAGAGTTTATAATATCATACAATTTTATGAATGCCCGAACGCGAAAGATTTCACATTTTTATTGGTATACACCATCCGCACGAGTTTCACGTTACTGTTCCTTATTAATAAGGCCCTCGAGGATTTTATTGCGGCACTAAAAGGATATAAAAACCGGTTCTGGCGCGTAAAAGAAATGGCGGAAAGTCATTAAATTATTAAAAATGATATTAAAAAAGTCTACGCTGAGCAAAGAAGCAATAGCAGCGATCCTGGTCTAAAAACAGTCTTCAAACGTGCACACAGGGAGAACTGAGACTTTTTCATATTTTATTTCTGGAGCCAAGCAGATGTTAATTATATTATCGACTATAAAGTGCAGAGAAAACGAGTCGTCCGGCCGAGATGTACAAAGTGTAAAATTGCTGGGAAGTAAACTTAGAACGGCGCTGCTTACTCGATATCAGTGGCGTAAAGACTTGCGTTTAACGTTGAATTATCGATTTGCAGTTTTGAATGCGATATTTAGAGTATGAATAATAAACGTAAGTTATTTAAATTGCAATTTTCAGCTGTTTATATACGCTACATACATAAATTAGTTCCTTATTGAAATAGAACCTGTAACTGTGAGTTAAATTAAGTTGCTACATTAAAAATCAACTCAAAAAAGTACCTTTTATTTATCTTGATTGGCAATTCTACAAAAGGATGAACATATTTTATGTTTAACGTAAATTTGATTTTTAATTTAAATATTATTTCTAAATTATTTTATTCGAAAATTTAATCAGCAATCGTTTTAATTAAAAATAATTGTATCTTTCAAAATGCTACTTCTGCAAATAAAACTGAAGTTCAACGATATTATAAAGCTTACTGGATTCTGCACTGTCATGCATATGGATTGTAAAGCCATAAATAAACGCAGGCCATTAAAAAAATCATAAAATCCTCATACAATGATGCGACGAAATTACGGATTATACTTTTAGCAGGCAAACCGCGGTTAAAAAAAGTAACTCCGGACACAGTCCAAAATTTACAAGCCGAACCCGAAGCAACAACGTGTACGCCAATGCGACTGCGCGGCGAAAGGGGAAAAGGTTTCTCGTGACCATAACGAAGCCATAATCATATACTTTCAGCGACAATAATCGTTTTACGAGATGCTTGGACGCGCAATTGATACCCCGCTGCGTATGATCGTAATTATAAGTCTGGATGAGCCCTAAACAAATATGAAATATGTGAAAACACTCGGACGAAATTATTTTGATAGATTAAGCTATCAGTATAATTTCGGAAATCTGTGAATAAAGTAAGTCAATCGCTTCTACAAGGCGAGGATGAGTAAGTCGATGATTCATAAAGTTAAAAGTAGTCTCTTGACTACCTCAAGAAATCCTCGCTTTTTTACATTGAAATCAAATTATAGACACGTACAAGTTCAACTTCAAAGAGCCTTCTGATCGCCCATGCCATGAAATTTCAACTCAAAATACGTGCAAATCAATGGGCAAACAGCCTCATCACATTGCAGCACAGTCGAATCGCATTGTTACTTATTCACGCGCGACTACGAATGCAATTCACGCGGAGCGGCCATGGTTCCTGAAAATTGGAAAGAATGCCGAGACGAATAATTCAGTCTCGCTTGATTATTGGATTCCCAAAAAAAAAATCGAGGGATTGCTGCAGCGCCCATCGACGGACAAAAGAACGAAATCGCGCTCCGCCAGAGAAGCAGAAAAAATCCGATAATTAACAAAACACTTGAGGCAAAAAAAAAAAGCCCGTAAACAAGAAATGCAATGCACAAATGAAAAAATTTGCCCAAGAGCCGTCAGCAGGCACCTTCATCTCGCGCGGCAAAGCGACGATCGGTGCAGTTCCTCCGATTAATTCCCCGACAATGCATTCATCGGCCGGTCTTTTTTGCATTGCGCGAGAGCCCCTCGAATGCACTGTGTGTCTCGCTTTATTTTCTCATCGTTACGGGGCGGGCGTTTAAAAAGAGAGAGAAAGAGAGAGAGAGAGCGAGAGGCGACCAGAGTCGTTTATTGTTCGTCTCTTGGAATTGGAAATAAAACGCGCATCCCGCGAGAGAAAAGGGTGCCTCTTCGTTTGGCAGCGCTGGCACTTTGCACATTCGGGCACACGGACGTGGCACACAGGGGGCCGCTCGCCGATCAGAAAGGAATAATTCGCGTCCGTGTTTGCGCCGAGAGCGGACGGGAGAGAGGAGCCGAAAAAGGGGAGGGAGCGGAAAGAAAGACAGACGTAATGCGCGCGCGACAATTACAGAGGCAGCTTGCAGCGGCAGCAAGTGCAACTATGCGAGACGCGAGAGGGAGAGACATGCGAGCTTTCCCTCTTTCTCTAGCTTTATATGCCGCGAGGAGACAAATATACCGGCGCTTTTTTCGAGCATAGGGACGTATGCTCACACAAAGAAGGGGCCACATCGATGGCGCCGCCGCCGCTTTTCCAATCAAGCAACTTGCTGAATTTGTTTCCCCCGGAGCTTGCGCGCGTGTTTCGCAAGTTATTGATTGCCGGACCGAGAGAGAGAGTGAGAGCGAGCGAGACGGCAAGAGAGAGCGAGCGAGACGGCAAGAGAGAGCGAGAGAGAGTTACACGGGACGGGGGATAACTCCGGAGAGCTCGTTTCGTTCCGTTTCGTTTCGTTTCGCCTCGTTTCGCCGCGTTACGTTACGTTTGCTCGGCCGTGTATCTCGTCCGAGCCTGGCCTGAGGTATGCAGCCCGAGAGGGTGAGAGGAGGATATAGGGGCGGAATAATAATTACGATCGGCGCGCGCGTTTCAATGATCGGCCGTGGCAGAGCCAAAAAATAAATGCGAGCGAGAGCGCCGATTAACGCCTTTGGCGCGAGCTCCGGGCTCCTCTTTTTTTGGCCCGAGCCCCGCTGGAGTGCCCTTCTCTTTTCGACTTTTGCGATTGCTCGTAATTTGAAAATTTCTTTGCCAATGAATAATTGGAAACGATCTAAAACTCAAAAAGTTTAATTGCACTTGCAGCAGCTAGTCGAGAAGAACTGGAACGAGCTTTTGCAAAGAAAAACCTCTTTTGACGCATTAATGGCAGCGACGTAATTTACAATCGCTGAACATTCGTAATTATCTCGTGTAAGAATTACTCCTTATAACGCCGCGCCGCCTGGCAACGCTCTAAAAAAACCTCGTAAAAATGCTAAGTCCAACTACGTCCCGACTAGACATTCCGGGAATGCAACACAAAACGGGTAAAGCCATCAGCGACTCCGGTCTCTCTCCCTCCCCCGGGCTGAAATTACATAAACTAATAAAAGGATAATAAAATACAATTAAAGTCAATTATTTACATCGAGTTATAGCGATGCGCGCTCGAGCTTTTTTCCTCCAAGTGTGAAAGACGACGGCAAGAACGGCGAGTCGCGCGGCCGCGCTGCAAAATATGTACCCATATACGATAATCGAAGATCATTGCGGCTCGTCCTCGCGGCAGACGACTCGGGAGAGAGAGAAAGAGAGGCGGAGAATCTTCCCGTTAAGGAGGCCTCGAGCGGCGAGCAGGAAAGAAGCTGCAGGCTCTATAAATTTAGAGAGCGCGCTAACCCGAGCCGCCGCGGTCGTCTTTGTCATCGTCGTTTGTCGAGCATAACGAGGCTCCGCCGCCTTTTTTGCCGAGTCCTCCTCCTGTCGCTTTGAGCCGAGCCTGGCATGTGCGCGCAACCGAGTCATATCGCGAGATTTTAATGCGAGCACGCGGGGATCAGTCGGCGATTATTGGCAGGAGCCGATCGCGGAGCCCTCTTCCATTGCAGGAAACGGCGGGAGGCTTTTTACTTTCGGGAATTATTACCGCTCCGATTTTTCTTATGAATAATGTGCACCGGCCCGTAAAGGAAGAAAACTTTTCAAATAAAATTGTCATGATTTCAATTAATTGGCTAATCGCCGCTGAGCCGTGAAAGCGTTTTTCAAAAGTTTCAACGGAAAATCTGAGTGAGTTAAAATCGGGCCATTACCTTTTTCGTGGTGGGTAATTAAAAAAAAAACGTTTCTTCAGAGTTTAATAGCGCGAGCAGACCGTTTGTCCGCAGCTGGATTAGACGGCAACGATGCCGCATAATCAAGCGATCCATTCGGTTATATTTTTATTCGGATTATTTTGATTTTCCTCTTTGTTGGCAGTACTTGGTGAAGCTTAATTTGTAAAAGCGACCAATAAATACGCATGTAGAGGATAATTGACTGCTCTCCAATCAGCGCAATTAGCACGATGAACTGGGCCAATAATTACTGCGCTCTTATATGTTTGTGCCACGCACTGAGTTAATTGTTTGAAAGAAAGTAACGCCCGACGATTAAGCAAATAAATCGCGTAAGGGTATGAATTTTTAGTTTTCAATTAAATTGCACTGCCAGCGATTCACATTAACTGTCGCCCCTCTTTATTTACTGCACGTAAATGTTTGCACTGAAAATTCTATTACATCTCTTCTTGATGAATTGATTTGCTTCGCCATAATAATGCAAAATTTAAAGCGACTGAAATCCTTTATATTCCAGCCTTTTTATTTTCTTTCCAATTATATTAATCTTTACGTTAAATTCTTTTCGGCTTCTCCCCCGCCGGTTACGCAACTCCGATCTCCGGAAATACAGGCAAAGGACCATTCCCAGGGCTCTTCCTGCAAAAAGCAAATTTATTCGGACAGTCGGGGGGACTAGAACAAACATCATCTTCTTTATAGCACCTTTAATATCTTCGAAAATCGGCTTCTACAAATATGCAAAGGGAATAACTCCGTCGCAATAAATATAAACCGAGGGGCTCCCATGGGAGCAGCGAAAGAAGCGATTCGCGATCGATCATAATTTCGTTTTTTCCTTAGTGCCGGGAGAGCGCAGCTCTCGGCCGCGGATCAAAGAGATTCCCCGGAGCTGGTCCCTTTGTCGGCGGCTGGCGCGCGAGCCCAGCGGCCCATAACGATATGACGGACCGCGTAATATTTTATGTATAAGCGCGCGCCGCGTCGTTCGCGCGTTCTTAGCCCGATCTCCTCCTCTCCTGCTTCTTTGGCTCTCGCTTTCTTTCTCCCTTGGCTTCGCAGCGCTGTCCTTTGCCGGCCGCTAAGGATTCCCCGACGGGATGTAAATCAAACGGTAGCGCGCGAGATGACGTTTCGGCCTGATGTAACGATTGGGCCTTGGATTCGGCGTTCTTTTATGCGGATTGCCGTTATTGGGATTTTTGGGAATCGTTGTCGCTGGAAATCGCTCCCCCTTATTGAATTATAACGTAATTTATTGCACAAGCCACTAATACAAATTGAAATTAAAATTTGTAAATAATAAAATGTTTTGTGAACCATTAATATTTAAAAGCTCTTAAACCTGCCTGTTTTTACCGGCATTCATTTTAACTGCGCACTTAATACTCCGATTCTTATAGCTAAGGTCTTGTTTTTGATAAGAATAACGTACAAACATGATGCACGTCTCTACATTGTAAAGTGAATTTCGAGCTATCTCGCGATGATCAGAATTTCGTACTTGAAAAAAATTTGCAAATTTTCAGTGCATGTTTTCAGGTCGTAAAGCAGTAATAAAGTTATCCAGAATAGTTATTTACAACATGATGATAAAACCATCCTATTTCGCGCGCTATATTTAAATCCGAAACTAAAAGAAAATTGAATTTTTCAAAATTGCCGACATCTCCATTTTGAATATCGACCTCGACTCCCGCAGCCCAAGAGCAGAAGCTTTCCGCGCCGCGCAAAATGGGAAGCAAAGCAGCGACGACAGGCAGCACAAGCTTGCATGGATAAACGAAGAAGCCGGGACGTATAGGACGCGAGACAAGCGGTCCGGACATTCCTGCGGGGCATCGCGATATAATATACGAGCTCGGCTGCCGCTCGCGGTCGGCTTTTCTCGCGCGCGACAAAGGCCTCCCAACTGACAAACGGGCTGCACCCGGGGAGGGGGGAGGAGAGCCGAGCCGCGGCATATTAGGACGGTATGCGAGCACGTCCAGTTTTGCGCCTGTGTGTATAAACGTCCGAGGCAAGCCGCGCGCTCGATGCACCGGCTCCTGCGTCCTGGGTGACGTACAAGGATGGACGGACGGCTGCTTATGCGGGAAATGCAGTCGCTCCTCGATGCTGCGTTGCCGGGGATGCGAAGATAATTGACAATGAAAATGGCTGCATTTTTTTATGTCGGACGCTTGTCGGCAATTTAATCGCGCTCGCATTTCGATCCTATCTCCCCAACAATGCATGCAAGGCTTTACTTTTTAACATTCGCATTATACGAGATAAACGCCTTTCATTCGAAATGGGAGAATATTTTTAATTAGTGAAAAATTCTGGGTCAAAGCAATACCATTAAATCCATAAGAGCCTAAATAAACAACCGGCGGCCCCCATAAAAATAAATTACCGGGGCATAATAATTTTCAATAAACGGCCCATTTTCCCTTCGAGCCGTCCCTAAAATAGAATTATCTTAATTAACTGTCAAAGGGCCGATAAGCGGCTCGCTTTATCGATCATCGACTCGGCTCGGCTTGGCGAGAAACTAAATTTCAGCCGATCGTGGAAGAAAGAGACCAAGACGAACGTAGTGCATGTATCCCTTTGGGCAGTTACCGGCGAGAGGAGAGACTGAAGCGATAGCATTGAAGAGTCCAGCCCGCGGGGCACTTCCTTTTAAAGGGTGCGTTAAAGCACGTCAAGGTGTCTAGCACGCGTCCGCTCCGACCAAGAGATCTCTTCGCAAATTCGACAGCTTCTCTCTCTTTCGCTCGAACTCGCCTTGCCTCTTCGGCTCGCCAGTTCTTTTTAAGTGTTTTTCTCGCTCTCTCTCTCTCTCTGCCGCCCTTACTTTCGTTTTAACGCGGACTTTACTGCTAAATAGACAAATTTCCTCCGAAATGTTTAATAAACTTTTTCGCTAAACTTTGGATAAAACGGGCTTTCATTAAAAGGCCGTGTGTCGAAGCCCTCCGTGACTCGCAGCCGCCTTAAGCATACAACGCCGCTCGCTTGCGGCACGGCTAAAAACGGATCGCGCCCATGCATTTCCGTCAGTCTTTATCTCTCTCCCCTTCTCCGAGCCTTAGCGGGCGCAATTCTTTTTCCTCGCACTCAGTCTCTTGGCGCGAAGCGATCGCGCGCATAAATCTCCCCCCCGGGAGGATCGAACTCGATCTCCGGATCGATTCGTTATGGATGAGGGACAGAACGGAGACCCACTTAAGCGTTGTGTGCACTTGTGCAGCAGCGGCCGCGGGGCAGAGGAAAAAACTCGAGTTCCGTCTTCGATCGAGCTCGACCGATATAAAGCGCGCGCGCACGATTGTTTTTGCGCCACCTCGCGTGCGCTCGCCGCCGCCGTCGCCGCCGCCGCCGCACATGTGCCGCTCTGCAGCCGCAGCTTGGCCTTGAACTTGACTTGCCCCCCCGACGATCGGCTGCCAGCCTACCCGAGAGCACCGAGGCCAAGTCCGGTTGGGCGCCGATGCTTTCGAGGGTTGGAGGTGAAGAGCGACGTTGATTAGCTCGTGCGTCGATTTCGAGAGCTCGTATTTATGGAGAGCTTGAGTATCGGAATAGCTTCGCGGAAAAGCTGATGCGGCAAAAAAAAAAACGTTCATTCGTGTGCCGACAATCGAACACATTGTTATCGGCACTCGGTGACAAAAAGAAATGAAATTATCAATTCCGATAAATTTATTCGTGAATATATTCGCCGACAATGCGCATTTCGCAGCTGTTTGACAGCATTTACAAGTGAAATCAGTTCCTTAATAAACGTCTCGACCCAATAACTTTTTCCGACATTACACAACTTAATACTCTCCCAATCGAAGCATAAAATCATCCACTTAAAATATCTCACAGGCCGGCACTCCGATTAGATCGGCGCGAGGGGCTCACGTGCACTCGCGGCTGTCAGCATTCCGCCAAATAAAGTTCTTAAATTCCGAGGCGCGCGTCGCGCTATGAATATTAAAACATTCAAATACAAAGCCCTTTCGGCCGGCGCGGAAACCACAAAAAACGCATCGACAAGCAAATTGCCACGAGGAGTCCCCGGCGTAGGCAAAAAAGCGCGCCAAGAGCGATGCGAAAAATGATAGGAGCCACGGGGCCGGAGGAAAAAAAGGCAGCACGCTGTATCGGTGACACCTGTTAACGCGCGCGCGCGAATGCGAAATCGTCGCGCAAACTCCAAGGATGCGTGTCGGGAATGATGAGAGAGAGGCGCGCGTGTCTCTGCGAATATGCATTATAATCGAATTTTGGCGCGCCGGTATGTCCGAGCAAAAACCGCGAACGTGCGATTTTTCGATTAAAACGCCACGCATTTTATACCTCGCGGATCTTTGGTAATATTCGACGTTTCATTCTTATCAATGAAGATCAGCAAATATTACCTTAAGATTTGCGATTATAAATCGAATAAAAGTACATCGAAAAGTGCTCTGGATACATCAATCTCCCGCTACATCCGAAAAAAAGAATCCGAGAGGAAAAGAGCCGTGACAACAGAGAGAATCTGGACAAATGCCCCTCTATAAAGCGCTGACGAAAGCGCACAAAGAAGGAGTTTTCTGCCGGCGAGACTTGACAAACGTCGCTCATGTAGCCGACACTATCGTTCAATTTGCCGTCCATCGGCGTCCCGTCAAGCGGCGCAGCGGCCGAGCTGCGCAGGTGTGCGATTATCGCGAGAGAGGAGCTGCGCGACGGTCGGTGCAGCGGAGGGCTCTGCAATCGTCATCGGCATGGGTCCGGGACGCGGCGCAGCCGCCGATCTTGATACTTCGCCCGGCGCGATCGCATCCGCGTCGCCGGGAATGCGGAGAGCCGCTGCTGCTGCACGCGCCGCGGGCACTCATTAGAAAAATTAATGGTAAGCTCGCCAAGCGGCTAAGGGCCTTATCTGATTCTTCCGGACGACTTTGGGAATTGTTTTTCGGCTCGGATTTTCGAGCCTCTCGATCCTAAAGAGCGCGTTTTATTTGTGCCAAATTTTTAATTTTCGAAAGGGCAGCTTTAAGCATTACAATTTACTAACTTTTTTAAACAATAATTTAGCCTAATTTATGCTATACAGAAATACAGTTTTGACAGTTGCTTCGGTTGAAGTGTAATTTATTGCTGGCGATGGCCCTAAAAATTTGTACCCATTGCCGGCATGGCTCTAAAATGTTAGTTATTTGTGCAGCGATGCCTTGAGCTGCAGTGAAGCTTGACCTTTCCGCAAGGATTCCACCTGCTTGCACCTGATCGGGCTCGCGCTCACTGAAGCATCCAAAAAAAGCAAGGCAGCCTAGAATCGACCGGCCGGGAAGCTACTGACCGAGAGGAAGAGGACCCGGGCCTCGCAGGCAAATCGCGAGCGAGAATCTCTGGCAGAAGCAGGCATAGCGTATAAGAAAACCGAGAAAGGAGCCGGAGGAGAGCGAGATAGGCCGGTCCAAAAGACGGAGGAATCGCAAGGCAGCAGCAGCGGCAGCGGAGCAGCAGCTTCTGCTGCCGGGCGAGATAATGAGACGGCCCCCAACTCTCGGGGGTGGCTCCGAGTAGGCTCCGGTTCTCGAGATAAGATTGGCCCTCGAAGCGGGCAGCAGGATGGATTTCTTCTAACCCGTGTGTGCAACCGCAGAAGCTCGCGCGACGGCATGGGAACAAGAAGAAGAAGCAGCGGCGGCGGCGGGAGCAGAAGGAGACGTGCAAACTGTAACAAATCCAGCTTTCACCCGGCCGGACAGGGGAGAGAATTTATGGCGAGCGGCGAAAAGAAGGAATAGTCCTGATTCCTCTCTCGCGAGCGCGTTTATATGCGCGAGGACTCACTCGCGCCGATCGCCGAGAGATATCCTAGTGTGACGCCGACCTTCGTGCGCGCGACTCTCGCGGATGCTCGCGATTCCCGAAGGTGAGCCGTAGGAGACGGACACTTGTCGCCAGAGGCTCGCCAGAGAGAGAAAGAGAGGGAGGCTTTTAAGAGAGAAGGACTGGCGTACGTCGCTCCGGAGTGACGAGTCATTCTCGCAAACGGTTGTCCGCAGTTACAATGCTAGAGCTAACATAGAGATATCCCGCTTGAAGCTGCGAGCTTTTCTCTCGGGCCTTTGACGAGAAAAATATGAAGAATGCGGATTATGGAAAAAAATTATTTTTCATTAGTTTATAAATTACCTTCTAATGAAAGGTTGGCGATTATAAAATACATTTTTCTATCAGTCTAAAAGCTGTAAATGTAATTTCTTGCGGAACAACTAGCGTGCAATAGCTCATTTTTATGCAATAATTTATATGGTAATTAATTAAAAAGTTTAATTGCGTACTAAATCTATTCTTTCTAACAAAGAAAATTTGAAATTTGAACTTTGGTTCACCTGCATTCTTCCCGTGTATTCAGAGCGCTTTTTATCTCTATTTTCGCATCTCCAGAAATCCTTGGTTACAGTATCTAACTTAAAGTTTACAACCGCTTATAAATTTTTACAAATTTTCAAAATACTCGGACCCGGGACAGTAACATAAATCCCGCTAAAATTTATACATTCGACTTTCCTCTCTCAGCGACCCTCCCGCGATAAAACTGATTTTTATTGGAGAAATATATTTCTAATCCTCGAGTTCGCGCGACGCCGCCTCTATAAAAGCCCATAATCGTTATTGCTTTGAATTATTACTTATATTAATAATTCCCTCGGGGTAATTTATTAGTAAAAGCACCTGAGGCGCACGATAAATCAGGCCGCGCGGCGGCGGCGGCGGCAGCGGCGGAGGCGCGGCCACTCTTAAAAAGCCATTACCATTTGCTTGGAGAAAAATAGCCGGCGCGCGCGGCGACGTCTTCATCTCTCGCTTTCTCTCTATCCTTTTCATTCGAGGAGCACGCAAGCCGCCTCTCTCTCTCTCTGTCTCTCTCGCTCTTTCTCTCGGTCTTCGCCTTTCCGCGCACGGCGTGAATTATGGCGGCGCACCACCAAGTGAACCGTCAAATCACGCCCCTCCTAGCAGGTCGCTGCTGGTATTTACCTGCTGAAGTCAACCGGGTGGAAATGCTCCTGAGGATGAAAGCGACGCTCCTCAGGGGAGACGCGTCAGTTTCGTGGCAAGCCCTTTTATTTTGTCTTATTTTCCAGCTCTTTTACTTTGATTCAGAAGGGATTCGAAGAAAGTAAATCGCAAACTTTTGATTATTGTATTGAAAGAACCGAGGCAACCAAATATTCTTGAATTATGCACTTAATTCGACTTGTGATAAAAAATGAAGCACCCTAATCCAATTATACGCTCAATCTTTACTGCCCGAGATTCGGTTTTATCTCGAAAATTAATTATCGCTCGAAAAGTGATACTAATCCAGTCGAAAGCCCAGTAAATAAGTTCTTCTGAAAGTAAAGTTCTCCGGGGATATATTCCATAGGCTGCAGGCTCATATACCTTTTCCGTGGCCGGAGGCAAAGGCAGGTATATAGTAGGATATACAAGAGTGAGAGTGAGGGACGAGTTCACTATGTTAATGGGTTCCGCCCTTGTTATGGAATTATCATTAAGAGGGCCCGTATTGCGAGGCGAGGCGAGACGAGCGCTCGTATACATCAACTCTCTCTCCTCTTCATCCTCACGGATAAGTGCCGGGCCAATTATAATAAATATCAATTAGGGCGCGCAAGCACGGACACTGCGCTATGAGCCCACCTTTAATACCGTGCGGCCAATCGGACCTGCCCCTCCTCCTCCGCCTCCTTCGTCGGCCAACACCTTTCCGTTTCACGCGCCCGTCGGATTGTGCATCGGTTATGTATAGCTTGGCTTGACGCTTGCGGATACACGGAGCTTCTCGTCACAAGTGAATCTCATTCAAAATCATTCTTTTTTTTCTTTAAAAATTTCTTTAAAAACATTTCAACTATATTAGTTTTTTAATAACTGAGAAAACGGTTCAGCTTAATAAGTTGACAAACATTTTAAAAATTCAATTCAAGGATTAGTGTGTAATTGAGACTAATCAGGGGAATGACAGACCTCTGGATAAGCGATTTGGATGAAAATTTGAAAATTATTGTCTAGTACTGAATAATGAAGCATATACCTTTAGTTTGATCTCATGAGCTTTCATTCAACCGGTACAACTAAAAGCATTATCATTGCTCATATAAGCAATACATGTATACTTGCTATATGTTAACAAAATATACTTAATCTCCTAAATAAAGCGCTATGAGATCAAACTAAATGTAGTATGTTTCATTATTTGTTACTAGAAAACAAAGTTCAAAGTAAAAAGGTTAGTGAAAAACATTTCAAAATAAATATTTTATCTTAAAAATGAATATTTAAAAAGTTTATGAACAACTGATTTACTACTATAAGTCAGTCCCAGCTGAATAAACTGAATAAAGTTATAAAACAGATTTGAAAATGAGAAATTTGAATTTTCATATTTTCACATCGTACGAAAAGTTCCATATACTCAAGTTAGTCAATACACACAGTCTTTCGTATTCGCTTATCTTCTTCGTTCTTTGCGACGACAGCGGCAGAAGGGGAGCTTCTTCTCCTCCTGCTGCGGCTGCCGCTGCTATTGCTGCTGCGGGACCTTTTCTCTGTCTCTCTGATGAACGTCGATGCCGGTGAATTTTAATGGTGCCTGTGACACATACACACGCGCGCGCGACTCGCTATAGACTATAAAAATCGCCGATGTTGGGCCAAAAAATGCCCCCACGAGCCTGGAAAAAACCGGTTCTTTATCGCGGCCATTATGCGCGCCCCGCAAGCGCGAATTCGCGGCTCTGAATCTTTGTGCAGTGCCGCTCGATGGCAATTTTTGCCATATTCTACCGAATTTTAAATCCGTAAACGAGCGAGTCTTTGGCGATTATTGTACCAGAAAAATTCAATGTTTTTCTGATGCAAAATTTCACTTATCATTATAAAAATGTAAAATTATTAATATAGCAGCCCAGTAAAAATCTAAAATACCACAATTTTAAACCAATTTTACATTCACGAGTCTTATCACACTTCAATCCCTGCCATCTTGAGAATAATAAATTCGTTGAGCGATTCTTACGAATTTATATACATAAACAACGAGTTAATTGCATTTCGCATCCACTTGCGAAATTTTATACCCTGATGCACAAACGAATACATTCCCATTCTCTTAAAGAGCCACCGTTGGCATTTTTGAAAAAGGTTTTTCTCGATCGAAAATGACGATCTCTAAGACGCAGAAATGAAATTGCATTTTCTATATCTCTAGACATAGTCCAATTAGAGCTTCAGACTGGATTAGTAATCAAAATAATAAGAAAGTCGATAAGTTATCGATACTCAAATTGTATTAATTTGATTAAGCGATAAATTCGTAGCGAGTTCTATTACCCACGGTAGTAGTAAAAAAACTAGTAACGAGTTTTAGTGTCCATAAATGCTTCTGAAGTAGTTTGGTTTAAAATCGCGATTAGAATTTACAGCTTGAATTGATTATAACCATCTCGTCATCTTATAAATTCGTTAAAAATACAAATGATCTCTCCATTAATAATATCATCGAGGCTCGTGATTCCACTTTAGATTTATGCAGAGTATTCAAATGGTCGTTTCAACTCTTTCAATATTCGTCCATTTCAATTTCTGATTCCCCAGCTGAGAATAGAAAAGAGCACTTTCAAAAGCAAAGTAATACGCTGGATCACGTCCGCATATAACCGTAATTTATATCGGGAAAAGATCCAGAAAGAGAGGAAAGACTTGCGTAGCCGAAGGACAAGGAAGACAGGTATAGCCGGGCCCCATCGGATCCTGCTATATACACTCCGGGGTCGCCTTTTTTCGACGGAAGAAGCTCGCTCGATCAGAAGAAGAAGGTGCTCGCGTAATCGTGACGACGCAACTAAATGTTCATAACGCCATAATAGGCGCGAGGGAAGAAACTGCCTCTCTTCCGTTATGGTTCAAATGCTTCTTCTCGGCTCGGAGCTGCGTAATCGGCGCGAGTTTCCTGGTAATCGCTCGCTCATCGGTATGTATAATCGTCAAAAGTGCAGAAGATGAGGCCAATCGAGAGTTTTGCGCGTTATGCGTTTAGATGCAGGAAGAGGAGACTAGGCTAGGCCTTGTACCGAGAAATATCCTCGAGTGCTGGACACGACGGGAATATCGATATATGGGGGAATTCCAGGAGAGGCAAGAAGTCACCGATCGACTCTCGCGGTATGAGGAAGTGCGACTGCTCACTGTTTCTGTGAGCCTTATTCCATTCGAACAAACGCTCAATAAAGCATCGAGAGGTTACGACATTAAATCGTAACAGTTCTTTTATTAACAAAATTAACGCTTATTAAATAAAGTACTGGTATGAATGCGCAAAGTCGCGGATAATTTACTTAATGTTTGATTACTTATCGTAACCACTATCATCCACGCATCTTCAGTGCAGAAAGTGAAATCTGAAGCCCATAATCCTCCGGAGAAGACAAAAAAAGCCATAAGAACCTTCACATAAAACCTAAATTATAGGCGAGATTCGATGCTTGAGCCTTTACGGCTAAGACCGAAAATAGTAGCATCTCACCGCTGCGTTTTTGACAATCAGATAAAGCCGCGCTGCTCTCATTGTTTCCATCGGGCGTTTGATCATCACCGACTCTATAACTTTATAATCGGCTGGAGCTGGCGTCAAAAAGAGCTACGCGGCCATAATAAACGGCCGATATCGATCTCCGCGGCAAAGCGCCGCTTCTCGGTCCTCCCGAACTTTTTAATAACCTCCGCCCGAAAAGAAAAAAGCGAGCCGTAAAGAATAGGCTGACCGAGGATTTCCGGTCGCACGATCGTAACGGTCAAAATAATTAATGTCCGTCCGAGCGCAAGTCTCTATCCTTTCTACGCGTGCTGCTCGTCTGCCTGGCTGCGAGGCTGTGCAGTCGTAACTTTTGTATCGTATGACTCGTGGTGAAAATCAACGTGAAATTGTGGGCTCCGGCTTATATAGGGGCCCTCTCTCTCTCTCTCTCTCTCTCTCTCTCTCTCTCTTTCTCTCTCGCTTTGGCGCGAGGTGTATAACGATCGGATATGCGCGCGCCGTGAGTATCAGATAACGCCGAGGTCTCTTGAATTATAATCTATTCGCACATGCGTCCGCTCGCGCGAAACCCGTTTCATAAAGCTATGAAAGTACGACGACGACACCCACGTTTTCCAAGAAAGCCGCAGTCTCGATGTCCATATAGCGATGTCAATGAAACGCCTTTTTCGCTGTACTTGCACACGGAGGCAGTGGTCGCTAGTTGACGCGCGGACGGACGTTTTTTTTTTGGCCTTTTTGCGCGAGGGGACTGTCGGTTTAAGTTGTAAAGCTCGTGTAACGATTTATACTCGATATTGATTGCGATTTAATTTCCCGGAGCTTGCCGAGGCGTGGCTCTCTGCGCATGAGCGATTTTCCATGCTTTCTCGGAAATTAATTAGAAAACCAGTAAATGTCGTTTATAGAAGATAATTACAGCAATCGTTTTTGTAAGTGATGCTAATTTGCGAATACCGCTTTTTATTTCAATATCGATTTACTTTGAAAATCTGTAACAAGTTAATTTTTTCGAATTTTTCAATTGTTTTCCCTCTTAGATAAGCGTATTATCTTGCTTCGTTCAAAATCCAATGTTCACGCGCAGTCGTAATGACGGAAATAGATGTATCTAAAAGGTATAACTCTAATGCGCGACAAAGAAAGTCAAGTATGTGCTGCTGTAATCTTTTATGCAATCGATGCTATCTCACCTGGCAGTGAAACTGCTCATGCAGAATGACGTCAATCGAGTTGAGTGATTGACTGTCATCTCTGCTGCATATCAACAATGGTACGTTGATCCCGAGAAAGTGTTATATTTATAGTTATGCAATCGAAGAGTATTTAAAAATACGAATGATTAAAATGTTTTATATGTATTTATAAATTATATTATAATATTTAAAAAACCCGTTTTGTAAAGAAACGTATATAAAAAAATGTTAACAGGAAGAATTATATATTTCTTCCTAAAATTGGTAAAAAAAAGTCCGGTCAGATGAAAGTTTAAGAGAATTATGACCGAAATGAAATATATAACTTCCGAAAGCATTGCAAGAAAAAAATTTAACTTTCAAATGTTTCCAATATCTTTAAATCATAGCCGCATGTTTACTTGAAAAACCATTTCGGAAAACTCATTGGGAAACAAGGCGAACCACAAGAAAAAAATTTAGAAAGTCGAGCCCAAATGCCTCAGACCTATGTAGCAAAAACAAGCCGCTTCAGAAACCCTTTGCTTCTCCGAAAATCTTCGAAAGCTACTCGAAATGGGTCAGTGATGTTCGAAAAATTTGACAAATGGTTAAAATTCAAGCCAAAAGTCAGTGGATCAGTAGGAGTACGTCCTTGGAGCTCCTCTTATGAAAGTGTCCAGTTATTTTTTTTTTATACACGCTGGGCCCGCTCGTAAATAATCTTACAAACGAGACTGGAGAAAGGGAAGATGGACAAGGACGAGGAGTGCAGCCGCTGCAGGTATATACGCGGCTGGGTGAAAGTGGACGAAGCGGCGCAGCGGAGGTAGAGAGGAAGCCACCTGCCGCGCCCCGTCAATTAGAGTCGCACCCGCATATATGTGTTAATATGGGGAGAGGTGTGGGTGCGTCGATGTGTTAATAATGCGATGCCGCGTGCGTGGGCCAGAGAGCATTTGAAATCGTGACTTCATTCCTTACGGAAAGAAAGATTTAAGACTTATACCTGCCAACGGATTTATTTAGAAAAAAATTTGTTGAGGATAATTCTGAAATTTTGTTGATTAATCTCGCTGCAATATAGTTTTTTCTTCTGCAAGAAAAATAAAAGAAATTCTTAAACACATAATATCGCTAATATTCGTTCCCTTAGATAAACGTTTCCATTACGAGCTACGTAATCTCTGAAAGTTCTAAAAAATACGGCCAAACAAAACTTGCATTTACGAATAATTAACGCGCATAAAAATCCCAAAACCATTTCCATTCCAGGCCATACAGAGGGTCCGTGAAAAAAGAAAGTTCTCTCTCCGCGCCTATCGCATTCCGAAATCAAAATAAAGCGAAAGGAAGGAAAGCGCGCGGCCCGAAAAGAAATGGAGCGCGCGCGGAAAAGAAACGAGAACGAAGGAAGACGAATCCCGGAGAGACAGAGAAAAACGAAAGGAAGGAAGGAAGCCCGCGCCACTGCCGCTGCAGCCAGAGATAGAAGGAAGGAAATTTCGCGATTCGCGAGAAAAGAGGAGGGCAGCGAAGTAGGGAGGCAGGAAAAATGGCAGCAGCGCATCATCCTTTATTCAGCCGGTTCTTTCAGCGCGCTCCGCGTCTTTCAATGAATACTAAAACTTTTCTGAATGCAAGGCCGCGCCCTCCGATATTAGTTATACTTAATTCAAGACACAAGACTGCGGCCCGGGGAGGCAAGTTCAAAGGTTAGCTTCAAGCTTAAATGGCGCACTGCCAGACGGCCGGCCATTATGTCCGATTCTTATTTCAATCCATCGCGCGCGCCCAACTTATATTTTCATCAGGCTTTCAGCAAAAACGCGCGCCTCCTTTCTCCGACTGAAAGCAAAGCCCCCCTGTTCGCCTCATTTTTTTAAAAACTCGAATTAATTAGCCTCTCCCTCCATTGACCAGCAGCGCATCTAATTAAACCGAGTGATTATTTAACGCGATCATTAAGTATAACCCATTTCTCGCCTCGATTTCCCCACGCTAAAACAATCCGGCAGAGTCGTTTCCGCCTAAGGCGCAAATTCCCGGTGTGCCGGCGCTCTCGCGGAAGCGGGCCGCAGCTGCGCGCAGTGCATCTCTCGCTCGGCGGCATAAAACAATGCAAAGACCGCGTAAAATACAGCGGCCGCTCTCGGCGGAGCGGCAAAAAAGCGCGACGCGGAGGATAAGAATCCGGAAGCCCCCTGGAATCCGTATGAATAACGCGGGCATTAGCTCGCCTCCCACCCTCCGAGATAATTGCATAATAATCTCGGCGCTAAATTAAGCCGGCGGCGCCCGGGCTCGGGCTTGATGCATTGGACCATTGGAGCTGATTCCGGGGGGGCGTATAACGCGCCTCGCCGCCTCCATTTCGCGGCAATTTAAACTTTACTGCAAAACATGACAAGGATCCGGCGACGCCCTCGCCATCTTAGGAGCAGCTCCGAGGGGCCACTCACTCTCTCGTCCCCCCCCCCCCCCCGGGCCGCTCGCGGCATTTAGCGTTCATTAAATAAACGTCTTTCCGTCCCGCTCGCCCTCGAGCGAGGCGTCACTCACACGTTCCCAAAGTTTAATTGATCAATGATAAAGTTTATCGATCATTTCGAATTCATTTAACTTTGCCAAGCCGCCCGCGCTCGGCTCCGCTCTCCAGCCGCGCCACGTGTACATGCCTGCGTTTCTCGGAGGTATGTGCCGCCTCTGCTGCGTCGCTCTGCTGGAGGAGCACCTCCGGCGCGTATAAGCCGAGCGAGCAAGAAGAGGAGAACAAACTCATTTGTACCCGCGCGAGTACGCGTATCGAGACGCTGTTGCGCGCCACTGTTTGCACTGTTGCGCCTCCCCGCGGCTCTCTCCGCGATAATGAAAAGAAAACATTTGCGTATATTTTTCGAGCCTCGTTTCGAGCCGGCCGACACGCCTCCTCGAGCGGCTTGATAAGCAAAACCAGCCTTGATTAATTCGAATATCCTCATAATTGAAATCAGACGCTCGGCCCGCGCCCCCGCTAGCGAGCTACTCCGACGTTATTACTCCCTTCGAGCCGGAGCACGCGATGCCGAAGTGCATGTCGGCTCTAATTCGCCTTTACGTCTCCATCGCGCCCTCGCGAACGCGCGGCTTTGTCCCTGTGTGCGTAAATAGGAGCCCGCCGGCGTCTCTCTGTACGAGCAGCTATGCCCAGCTGTCACGCATGCATTTCCATACAGTAGCGAGGGTACGTACACAAGGTGCGAGGCTGCCTCTTTATAGGACCCGGCGTGGGTGGAAGGTGTTTGTCGCTTCGTTTTTATCCGAAAAAAAAAAGAACAGTGCTCTCGGTCGCGCCGCCGAGCGAACAATACCGAGGAGGTCCTCGAAGCAAGGACTCTCGCCCTTCGTCGGCGGGGTTGGGCGCAAAGTTGGCGCACACGCGCGGAAGCAGAGCCCGGAAGCGGCGGCGGAACGAAGGAAGGAACGAAGGAAGGAACGAGCGACGGCGGACCGCGCAAAGTCCCGTGAATTAGGGAAGCGCTCGCTCGCCACGGTTAAATATACACTCCTCCTCCGGCTCCTCTCGCGCTAATAATGTATGTAGGCAGCGTAAGTTAACGTTTGCGCGTAAGCGAGACGGTAACGTATGTCCCACGACTCGGTGGTCGCCCGTATAACAGATAACTCACAAAGGCACTAAAGTAGGTAATAAAGCTAGGATGTACCCAGAGAGCGAGAGCGCGACGCGACGAATAACAATTTTCCCGCGGGAAAAATATGCCATAGACAATATATAAACCGTACATGTTAAGCGACATTTTTTTCTCTCGGCCCGCGACACAGAGTGCTTTGTAACAGGCCACTGTCCCCGGGAAAATGGCTCCTTGAATGTCAATTATATCGAGGTGGGAAAATAAAAGCACCGCTTGATTATTACGGCGTGCGTTTCGAATGTATCCTCTGACAAGGATGTTTTATCGTGCGGCTACCTTGTCGTAATCTTTTCAATGAGCGTCTGGAGGAAGTGACTGACAAAAATTGGTTATCGCTTTGTAAACTTGCTTACCTCAAAAAGTATTAATTGGACTAGGCTGACCTCAAAATTAGCATTTTTTCGATAAAATTTTTTATCTAGAAAAAGATTCAGTACTTCCCCTTTCGGTAAATGCAATAAAAAACTACTTTACACTGTAAATACCGACGAAACAAATGACTTGGATAAAAAAATCATCTTCATTAAACATCTGCATTAGTCGACAAAGTAGCTTTATTTATTTACTTAGTTTTTGCAGTTTGCCCGACGCCGATCTCGTCATTATAAAATTAAGCCATTAATCCGAATCAATTATTGCCGATCGATTCCCGTATTTATAGCCCGTGAGCGCTTTATGTACTCGCTAAACGTCTAAATTAATCCACTCCCTTACGTTACATTACAAAATTAAGAAGCGTCCGGTCGCGCGACAGAAAAAGCAGCGAGATATACGAGGTCCCTTCGCTCGTTATAAAATCCGCGCACGAGCGCGAAATTGATCGCCTCTTCCTCTCGCATAAAACTCGGCATCGTCATATACGCCGATCGAACTCCATATATCCGTCGGCGTTTTTTTCGGCCGCTCGGCGAAATAAAATTTTCGACGCGACGCGAGGAAAGAAAGAGAGGAAGGAGGGGGAGATGCGAATCGAGGGACTACGAAGCGATTCGCGATGTCGGACATACGTTATTCGAGCGATCGGAGAGCCTGAAACCCGCCGATATCGCCGCGCGCTTTGGTATGTACGAGTGCGTCCGAGGCCTCTGGCAATTATATGCATTTTATAGCGGTACGCTGTTATTCGGTGACACGCAAGTAACTGCTTGTTTCTCCGTGACTTTAATTTTTTATCTCCTCGGGCGCGCTCTCTGCTTTTTTACGCATTCCGGTTAAATATCTTCGCGCTGATTTCGCGCGCGCGGCCGTGTCGTGTACTCCATATTAAATCGGCCTTTAATTTCTTGTACGAGGAGGCGCGCTTGAAAAATACTTTGGATAGTGATTTGTTCGTTAAGCCGGAATTACGAGGCATTCGCTTCGACGAGGCGTAAATCTCGTTATGAAAGAAACAATTAAGGGAAATTCTGGTTATTTGAAAAAGAGGTTTTATCTCGACCACTAATCACGGGAAAATTTATGGCCACCTCGGACTCGACGAAAATCTTTTTCACGTTATATTGTAACGTCCAGTCAGAATTTAAAATGCTCAGAGTTATTTTTCAATTTTTAAAGAAGAAAAGTCCCGACTGTTATTGCAGAAGATGCAATTAAGTATTATTAGAAAATATTTAAATTACAAAAAATGTTAATCGCCCGTTTATTGAAAAATATTTTTCTTCCGAAGTAGTCAACAAAATTAATGAATTTCTATTTGTACCGCAATGAAATATAATGCATTGTTCTGCCGCATTTCTAAAATAAATCGTTACGATACAATAATTTCCTTAATTACACAATCTACGTGCTCGAGCAAACAATGCTATATATTTTTCAGTGTGTCCCTTTACATACTTCCGACCGCATACTTTCCCTTCCTCTAAATATATGCATAAATTTCGGCATTATCAGAAAGCCATTGAAATGATAAATATCGAAACGCATAAATTATGCATATACCAATGCACGCTAAATTTCGGAGCCGATCTAAAAAGTAGCCTGAATTCGGTACACAATTCGGGCCATAAATTCCCGTACGACTCACTTCTCGCGCACACATCCAAGAATGCAGCGGGGAATATCTACCCGCGATCGGCTCATACACATAAATGCGTGCTCGACGAGCGCGGTGGGGGAAGGAAATTAGATGAATCGCGATATATACACTCGCGATCGGTATGGGATAAGGAGAGCCGCGCGGCGCTTGGCTTTCAATGCGGGAGATTAATATCGCGCTCGGAGACACCTTGGATTGTGTGTATGCTTTATTGCCTCATTTGTTGCGCAATTTATATATGCGCGAAATTAGGCTCGGCGTAATAACGCGCCGAGGAGAGCCGCTCGCGAGATTATTATGCCGATGCCGCGATATGCTTATAAATTTATGAGAGATAAACACGTTTAAGGACACTTTATGTGTGTGCGCGCGCGCATCGCGCCGAGATTAAAATCGGGAATCATTTGAAGAATGCATTATGTGAGTGGCTTGAGTGTGCGCGGCTGATATTCGATATGTGCTTTTAAATTCGAAATCTTGGCTAAATTAAAATACACGGTGAGCTTCAATGGCCGGCATTATATGAAAGTTAATGTAGCGGTATTTATTATTTGGATAAAAATGAGGAGTTTATGGACGGTTAGAGAGAATATTTCGCTGCGCGCTATCTAATAAATTTGATAAAGTTTCTCTAGCGCGCTGATGGATTTATAATAAGCGTTAGAGCGCGTTACATCGCATGAGTCACGGTATTGGAATAAGCCGACGTCTCGGAAGAGAATGCCGATAGATGGCTCCGCGTCCAATTTTTTGCCTGCCAGCCTTCTCGAAAAAGTTCATTTTTACGTTCGCGCTAATAAATATGTTCAATTTTACATTTCTTTTATTATACAGCGAAATGTCGATATGCTCACATTATGAATAATTTACGATTTTGACGTCAGAGCCGAATGTAATTTAGTCGCTACGTGCTGATGGATACAGTTAGGAGAATTTATTTAATTATCCAATTAGCGTTTTCGAGCCAAAAAAGTTCCTGATTGAATGGCGAGGCCAAGATAAGTATAGCCACTTATTGAGATTTTCAAATTTATGCTATAATTTTTCTCGTTTACTTACAAAAATATGCTTACATTATTTATCCGGTTTAGATAAGAGAGATTTTATATTGTAAAGTTTTGAATAAATTATGTTAAAAGGCGAAGGCCAAAATTTTCCGCTTCGACATTAGCCTGCGTTATTCGCACATAACAAACACCACGCAAGGCTATTTTATTTCTGGAAAAAAGGACAATTAAATACGTTCTCTAGAAAAATCTGTCCAATTAGCAATTCCGTGCGACACGCGCTCAAACCACGGCGATAACTCGCCGAAAAATCCCCCATAAATCCTCTTTCGAGCAACGCTCACGGCGCGCGAGCGCAAGAGTTAAGGATCCCAAAAAACGAGAAAAACTGCAGACAAAAATCGTCACTTCCCACCCTGTCCCTCCTCGCGAAATTGGCCCGTGGCACCTCATAACTCTCGGGGTCATTCGATTTAATTCTCGCTTTTTATCCACCCCGCGCGCGCGTATAAATACTCGCCCGGCCGCGCGTGGGCGCGTTTTACATTCATCCCGCGAGGTATCATTTTCACTCTTCGAGCGAGCCTCGCTTTGAAGAAATACACGCTCTCGCGGGATAAATAATGCCGCCGCCGCCGCCGCCGTCGCCGAGAAGGAGGGGAAGTGTGTACAGTGTCTTATCCCGAGCTGTGTCGTCCGCTTATGTACGCAGGGGTATAAATAAGGATTTCAAAAAGCGAGAGGCGACGACGGCTAGATTTCGCCAGAGGCTCGCGTGCTTGCACGAGGTGCCGATCCCGGACCGGGAGGAAATAAATATGATAAAAGGACGCGACCGAGCCTGCGAAATGTATTCCATTTGGGAATTGATGCGTCCTGGCTCTCGTTTTTCTGCTGCTGGAAAATGATGTTGGGCTAAACGAGGATAAAATGTCATCGATATATAGTGCAGCTCTTTAATCCGTTAAAAAAACACCTCGGTGTAAAATGTGATAATATATAAAGAACCTCGTAAATTCGAAAAGTTCAGATTAAACAAGTGCATAATAGACACACGCGAGTGTCGGAAGGATGAGGAAGAGCTCGAGATAATCTCTAGTCTTTCATTCCGCGTCAACGAGAGCCCCGGGGTCCAGTCTGCTACAGAATGCGCTCGAGGCATGCATACATACTCTCGGGCCGCGGCATAAAGTGCTTCATCACGCGTTAAACGCCGTGCGCAGGTATCCGCCTTATACTACTAGGAAGATCTCTATCGCGGCGCGAAAGAACGCGTTGATTCGGACTTGTCGTCGCGCGAGCTGGAAATCTCGTCCCGAGAGAAAGGGGGGGGGGGATTTCTGAATGAATGAACATTTTATGAATGAAACGAGTCGAGCCCGTCCGCCTTGCCCATTAAGAAGATCCGAGGTGCGGCTCATTATATTTATGAATATTCACCGGAATATTGTTTTAGATGGGTGCTTTTTATTTTTTTACGTTCCGAGAATGTAGCAGTTTTGAAAGCTGCAGAAGATGCAGTTTTGAGATAAATTCAATTTGGTTGTAAATTATGAGCCTTTCGAGGTAAGTTTAAAAATTTTTCGAGAGTTTATCATTAAGGCGATAGGTTAGATACGGATTTCATTGTCTTTTTTTCCTTATTATTGAAAAAATTTATGTAAAATGAATGATAATTTATTCTACTGTGGCATCGTTACAACCGCTAGTCCTCTAGACGTCTAAAATTTGGTGATGCTTTATAAGTTTTGAAGTTTTTTTTTAAATTATATTTTTTTAAAATATTGCGTTACGCATAAGTTATAGTACTTCATACAATAATCTATATATATAAAAAAACTTTCTTGCATGAAAAATAAGGAGCAATATTTCAATCAGAACTAGACCTAATTAACTTAAATTTTAGTTTTTATCATTAACCAAAGGCATGAACAGATAATTCAAACTTTATTGCGCTTATTAAAAAAAAAACCTCCCCTACAACGACGTTTCACAAAAATCTACAGACTTGAAATTTCACTTTTAAAAAAATAAACACGGCATTTCAGAGTGTAAAACTCGAGAATGCACATAAAAGAGCGTCGAGCCAGTCCAGATTAGGGCTCCAGCGAAGACCCCCAGACACAGACGCACTGGTACGTTCATTCAGGACTTTAAATCAGGCGTACGAGTGGGGAAGCGAAAGGATGTAAACTAAAGACCGGGTTATAATATCGGGCTCTCCTCCCATCAACGCAATAACCATCAGAGGATTTTCTAAAAAGCGGCCGTTTATTTCGAGAGGAATAATCGCCTTTTCCCTGGAAAATCGACGAGCTTTTTGAATATACACGCAGCGGGCACACTTTTCCGGGCCACCGTAGTAGATTTATGACGGGTGTCTGCCTACGCCGTCTATACAGTATTTTTAACCTTTCTTCCCATTAACGAGCGCCGCCTTATCTCGTCTCTCTCTCAGATTGCCTCCGTGTGAAAGAGTGCTCTGAAAATTGACAAGATAGGCCCTTAAACCGTAGCCTCTCGCGATTAACGTCAGCCGGCCGTTTTTCTCTCTCGCTCCCCTCTGCTCGAGATTTTTGTCATTCACCAGGTAATTTATGCAATAACGCATTTATAAAATAAGGTATTTCCTCGCTGCTCCGGATAGCTTTATGGGATGAGACTTGTAAAAATAGGTTTCATCTCAAGAACGTCAAGACGAAAATTGTATTTCAAAATTTATCGTTTAGCTACGATTTATGATTTTTCTGTTTAGAGATATATACACACTTTATTTTTAAATACTCATTTTTAATCGAAACCAGTAAATTTTATTCAGTTAATTATAAATTTCTATAAATTATAGCCTTTGTAGAGCTTTCCTGCATAGGCTTCACACGATTGATTATTTATCTAATTTTATTAAACTCTAAAAATTGCGCCGCGTTAATTAAATTTTACGGAAATCATATAGCCTTTGCTTTCAATCGTTCCTTAATTTAAAAGAGAATATTCACGCAGCATCCTAACGTCGCGCGGCTCTTTGCCGTAAGGGACATAAATATGATCGTTAGAGGGATACTTGAAGAAATTCCTGTGCAGTACCAGGAGAGAGAGAAAGAGAGAGAGGTCCCTTTGTCTCTCTCCTCCGGGCTCCGGGTGCGAGAGCTCACCGCGTACGTACGTGTGCTCCTCCTCCAGCAGCACCTCCTCCTCCTCCTCTGCTCCTCCCCCCGGATAATAATGTTGACGTTAACTGCATAATTATGGACCGCCTCGGCGGCCGTTATTGCCAGCTAAATTACCGGGCAAAAGCAATTAGGAGCCGGCTTTATATTCATAATGCCCCCGGCGCGCGCGCGCGCGCTGCTCGCCGCCTTTCTCCTCTCTACCGGCGCTCCTCCGCCGCGCCTTTTTTCAAGGTCGGCCCGCGCGCAGAGAGCCGAGTTATACGCTGATAAATTGCCCGACTATGGCTGGCTTTGTTATTAATTTATCGCCTTCGCTGAAATGATATTTCTCATAAATAATTCAGCCGCGCCGGCCGCGTGCGTGCACGTATGCACGCGCAGGCAAGTGTAAAAAGACACATCGCGAGGCAACTCAATTTAACGCTACTTAAGATAAGTGCGCCGCAGACTGCCTGCCTTAATTCTTTTTTTTTTCTTCTTCCTTTAATGGGAGTACTTAAGAGCGCTAAGTGCGTTATCAATTTTTTCATCGAGAGGCCTCATCGCTGCAGCTTCGGTATGAATTAGCGATGTTTATTTGTCATTTAAAAGACTAGCGTTTGTCACCTTAGTTCTTAATGCATCCTGATTGAAATATTAAGTAAACTGAGAAGTCTGGGCGCTAAAAAGAAAATTTCCTTGATAACCGAGTGTCTGTTTTGACGGAGACGTTTCAAGTCTACATATTTCTTCAGTGCAAGATGAAACGGAAATTATCTGACTGATTTATGAATGTCTACGGTCGATAAATATTGTTTAACTAAAATCTATACGCGTGTTAGCCACTAACGTGTAGACGTTTAAGTAACCCATAAACTTTCATCAGCGTGGCTTTTCTAATTAAAAAATTTAATTGTAGACACATTTTCTGAATTTAATTTTAGAATGTCATTCGCACAAAATTTAAAGTAGCGATAAAAGGATCATTTCCGTTTCATAACTCGATCAAAAAATTAATCACGGTTGGCGTCTTTGAATTGGCAATTTATTTCACCGTGTGAAAAATGATTCGAATCAGGGTTGGCGAGCGATGAGAAGTAATAACGAAAAAAGGACAGAGTCAAAGTCGACCGGAGAATCAAAACCGACAATGAAAATATAATGTTTCCAATGCTTACGCAGCACTTTTGACCGATACCCAAGTTTAAAAAAAAAATAAATAGTTTGAACGCGCGGCAGCGATATAATAAACCAAAACAAAAGACCGACAAAAGGAGAGAGACGGACTGTGTCCAGAAAAAAAGCGTAAAAATATCGCCGGATTTTCGAAGCCGGCGGCCAATCATAATCGATGTTCCATGAAATATTCTTCACGGCTTCTCTGTCTGTTTCGGGCGTGCTCGCTCTCGGAAAAAACATCCCGAGGAGAAGAAGCAGAGAGTTGGAGGAGACGGACGTGTACACAAAAAGCCGAAATCGCGATTTCACGGTAGTTCCTACAGGCCGCCCCCGCTTGCCTGCCTTCCTCGCCCGAAGGCGCGAGATATTTAATTCCTAGCCAAGTGCAAACTACCGTCTCTCTCCCACTTTGCGCTCTTCCTCTCCGTCTTTTCGGCTTTGAGCTCCCAGACATGCGTTGAAGCATAACGTTAATGAATTATGCCGGTATATCCGGTGAAAGGCAATTTCAGGGGGCCCGATCAATTTTTCTGGCGCTTTGGGAAGGCAAATCCGTGACGACGCGATTCTACGTGTATTATGTATATTATAGGCGCGAGAAGGTGGACTTAATATCCTGGGCAGAAATTAAAATTGCCGATTTCGGTGAAGGTGATCTGTTATAGGAAGTATCTGTTAGTCACGAATGGTGAGAATTTTACAAGTTGCTTGTCATTATGGGATATTAGATAATTTATGAAGTAGCAAACTGGGTTATGAGACTACTCAGACTTAATAATGATCTAAGCACAAAAAACTAAAGCCGCATAATTATTGAAAACGAGTCTTTTTAATTTACGAAGCTTGAAAGAAGTAAATCATTTATTCAGTTATTAAAAATGCTATTACTAAATGTGAACTGTTACAAAAGCAACCGATTTGTAAGACGAATGATGTAAATTCCAGATTATATTACGGTTTCAATAAGTTTTTCATTACATTTTTACTCTATTTATAGTCTTCACTGAGTATTGAGTCAACTACTCTCTCTGTTGAGTCAATTTCGACTATAAACCAACGTTGCGCAATTAAATTTTACAGTTAAATACTGCGCTTCAACTCCGTAATTTCGAATTTTACCTGGTAAATACTATAGAAGAGTTAAACATGGCTCGTATTTTAACGACAGAATATGTTATAACATAATGGTTGCCCGGTGATTATTTTCATAGTCTCGAGAATTAATGGCTGCGCTTGCGATTAGTCAGGCTCGCGAGATATTGCCATCAAGATTTATAACGAGCAAGAATCCATACTTTTATTTGCGATTAATTTATTCGTTACGTGCTGATTTTCATTAATTAAAGATATTCTTAGTTATGGATTTTTTAAAGTATTAATCACGATATTATGCCATTTATAATGCTCGAAATTTAAATATTTAGACGTTAGATATGTATTAATGTGCAATATAAGAAATTGAAAGTCTAATGACGCTGAATCACCATTTGTGCGCTGTTGAGTTCCTCGGTGTAATATTTATATAATTTTACGTAATAACCCAAAGGAACAGTTGGCTTCGAGAAATATCCTAAATATTATTGTTATAAAAGTTATCTCGATTCCCTGCGGAAAAAGGAGAATATCCCTAAAAGAGATAGAGAAAGACAGACGGCAGAGCGCGGCACGCGATATCAACATCTTCCTCGTTGAAATGAATTCTTAACGAGGTATTACGGGCGGCGTTGGGTTCCGTTTCTTCAATCGACGGAGATTAAGGCTTCCGGAAAACTTTGGGAATACTTGCGCGCGCCGTATAACTTTTCCCTTCATTAAGGTATAATCACCGTTTGATGCAGATAAGTTCATTTTGCGCGAGCGCGTGCAAGCCCATGGACAAGAAGAGCAATAAGCTCCCTGATTTATCGAACATTTCATTAACATGCTAATTTGACTTTTGAACGTGACTCTCTCTCGCTCTCGAAATGAATTTCCAGCAGCCGCGCCCGCTAAAAAAAAGATCCCGCCCTCCCATCCGCCATTTAAATATTCAACCATCTCGCAAACTGCTATATTCGCAAAAATTAACTCTAATCCCGCTGGTGCGCCTCTCAACTCGAGCAAAAATAACGTTTTTATAGGAAAAGTGATAGAAACTTTTTTGTTGCCGTAATTTAAAAAAATTCTGCCTTTAAGTTTGACGAAAATTTCTTTCTCGCAAATGTCCATTATTCTCAAAATCAAGTAACGGATATAACAATGCACCGCGACCGATCGATAACTCGGTACACACATAAATACCCGGACGCCTCGAGGGAAACAACCTCATTACCGGATTCGAGGAGAGTCAATTTCCAATTTTGGCTAATGGCTCGATGCAGGCCAGCCGCATTATCCGAAGATCGCGCGCGCAACTTGCGCGTAAATGACGAATCACCTCGGCGGTGCGCGCGGTTCAAATCGATGGGCGGCCAGACCATTATTCCGGCAGTGAGTCAGCTCTGCGTCCGCGTCGTTAAAATCAGGCGCTTCTTCGCGCGCACGCACTTTTATCCCCTGCCCTCGAATCACTCCGCTGCGAATGCTCAAAATTTCGACTGCCGATGCGAGCTCGCTCGAGTGTGATCAAGTGGTCAGCGCTGGACGGAAGGGAGATCCAGTGATTGGCTATTTTGGCTGAATTTCATTCGTGGTTAATCAAATGTAAGAAATTCTGTTATAGGACGTGAATTGCTCACTGCCTCGCATTGTGTAGGTAAAAGACAGAGTTTTTGTAACTTTTTGCGGTGCGATTCAATGAACCTTTCAGATTGTGTAATATCGTAATAATTGAAGTTAAATAATCCGTGGAGCTTTTGTGAAACTGAAAAAATGCCCACGACTCACGAATTACGAGATGACGAAGTGATTGGGCAACATATTTCAGCTCTCATTAAAAATGGTTCGCGAGAGAAAATTTAGTCCGTAGACCCTCGCCAGTACATTTGGAGAAAAGCCACTAACGCGTAAACACATCAATCTACGCAATTGGCGAGAGCGCCGTTTCGCCTTTGCCCATCTCAGGCGGCATTTTATTACTCGGAAAATTGCGAGTAGTAGGTGGTAGGTCTGGCAGTCCAGGAGCCGCGCGTCCCTGGGACACGACGAGGCATAAAGGAAACTGATAAAACTTGACAAATTTCACCGGTCAGCCGGGCTGCGCGCATTTCTCAGCCCTCTCCCTCTCGAGGATCTCGCTATAGATACACATTCCCCATTTACAAAGGTATCCGACGTCCGGGGCCGGCCTTAGAGCTTCGCACACTCGCCTTCGAAAAGGCACACATACAGCCACGTAAAGCCGCTTATGTGCATTATATAGGTATATATACGTATATACGCGGGACCGAGAGAGGAGAAAGGAGAGAGAGAGAGCGAGGCTATACGACGAGGCATTACGGACATTAGATTGGGACACGGGCGCAATAAACCTATCTGTATAATCTGCCCTGCAGGAATTAACAGCCCTCTGAAGGTAGCCACTAACGAAGTAATTCACTGGATGAACGCCGGGCGCGAGAGAAAGAGAGATATAGAGCTGATGCTGCTCTGTGTAGGTGGAGGCGGCGCTTACTCGACCCCACACGACTCCCGGACTATAGATATATAGAAAGAGGACGCTGCGCCCCTGCCCTCCGCGCTCTCCTCTAGGCTCTGGCCGACCGAGCGCTAAAATTGAGATTTAGATCGAATCACGGTCAAGCGTCGCCTGTACCTCTCTCTCCATCTGCCTCTCTCTTTTCCGCGCGCGCTGCTCGTTTCACCGCGCTCCGTTAATATTTAAATGCCGCGGCGAATTAGCGAGCCCCGGCCTGCCCCCTGCGATCTACCAAATCACCGCCGCCGAGACGTATGGCCACGTTTCTTGACCCGCGACGCTCTTGCGCGCCTTCCGTTCGGTTTATAAATTTATGGCTTCGCTTGAAAATAAATCAGAGCTTCGACTTTATTTTCAACGGCATTCGTGCAATATTAAATATAAATAAGAATTATTGATTTTATAAAAAAGATGCATTCGAAATTTTTGAGAGTATTTTTGTTATAGAACGTTCACAAGTTTTCCGGAGTGCACTCATAACCCCTCGGAATTCCGACTCTCTTAAAGCTGCTGAATCTGCAGGCAGCAACCGCAAAGGACGTGGAAAGTACGGCTCTCGCTTCCCTCTCAATACACGTCTGTCAGAACTCGAACTCAGCCGAAATATCTGCTCGATAGGGGGCGGATATAAATGAGCGGCTGGAGTCGACAAATCAAGAAACTATCGACATAAATAAATTTGTGGCTCGCCGGGGGGGTTTCGCGATCTAACGCACGTAGGAAACGGCGCGAGCTTCTCCAGTCAGCAATTACGTTTCCCCATCACCTTGAGTCGAGCGCTCGCTCGCTTTATTTCCGACCCCCGTTATATTCCCTCCGGTACTTAGTCATTAATGCTTTCGTCTTACGATCCGCTGATGACCTTTATGGGGCTGCCGCCGCCACCGCTCTTACAACACTTGAGCGCTTTTCGTGTAACGAGGAAATCCTGCTCGCTGTCTGCTGCTTTTTTTTCCGAGTCTCGGTTCAAATGTATATAGGTATATCATGTCGGGTCGAGAGTATTATGAGCTGTCCGTTTTAGGGGAGGAGTGAATTATGAAGTTGAAAACAAAATTATTCAGTGTAAATTCTATTATTACAGTTTATAAATTCTAGTGCTCAATTATTTGCAAAAACAAATAATATTACTAAAAGGGAAATATTTCAGAGATGAATAATTAAAAGGAATCTCATTATTAATGTAATTGACGAAACAATAAAAATAAATACCAACTTGTGTATTTTAAATGAAAATTGAATCCCTGCCACTTAAATATTCTATTATGTCAATCTCAGTTTAGAAAGATGTCTACAAGCGTTGCAAGATACTCCAAAACAAAATCCAAGAACTGCACGATATGATCGATGGGCTGGCTCGGGCTGCCCGCTTGTCACAATAATCAATTAGCTTGTCGGAGCCTTGTATGCGTGTTGACAAGCAGCGCCTAATTCCCCGCATACATAACCCGTTGCCGGCGCTGTCATAACCCCTTCAGAACGAACACTCGCAGCTCGTAATAAGCCTGCCAGTCGAGCGATCATCATTTATTTCCGGCGAGTGACGGACGGCGCGCGCAAAGCGTGCGTGGGTGCTGCCGCTTCTTTGGCTAAGGGATATCTATATGAGCGTTTAAGTGCGCCGCACGGATCATTTTCGAATCAACCAATGTCAATTCCGGCTAAAGAGCGGATTATGTTTTTAATAGAGCCAATCACGTCCTCGTTTTATCTTTGAGATTATGTTTTGATATTCGTACCCTTTCTCATGTGACCCCAGGCGATTTTAGAGTTGAAGCTGGGGAACAGTTGATTTTGCTCTGATTAATATAAAGAAATCAATATGATTGTAAAAGTGGATAAGCGTAATCCTTTAGTGTTGTAATACTGCCTGCAATTACTTTCAAAGTTTTTATCTGAGATAATTCTTTTGGCTTGCTTTCAGTGAATCGAATTTTTGGAATGTCCAAATTTCTCTTTTACATCCATAAATTTACCAATATCCCTCGTACCTGTTGCACCGGCTGCTCGATTTTCCGAAAAATTTTCAATTTCCCTTCCGGCATCTGAAAGGAACCCCTAAAAAACTGAAAACGGAAAACATGTCTCAAAGAATGACGTTGAGGAACACCCGGTGCTCGTTAACTTTCACCGACCGCGGCATTTATCGAAACATCTTTTGTCTCTTCTCCCGGCCGACAAAAAAAAAAAAAAAAAAAAAAAAACGGTAAAAATGCAAAAACGTCCAAGAGCGTCACGAATCGTCTCGTAGTGTCGCCTTGCGCAAAAAGAGGACCAGACACCGATTGTATAGGGCTTCTTCTTTTTCAGGTATCGCCACAGCGGGTAAATATTGTGGACGCTCTTTCTCAATAGGAGCGGCGCGCGCCTATATAAAAAAAAAACCGGCAGGCATCTCCGGGGGAAACAGACCGTGCTGTAAATCCCAGGAAAAATCGAAGGAGGTCAGCGGCAGCCGTCCGTCATAAAGCAATCCTTCGAATTCCTCTCCGAGTCAGTATAAAAATCCATAAAAAAGGGAAATCTCTCGTCTGCCGAAAGACTTTTTCCCCTGATCTCTTAATTTTCCCCGGTGAAAAAGAATCCTAGCCAAGGTTTTTTCATTTTTCATTAGTTTTTCCATTACGTCCGGAGGGGGTCCGCCGAAGGAGTCGTAAAGCTGATCCTCGTAACCCGAGCGCGATCGGGGCCATCGAATGGCATAACATCGCCGGGCCGGCCCCGGACGGACGTTGCCTTTATCGCGAGGCGTAAATTTAAGTGTTATGAGGAACGCGCTCGCCAGGTGAGTTAGCCAATATATGGCCAAAGCCGAACCGAGCCATAAAGCTTTAGCCTCCTCCAGAGCCGAGTGGATGGAGGCGAAGGTGTGCGTTAAGGGATGGGAAGTTTAAGTCCGAGCTATATTGCTCGACTTTGGCGAAGAGCGCGAAACGAACCGGTAAACACAAATCCAGGCCGTGCGGCCCAATCAATTACCCCCGGCCCGCCGCCGGCATCGAGTAATTCGAGCTACGGAGCCGAGGCCAGGGATAGTTGGACGTTTAGGTGCCGGATTATTACCCCGGCTGAGTGAGACGACAAACTGCTTTCATTCTACAATTTTTAAAAATCTCCATTAAAATTGAGTTTATAATCAAGTTGTACGGCTTCTATATTGCTGCAGTTAAAATGACGAATTAGAAGCGTTCCAGCCAGTTTTGGCAAAAACCGAGCACGAAATCTAAATTTCAAGGTGAAATACCCCAATTCCCGGCGAGCGCGATATCAATCAGCAAAATTTTATTAATAGCCCGGCGAAACTGCAGCGAAAGAAAGAGATTCAAAGCGAAAAAGCGTCTCGGCGGCAAGCCCCTAGTCGTACACCAAAATCTCGGTCCCATAAATTTCTCCGGCCCAAGGCCGATCAGTTAATTAGCACGCGGCGGATGGGCTTGCAGATGCCTCTTAATAACCGGTAGCCCGCGACGGAAGGGCTAGAGAGAATATCCACATTATAATAAAAGAGCCCGGCTAACCCAATTATTGGAGATTGAAGGGAAGTCTCAGTCAAGATCGCGAACGGAACTCGCGTCGCCGCCGCACAAAAGAGAAGTACAGCGGCAGCGGCCAGGGACAGCTATCCCACGGACTTTTCTGGGGAAACAATGACTATTAGGCGAAGTGCTCGTCCGTTTATTACGTGAATAATTCCGCGAACCGAGAGCGGACCTTCTGCCTGTGTGTGTGTGTGTGTGTGTGTGTGTGTGCGATCTCTACTCTCCGGATAGTTAATGCTGATATATGGCGGACGGAGCGCCGTAATATAAGAACAGAGAGTTGGCGCGAGCGGCGGCCGGGAGCGCGGGAGGACGCAGAGAGAAACAAGAGCGAAGGAAAGGGGAGAGAGAGAGAGAGAGAGGGAGAGAGATTCATCTTGAAATTGTATCGGCATCTGTATGGCCATTAGCATACTGGAACTGACGTATCTCCAAATGTTCTCATTAGCCGAAATTCATGGGCGGCTTCTCTGCCCGGAGGCTGGGAATCTCTTTTCGCTTATATATACACACACGTTCGCGCTGAGGCCGCTCCAAAACTTATCGCGATGCCCCTTTTTTCCCTTTCGACTCAATGCTCTGTCGGCGGCGCACACACTGCCGGTGTACAACTGAGTGCGGAGACTCGCCGTGAGAATTCAAAACTTATTTTCCCCGGCCCCCGCTCGATTTCTTCGATTTTATGCCTCTCATTCGTGACGTACCGCGTTTCACAAAGCGCAAGGTCTCCCTCGATTATTTCAATTAAAAACGCTTTTGATGCATCGCGCCAATCCTTCGATCCGAGCCCCGGCATCAAGTCCCCGTCCGCGGTGATCGGTAAATTATTTGCTCGTATCTCTCGTCTTCTAATTATTTTTATCAATCCCTCCACCCCCTCTCGGGGCCCGCGAGCCTTTAACGAAGCATATATATATTCGGTGGCGCGCGCGTGCGCGTCTGCATGCAAAGTAGCAGCGACTTTCACGTCGCAAGGAGGAGGTGGGGGGAGCGCGAGCGGAGCCTCGTGAGTTAGGCGTCCGATATCTGCGCTCCCTTATCGGCCGTCCGCAAAACATACTAAACGCTTTTACTCCGACAGGCGCTCAATGCGCGCGACGTCCTTTGCATTCAGTTGGCGGGGCTATCGGCGTGATTCGTGTTCGCCGTTTACGTGTATATATAGCGGGAGAGAAAGACGCCTCGTCCCACGGTGCGTTTAGACGCCAAAGACGACGGCGCCGATGTTTATATACCCCTGGCTTTTCTCTTTGCTCCGCGGAAGAGCTCACTTGCTTTACCCAGACAAGTGGCGAAGCATCCGACTGTGCTCGGTCCGAGTAAATTCACCGACCGTAATGGACAGTCGGTATTAAAAAATGAATTAAACGCGATTTTAATAAACAGTTGTTGAGGTAACGGTACAAAATAATGCTAACGATAACAGAGGCCAAGTAGCGTGCTAATCTGATTCAAAAACGCAAAATTCACCCTCGCAGATAGAAGGTCGACTGTGTAGCGGTTGAAATCTACGTTTAAATGGACCTCGAAATTCGCGTAATCTACCGCAAACAAAATCCACGGCTAGCTAATCTCAAAAAGCTCAAAATTCACGCCGCTCGACTTCGTGTTGAAACTCGCCGCAAAGGTCACGCGAAACCGCATTTAACTTAACTTCTTATTTTTCTGTTTATACAGCTCCAACAAATAAAATTAAAAAAAGAAATTCGATGCTTTACGAATAAATTGCATCGTGACTTGACGCTCGAATCACGAGTCAGATAGGAGATTCTCATTTTCGAAAATACCATATCGCCATATATTATCTTGGCAGCGCATTTTCCACGCACACATCGGTTCACCGAGAGTCGGCTATTTACGATCTAAGCCTCCGTACAAGCTCCCTCATGCACGTACAGTTAATTACGAAAGCTCGATAATTCAGCGCGACATGCGATAGCCCAATAACATTCATCCTGGCTCGCGTCCGAATCGCTCATGTAGCGCGTTAATCGCGCATAATAGCGCGCATAATTTCCACAAAAGCGCTCTCCTCGCCGAGATGCAAGAGAGCCGAGAGCGGCGAGAATCTCTCTATAGACTTAGCCCGCGCACGTGCTCAGCGCGGCCGCGACAACCTGGCCAGCAAATCATGCATGTACGCAGATTGTTGGCAGATCCTGTCAACGCCGGCGACTTACAGTTATGCGGCCGCGACGGAGAGAGGGACCGAGGAATGCCTTTATATGCAAATATCGGCTCGCGCGCTCGAGGAGTAGCAATGCGAGCGAGAGGAGCGAGAGATGTGTCCGCGAGCGTAAACACATACATAAACAAACATTTATTCCATACATATATCCGTATATTATACATACTCGCATGCGAGAGGAGCGGAGAGTGGCTGGACTCTGGAGGAAGGAGCGCGGAGCCGATCCTCGAGATATGAATACCGTTGAGAGAAGCTACGGTAGCTCCTCTAAGCGAGATGACACGCGCGTATGAATTATTAATGGCCGGCAACCTGGAAGGGATCTATCAATGACGGGACGTTGTCTCTCCTTGCTAGACTAATATCGAGCCAGCTGTCTATCATCGATCCCTCGCTCTCTTGTCTTTTCTTCCCCTTTTGTTCGACTGATTTGTGTGGCTCACTCTCGGCTTTTTTCTCGAGCTGATCTATGCTTCCTCGGGCCGCGTGATTTATTTGACGACGTGTCGATCAGGAAAAAATCCTACGAAACTGCGCGGAACAGAAGTGCCGTGGGGAGGGAATTCGAGAGCGTTATGACGATCGAGGGCGAGGAAACCCAATGGTCAGTTTGACTGATTAAATACACGAAAAGGGTGGAGCTGAATTTATTTTCATACTTTATTTTCACCGAGTCAAATACTTTTTCCAGATATTTTACGCGCGCCTTTGCTTGTTTGTGAAAAATAAATTAGTCGTTTAGGATGATCGCTTTTTATAGGAAGTGTTTTCTTACTTAGATAAGATAAAGCATTTGGGATAATTTCTTAATAACCTTTATCTAAAAGATATAGCACTTGCCTCAATTATGCCTGCATACAAATATTGAAAACAACCGGAAAGAGCACGATATTAAACAATATCTTTATCGCCTCTTTATCAAGAGCGGCTTCTAGGAACCTCTAAGACAAACAGCGCGAGGCGAGCAAAAAAAAGAGGCCCCAAGTGTCGGCGGCAATCGATTTTCCCTGCGGCGGTGTCAGACACAGCGCGAGCGCAAAAGAATCCACAATTAAGAAGGTGTCCCTTGCATCATAAGTGCTCGGCGGCGCGCCGGCCGGCGGCCGCGTGACCCGTCTACGCAATCCGATCCCATGATCGGCAAGCTCTCGAGAGGAAAAACGCCTGAAAAAAAAAGAAGAAAAGCCATTTGGGTTGGGCAGTGCGTCTTGCCTCTCTCGGGGGATCCGACGGTCGGTCTGTCTATCAAGCGTCCGTTGAAAAACTCCGCAAGCGATGATGTCGCGCCGCCGCCTATTAGAGAATACCAATTTAAAGAAGCGTCGCGCCGAGCTGATTTACGCCGCCGCTAAGGACAGCGCCTAAATTAATTGACATGCACGTTCGCGCGCGTCGGGGTAGAGCCGATTGTTTAATTGTCGCTTCGGGGAACGCTTGTCGGGGAGGTGTGAGAGTACGAGAGATTCGAGAAATTAGAATCTTGCTACAACAATCGATGTTTTTAGGATTTATATTCCAATATTTACATATTTTCGCTTGTCAATGCAAATATACATAAATCTCGTAGATGCATCGTGGGATAGCGTATATTGAGATAAATTTTCCCAGATAAGAGCTGTAGGTTGTCGTTGTAGGTCACTAATGATCGATATCTTCTGCAGTTAAAAAAACAGTTATGAATATTTATCGCCGAATAAAATAAAAGTTTTATGTAAAATAGACTTTTTCCATCAAATAGTATTCTTGGAAAAGCTTGCCTGACGCTGTTGGAAAACATTGAAGTTCTGTCGACTTCCGGCGCTTATTTAATAAATAGTTGTAAAAATTCATTTTATTTTCAAACTTTCCATTTAGAAATGAACGCGCGTAGTTTAAATGCAGCAACATAAATTTCGAATAAAAGGCTGATAAAGCTTTCGTTGGAAAATGAAAAGTCGAAAAACTACAGAGTCGAGCAATCGCATTTACGATATTCAACGTCAATTTCATCGATACGCGGCGCTCGCTCGGTAGCTATCCTATAACTATCTCCGAGCAATCTTACTCAGTATATCACGAGTGAATAGGCTCCACCAATTATTGCGATCGATCTCTCTCCCCCTCTCTCTCTCTCTCTCTCTCTCGTTCTGTCAGAGGCGTAATCGCCGGAGTGCGCTGCATATATGAGAGGCAATCGGAGAAAGACGAGCGAGCGAGCGAGAGTCAAGATAAAAAGCCGGAGCGCCAGCAAAGACAGAGACGGAGCGCTTAGTCCTCTATGTATGCATTGCACCGACAGAGACGGAAACAAAGGGATCGAGCGAACAAACGAACGCTGCCCTGCCTGTTTCCTCGTGTACCTCTCTCTCGCTCTCTCTCATTCGCCTTTTGTACGCCGGATAAAAAAGCAGTGGGAGTAATCCTGACCCCTTCCGGAGATTGACAGTTTAAAATATGTATAATGGATCGATGGGCGAATTGACGGACGGGGGCGGCGTGTAGCGGCAGTCCTGCTCGAGCGGATTAAATTGGACGCCCCGGAATTAATCGGCTTCTGTTTGAGTGAAATTGGGCGAGCGCGCATAGAGAGAGAGAGAGAGAGAGAGAGAGAGAGAGAGAGAGAAACGTTGCGCATTATGAGCCCTTGCCCCGCATCGAGCCCATTGTCTAACCCTGCGCTCGATTATTTCACCTCTTCCGCCTTTCCGCCCTTCTGCGAGTCCGTTCTAATGCCGACGCGTTTTCGATCATTATCGCGGATATGGACGTGTGGGATGGGAGGAAATTGGAGCGCGGTTTCGTCTTTCCCTGCGTTGCGGAAAAGTGACCGGTCCGTTATTGCTGGACGCTCGTTAGCTGCATGTTTCAGGGATTAACTGTAATCATTCGATGTAATTTGCTGGGCTTGCACGGTAATTCGCCTTTCCTTTTTCATATTAAAGCGAAATATCTCCTTTATTTACTTTGATGAAAATTTCCCAGCGAACGAGGTAATCAACACTTGCCGAACTCCCTTCGCCTCATGATTTTACGTCTGGAGCTTCGCAGGGAAGAACTCCCGGGCTCGGAACGAGCAAATAATTACACGGAAAGCAAGAAATTCAGCCGCAAGGCCAAACAGCAACAGCAGCAGCAGCAGCAGCGGCGGCGGCGGCTATACAAAGGCAAACAAAAACTACTAATCCGATAGAATTTCTTTCCCTGCCTCCGTGATGCGGTGTATGTTAGTACATAAAAATCCGATCCGCTCGTACTACTTCTTTCTTCGAATTAGTTTTTCACCCTCCGCAAAAGCTTTCCTCCCTTGCCTCCCCCGGCCGCTCGCGAAAACTTCAGTAACATCCGCACGCGGAACGAACGTTAGATGCATCGTGAATTTATGGACAAAGTATCCAAGTTCTCGTCCGAGCGGAAGTTTCTCTCACTTGCGGCGGATAACGGTCGAGCAGATACTCAGGGCCCTTTACGATCTCATCGGATCTGTCTCGCTCTTACTCTCTCGGGCTACCTCTCCGCGGATGCAGAGCTCTCTCTACATGCTCGTGCTCCTTTTGCTCGCTTGCCCGTCCAAAGAAAGCAAATAATCCTTTTGTCGGGCTCTGCTGGCATATAACTCGATTGTAATAGAAATTTTATTTAGTCCCGACGTTTACCGGCTCGTAAGAAAAATCTCTATAATAATATATCTGCAACTCGATTCTTCCGTCCTGCTAATTAAAACCCAAATTTACGGATAAAGTTGTAGCGTATCGGTTTACCTCATAGCGGGACTTTAATATGACAGAGTAAGCAATTGCACTCTGGGCAACGGAACAGCTATTTCTTCGTAATTTGAAAATAATGTAAGAGAAACAGTGGCAATAACGTATAACTATCTTGAATAATCAGATATGAGAATCTCCTCGAATGTGTTAGTCTGCGTCACGGAAGTCGGCAGAGAAACGCAGGCTGCTGCTGCTGCTGCTACTGCCTCGGTACGACAACGATATTTCACGGACATATTGCGTTGCAGATAACTTATGAATTATTAAATTATCGGTAAAGCGCTCACATAACCTACTCATTTTTTCCAAGCTAATGTTCTTGTCGCGGATTCTATCGTTATTTCAAAACGTCATTGACGTCGTCGAAGAAAAAGCTACTCGATAGTGCTAAAATTTATGGTGTAAAGTCGTTTTGATAACTTAATATTGCGATTATAATTCCTGTGAAATAGTCAATTTTTAATATTTCGATATTTACAATTTCCGCGCAATGTTTATTAAATCTTATTCAATATTGAAACAAGTGAAAAAGCATTCGCAACGAAACCGCTTGATAATATAAACGCTTATTCTTTTGACAGCCAAGTATAATAATGAGAAATTACAAAGATAATTCAAACACTGAATCCAATAATGTTGTCAAGAAAACTAACGGTAATTCAACTAAGCACCTAGATTACGCAATAAAACACAACGTTTGCGTCTTGCCTGCATCGTAAAATAAATAAGTCGATTAAAGCATTTCTAATATCTCACCACCGTCTACCGTTACTAACGAACTCGGCAAGAAAGAATCGTAAAGCACCTTCACAAAAAAGTACAATCACCGCCCACACAATTAATTACTCGAGCTCGCTCTTAAACTATCGCCGATAATGCAAACAAGCTCGCTTTATTAAACCCCGGCTCCGTAATCCTTGATTCGTTCGCCGACACCTGAAAAAGGAGTATTAACGAGGCGAATTCTCGGTAGGCGACCTTTTAATATATATAAAATCGCGCGAAAAATGTCAATCGCTCGTGTTCATCTGCCGCAGTGCCTCGCAAAAGAGCGACTCTCAGATTCCTTCTTTTCTTTGGTAAAAGTCTAGAGTCCGAAGCGCGGCCGCATTCGTGACCGAGACTCTTCGAGAGTTAATTATTGCTCGCCCGAGTGCAAACCGTGATGTATGTTTCGCGCGCTCATGCCGAGCGTATCTCCGTGTAAGGAGGCCCGATCTCTTTTTCCGTCTCCGTCTGCACAAAGCCTCCTCAATGCATTTATTTTTTCAATAGACTTTAACCTATTCGTTTAATCAAATTTTAATCTGCAAACTAAGATTTTGACAAATTTTCGATGATCGGTTAGTCATTTTAAGAAAAATGTCCATTCTACATTCTTTAAACGATATAAAACATACGTAAATTAAAAGACGACAAATAGAAAGTCAAAGTGCTACTCAAGACTACGCTTTTTACCGAGACTCAGACTACTTTTTTATTTGGTATTGGCTAATATTCTATTCGATAATTCGGTACTTTCATTTTCCTGCAGTCGACGTAAAGTAACTTTATAAGGAAAAGATTTGCGAGTCAGGAAGCGAGATTAGCTTTCCTATCGCGACTTTTTCACGTTATTTCACCGCAGTGCGTGTTTGCGGAGAATTTTAAATATATAAAGTAAAATTTAGTACAAAATAATAAACAAAAATTGTATTTTTACTTGTTTACATCGAAAGCGCACAACACTCGTGCCGCAAAACAAAATCCACGAATCGTTTCAGGTCATAGCAGTCAATCTTACGAGCTGGTGCGCGGGGGTCCGAAAGAAATCACTGAAAGCCGGAGCCGTGTAATTTACATAAAATCGAGTACCCCTCGATCCTGCACATAATAAACCATTGCCTCATCCAGTCGATTTTGACGGCGAATAGGCATCCCTCGGAAATTTCGTGATTACTCGCACTCCCAATAAGTTGTCCGGCGACGATCCCCCTCTCCCACCTTCGCCGCGCTCCCCTTCGGCTCATAAAAGCATATATGCGATCTCTCGTTTTTACGTCTCCTCTGGGTGTCCCGCGAGCCAGAGCCTCTCCATACGGTGTCATTACACACCCCATAAAGCAGGCTGGACCGCAGCGGCGAGCTTTTTCGAGGAAAATTTCCATGTTTCTGCGCCCCTCGTTTCCTTTTTGATACAATGCGGATCGCAAGTGCTGCTCTCCGCTGAGGTGCGGAAAATTTATTTACGACCGTGGGGTGAGGGATGAGCGAATAATTGAGTTTTCCTATAACTGAACTGTTGGGGAGGCGAAGGTGCAACATAAGGCGCACAGGTTTGTTTACAGTAGATTTATTTTTATGGCATTTCGAGTAAAGGAGTATTAAATTTCTTACCGATGCACTTTTATACGCTAAATTTATTCGTTTCTTACTTACATAAAGGAGCGCTGGCTCACTAAATTTTTCACCGGCAAAACATTTTTCTGCCAATCAAAAAAGACTTATTACGCTTTATCCAGTATTGACTCGAACAAGATCTCAACTATTTCCAATAAGTAAGTCATAATTCTCCTAGATTTACGCTGGCGACAGGCATCCTCTCCAATCATAATATCGCAACTCACTCGGCTCGTCGCTTTTTAAGCAACGCGCGCCATAAACCTGTCTCGGAAGCTGCGCACAGAGAAAACCGTGCCGCAAGTTTCTCTCCTCGCGTACGCTTCAATTTCAAAAACGGAGCCTCGTAACTTTCAGCTTATTTTTCAATAAAACAAGATTGATAAAACCGCGCGCCGGGAGCAAAAAGAGACGCGCGTCCAGAGGCAGAAAAGAAGCGGCAGAGCCGGCAAGGCAAATAGACAATCGATCCTCGCTCGTGCATGATCGCGGCTATATATAAAATACGCCTCGGCGACAGGACGAATCGTCCGCGGCGAAAGGAAGAGAGAGGCCTGTTTGCCGCGTCGATCGATCTGCAATTCATACGTCGTCGGCGAGCATGTTTATTACATTCATAAACATCTTGGCGCGCAAGCAGTAGCCGCCGCAACGTATTTATCATATCGTACAAGCGCGCGATTTCATAACGCAAAGAAGAAGAAGAAGAAGCAAGCGGCGGCCTTAATCGCGCGTCCATCTCCCTCTCGTACGTTATAAATCGATAGGGTATAACGTCCGTCCGCTATTGGCCGGATTTACGGCCGCGGAATTTAATACCGCGATTTCGCGATTCGCGACCGAGGGAGAAAATATTCAGAAATTGCCTTTCGCGGATAGGTATGTATCTATTGTCGGCTGTGTGGGTGAGAGCTCGCATGCCACGTCCTGTATTGGTCAGTTGCAGGGAGAGAGGATCAATATCGTAGATTGCCGGGTTTACTTGTACAGTTGTTGTCGTCCCGAAATTGTCGGGTCTTATGGCAGCGCTGAAAACTAGGCTGCCGGCTTTTGCGATTCTTTGAAGTTTTGCAGCGCTTCCATTTGCAAGATAAAAATGAAGACACGTCGGAACCGACGTCGGAGAGTAATTGGTTAATTTGTTCGCGACACACAGGCCTGCGACAATTTTCCGGTAATTAAGCGCGGGGGTACGTGCGGTAACCTTAGAGGTTAATAACTCGAGGGTGCCGCGCTCACGTGAGCCCTCGGAGAAGAGCGCTCGGAGGGGGCGAATATGATATTGTCTCTCTCGCTCCGGCTTGGCCTTGCGCGCGCGCGCGAACTCTACACCGGCTGATTAGCCCCGGCGCGCCTGCACGCGTTATTAATCCGCTAACTCAGCGGCGCGAGCGGCGTGCTCGGGGATATAACCTGACCTCTAACGGTTTAACGAGCAAATTGCCCTGATACGCGCGCGAGCGTGGAGCGTGTACGCGCGATGCCCGCTGCAGAGACTTTCTGCGGAGAATTCGCGCGCCGGGGGAGAGTGCGTAAACGCGAGGGAGCGGAGCAGTTTATTACGTGCGATCCCGATAAGCTTGTAAACTTATATTTCTCAGTTTTATGCGCTCGGAGAACGCGCTTGTAGCTGAATTATTGTCTGTAAAGTGCTAAACTTTTCGTCAATTACAGCTATTGTTTATGCGCGCAAAAATAGTTGAGTAAGGAGCTTAATTCCGCACTCATGCGCACACGCCCTCGTTATTTTTAACATTCCGTGCCGGAGAACCGTTATCGCGGAAAGGGTGTCTCTCTTCCTTTCTCTCTTTCTCTCTCGCGTTCGTTCGCTTATACGAACGCACCCGAAACTTTTCTAATTTAAACTTCCCGCGCTCCTGACTTTCACACTTATATTGCATTCGCACGCGGCTGCAGCGAGAGAGAAAGAGAGAGAGAGGGAGAGAGAGAGAGAGAAAGAGAGTCGCGTACTACAACCGCGGAGGAGGAAATTATTACTCTACCAGCGCCGATGCCGAGATTCCTCTCTTGCAGACTGGATCCCAAAATTAAAAAGGTGATTCCGTTCGGTCTCGGTAATGAAAGAATTACTGATTAATATAAAAATGAAAATATCTCTATTAAGAATTCAAATAATTACGTACAATTTTACACAGAGTCATTTTATAATTACTATATATACATTTTCTATAGTTAAGCTCTCGGGGATTTGTCTTGCTAAAGTAATCGAATAAATCATTTGCTTTCGAGGTAATAAAACGGAAAATTGCAACAATCTATCACTTTGCCAACATACCCGGCTCCGTAAAATTGATTATCAGAAATTAAAAATCTATGCACATATTCAATAAATCCCATAATTAATAACGGCGCGATAATTTCCCTGGGAAAATTTCTACCTCGCTGGCTCGGCGCGACCTCTGGCTACAAAAATCACTTCCGCTTGTAACGTGTAATGGGTGTACACTCGGCTCGATACAAGTTAAACCTTCTAGTATCGTAGATCGTTAAGACGTTCATAAATGCCAGTTAATAACGCATTAATTTCAATTTACACCTCTAGTCGAGCGCGATTTCGCATGCTAATTTATTCATAAACAAACGCGCGCACGCCGGTTTATTTAACATAAACGCTCCGCGCGTCGCCGCTCATTGCTTCATTTAAGCTCTTTTTGCTCGTTACGTACAGACTCGGTAAATTATGTCACTCATCCAGGCGACTACCCCGCGATCGCTAGATGGAAAATCGCGCGCCGCGTAGAGACGACTCGATTTCGTAATGGAAAAGCGTCGATTTTTCCTCCAGGTATTAGAAGTAAGCGAGCGCGGCTCGGTCAAATAAATAATCGATTGATTTGCGAAGCCGCTATGAAGTCATGAAGTCATGCGTGCGCACACCGCAGATCCATGAAATTGATATAAACTATCTATCTCTGCTTCTCTCGGCTGCGTCTCGCGACCGGTAGCCGAGACGTTTTATGCTAATTCCGCGACTGCCTATCGACATTAATATCACATATTTATGATCGGCGAGCCTATGACTTACGCTCGATACTTTCACCTCTCGGTTAAGTAGGTGTGCGTGTGCTCGAACGTGCTTGTGAGATTTTTTCCCTACGCAATTTCTCGGTTTCTGTTCTTTCTGTCGGCCGTACGCGTGCGCGATATTGTGTGCAAATCGCGCGAAAGTGGCGTTTTCTGTCGTTTGACGTGCCGACAAAGCTTGCGTATAGAATTATTATACCGAGGAATTCCGAATGGATTTTAAGTTTAATTAAAAATGTTTTGTAACGATCTTTCGAATGATTTACTTTACTGGTTGGGTAATTTACGAGCTTAAATAGTGGATGTGATAATTAAATCTGTGTCATTTAGATAATAATGAACGCAATGAACGTGAGCATAAAGAGATACAAACTGACTCGTAATAATTATTGCTTAAAAAATTTATTGGTACATTCGGTACGAATTTCCAGGAATAAATTTACACATTGCCGTACTGCGTCTAATATAATTCGTGCTCGTCGCGTGATCCAGAAATTATCGGTCTGCAGATTCGATTTATATAGATAGATATTTATCTGCAGGCATCGAGCGCAAACGGCTTCATGAAAGTTTAAATCCCAATATTTCCGCGGCCTTTTTCTTGTTTAATAAGAGGCCAATCCTCGACTTACACACGAACACTTGCATACATATATGAATTCCATTAGCACTTATTTGCGCTCGCGCGCTCGGCGATCGCTTTTTATTGGTTATTAGACGTGATTTATGAATGCAACATTGTCTTGTAGCTGCGTATATATATTTATTTATATTCACTTATAAGCGCACGGCGCGGGTCTCCTTTATGCGCCGATCTCTCTTTCTCTTTTTTCCGCTTTGCCGCGGACTCGCGAATTTTTGCGAAATCGAGGGGAGAACTGCTATTTCAATTTCAAACGACCGCGAGCGCGAACGTTCGGAAGAATGCACAGAAATTTTATAATTAATTCAATCGAATTAATGGGAATGCAGGTTATTTAAGCGCGCTTTTAATTGGACTAATCAAATTTTACTTGACTTACTGCGGGTAATTACAATTTATTCAATTATTTCTCCCATGCAGTGGAGGCAGGTTGATCGCGGACGCCGGCCTTTGGTAATATGCATATATTTATTGCGTTTAAAATGCTACGTTACATAATAATGTTATTGTACAGCGCAGTGTATCTAGCACTCGCAAGTATACGTGTATTTTAATTGATTATCAAGTTGCACAATGCCAATAAATTAAACTTAAATCGATAATTAAGAAGGATCACACACCAATCGCTCTATCGATTCCGCTTATTCGACTATATTTATGAGGAATTTCAGAAAAACGTATTTTTAATTTTAATTATTGATTGCCGATGGGAAGCTCGCCGCTTATTTTGTTAGCATCGTTTACCGCCTAATTGGTAATTTCGCCAAAAAGATCCGTTTAAAAATACAAAAACTCGCCTGCTCGTTCTAGAAACCGACGCACTCGGGAATTAGATGTAATTGCCGTAGAACGGCACGATTTCGCTCGCGCGCAATCGCGCAAAAAGAATCTTTTGTCAGTGAATCATGGAATGCATAAGGTAGACTTGCGCTTACGCGCGGACAGCCGGCCGTTTATTAATCCGCTCATCAATATTCAGACAATAATAAACGAATAAATCAGGTAGGCGACCTGTCAAAGCGCTATTAGCGGCCGTCGGGAATCCGCTCTCGCGCAAAATTGCAAAAACGCTCGCTAGTCTATACAGAAGCGCATTGCGAGTAGCCGCCGCCGCCGCCGCCACCGCCGCGAAGCCATAAATTCCCCAGTCATCGTGTTCTCCCGGACTGTATGAAATACGAGCGCTGGCTACCTATACCTTTTTACCTCATTAGACTATCGCGCTTTTATATTTCTCTCGATGTGTGCGCGTGCGCTTAATTATTATAATTATGCCCACGAGAGAGTTCGCGGAATCGCGCGTAGGATCGCGAGAGGGTTACACGCGTCCTTCCCCGTGTCTTTCTCTCTAAGCGATTCTCATAATTACGGATGTTTTGAGTTATTGGGAGATAGGCTATCGGTCGAGGCGCGAACCGCGAGTCGGTGTGAGTTACTTATTTTAATTAAGGAAATTTGAAATTCATCGAGGAAAAGCGGTAAATCATAGACGCTCGGCTCGCCTTGGTCTAATTGAATCGGCGCTGGAAAAATTCAGATACGCGGCTATAAATATGGCTTATGTGTCATTTTTCATTGACGCGCGCCAAGAGTTATGAGCACGAGTTTTTTAATTATCGACGTTAATTAGAATTTGTTTGTGATAAAAGGCAATTATGTAAAAATATCGTTTGTAACACACTGTTTGGCTTTAGTCAGCAATTTTGTAAACACGATCTGCTATTATAAAATATTCATCCTGCAAATATCAATTTTAATTTTAATTGCGCGTTTTTGTGCTTTTGAATCGTTTAAAAGTTGCGTGTATGAATTCATAGAACCGCGGTTCGATAATAAAAGCAATTATAATTAAATCTATCACATAGTAAACACTTGAGAAAAACTACACCGGCGAGCAATCGAGTATTAAACATAAAATCTAACAATAATTCCGCCTCGTTCGTTCTCGAGAAGCCGTTAGGCCGTGAAAAAATTGTCTAAGAATTCAATTGATCTAAGAAAAAAGGTACCCAACCACATGAGGTATCCGTCTCCTTCTCCCCGAGGCAAGAAAGCCATCGAGTCCCGGTATAAGAAATATCCCCGCGGCCTTATCAGAAGCGTAAAACTACCGAGAAAATGCGAGGGTATGCGAAAAATACAGCCTCGACTCGACCGGAGAGAGACTCGGGACAGTCATCGACCGAGTTATTGGCCGGAGTGGCTTGGCTTTCAGTGTCACTGTCATTGAATAAAAACGGAGGAGATGCACTCGCGAATATACTCTGTGAATGGCTAGCGCCCGCAGGAGCGCGTAAGAGGGAAGTCACTGCTTAATTTATTCCCATTCGCAGAGAGCGAGATGGCCAGAGCCCAAGAGAGATAGAAAGAGAGAGAGAGAGAGAGAGTGAGTCGACCGATGCACCGGCCAATGCAATTATTATCGGCTTATTATTATATAATTGACGGACAGGAGACGGTTAATGAGACCTCTTGAGACAGGAGTTGGCCCCCGTGCGGGACGCTGCACTGCGATGCGATGCGAGATCGTCGAGAGACGGAGAATCATTTATTTATTTGCCGCGACTTTAATTGACGGCAACTGGCCTGGGATCTGAGCCGAGCCGCTGCACTGCTGCTATTGTGCCCGTCGTTCTCTTGACTTTAGAACATTTATGCTTGTTTAAACATGTTGCTCCACTTGCCCACAGTCGGTTCCGGTGCTGCCGGTTCGGGCTCTTTCGACTCGAGCGGATTGCTGCCAAGAACGCAGAATGCACGTATGGAAAAAGAGCGGCAATGCACGTATACTAGCATTTAAATATAAATAAAATCCCGCGCAATATTTATCGGGCCACTATCTAAAACACCATCATTCGAATTGCTTAATTGAAGGATTGAAATAGCGATTATACCATTTACGGTACTGTGAGAAACGCGCCGGTTCTTAAAAGTTATGCTTCTGAACTTCTGTCTATAGCTCCGAGGAATTTCTTTCCGTGCAAAAACTACTTCGATAGATATATGGAATGACACTTTATTTTCAATTATTTGGAATTAATGTTTTTAAATTGCAAAACTGAAAGTTCAATGGGATAGTGTTGGGTGCTTGCACGTAATGTAAATAAATGATTAAATTATAAGGCATAATAAAACTGGAGACCGTTTAACAATTACGTAAGCTGCCGTGGCAACAAAGAAAACTTTATAGGCACTTGAAAGATGAAAATGTAAAATGCCCGTAATAAATCAAGCGCTGAAACGGCAATCTAATATCTCTCAAAATTATCTCGGACTAATCCAAAGTTACACTTTTACCTTAATCGATACTTCGCTTAGTCGCAATCGACTCGAAATTCATTTTCGCAGTGGCGCTCCGGCCGATGATGAGCCAAACTGATAGCTGAGAGGATTTATGCAGCTTGATTATCGCGTTTGCGCGTCGCCTCTTATCAGGCTCGAGCCTCACGTAATGAAATTGAAAATCTCGTTACGTTTCGTCCTCCTCTCTTTTTTCGTTATAGCGCCGCGTAAATCATGAGCCAATTCCGAGGAGGCGTTAGACACTCTTTCTAATTTATTGGTTATAAGTTTTATACGCAGTCGCCGCGATGAAATATGATGTGGGCTTTGAAAGACCAAGAATAAATAATTCATTGTCGAAGAGGCAGACTTGGACTGGTATTCAATGAAAAAGTGCTCGTATTATGATTGCTTTAATTTCGCAGTAAATAAAGGAGGGGACTATCCCGTACAGGGAAGCGGAGAAAAATTGCGAAAGAAAAAGTGGCTCTGTAAGAAAGCGCGGAGCCTACATAGTTTTAGTTTTTGCTCTCATTTCTTAGCGGCCATAATTCGATTTGGTGTGTACCGTTCATGTCGCAGCCGAGAAATGTGCGTTTGTGCCTGAAAACGGAGCGCATTCCATCGTCGAGTTACATATTTTTCAAAAGCATCGAACAAGCTGGAGAAAAAAAATGTACAAAACGGCGCGGCTCGTAAACTCGCAGCTTCCATCGGTGCACAAAGCAGGTGTATTAGCCCGGTTCAAGAAGAACGAGTCTTAGCCTTTATTTCTAAGACAATCGCACTGGAGGCGGTAATTACAACAGCTCATGCAGCTGTCTCGCCTCGAATAATCTCGGAATCTCCGCCTCTCGGACACAAAAAGCCGCGAGTCGCAATTATGTAGAGAGACGGGCTACCAATATAGGTATCCCCCGGCGATTTTGTAACGCGCACATATGCGCGCGTGTCCCCGCGCTCGTGCCCGACACGCGTGCTCCAGTTCCATTTACGGTAAAAACTATCATCGCCCTTGCGCGCGCCCGTTTTTACGGCCGGCCGCGTCGTCGATTCGCGAGAAGACGAGCGCGCGCGGAGAGCCTGGCTGGGATTCTAGTCGACGGTTTCTTTGCAGGCGCGCTTTTCGCGCGAACCGCGAAAAAAGCTGCCGCGAGTCCGCGGAATTATTTAGGTCGCGTACGAGAAGAAATTTTCAATGCGAAATTTTTCATTCGAGCGCGCGCGCGCTCGCGACCGCTCGCTGTTTCTTCATTTGCAAAGAATTTTTGTCTTGTTTATGGGCTGCCGAGCTCGAAGGAGTTTTTGCCACCGCTGAGCTGCTTTCAATGTGATTAAGATGGAAATGGAATCTTGTTGGATTAGTGTAAGAGAACAGCTGCCTGACATCGCTCCTTTCATTGTACTGAAATGGACTGGCAATTTGCTTCATTTTTTCTTTGAAAATCGCATTCTTGACAAAGCGTCCGCGCTGATTTAATAGATGCGCAATTAAAGGCCTATAAATGTGTCCGGAGGAGTGAGAATTATTGGAACTAATAAAAAACATAATTATAAAATACAGAGCAGTGTTATTTTACGAATTAAAAAGCATGTCGCCTCCGAAAGATCAGCTCCGTTTCTTCTTGCGCAGCTAAATATACACCCCAACCGAGGAAGAAAAAAGAAGACGGGCCTTCGAACGTAACTCAATTACGGAAGGAAATATTCTACAGAAGCCGCGACTCGCTCGGCTAAACAAACACCGCCGCCGAGCCTTAATCCCCCGAGAAAATTTATGCTTTATAAACAAGGCCGACGTTAATCGTCCATTTATAATCTCATAATTTCGTTATAAACGTACCTGCGGCTGCCGTTTCCCTCCGCCCCGTCCGTATAACTTTCATAAATTATATCGGCTCGTTCGCAGCTCGAACACGCTCGAAAAATACGCCGCCGCCGCCGCCCCTCCGAAAAAAGAAATCGCCTTTGGTCCTCTCCGAAAAAGGTCGATATATCTTTCGGCACCTCGAGCGCGAGAGAGCCAGCTCCTTTTAAATCGGCGGTTCCCGATCGGCGCGTGCGAGTGTGTATGCGTACGGTAGCCCCCGCGGCCGTTCCGAAACGAGCCAGCATATAATAACGCGCGCCGCCTCCTCATTAGGGATATGACAGATGCCTCGGCAGATAGAGTCCGTACGCGCCGATTCTTTTTGGCTTCGGGGGATACGGACCGTATTATGCGGATACCTGAGAGGCAAGGACGCGAGTTTTTGCGCGCGCGGATTTTTTACGCCGATCTACTTTTTTACTGTTTTTTTGTCGAACAAAAGACTCGGTTGAGTACCCGTTGTTTTTGAAACCTGACGCTGTATTTTTTAAAAACAGATATGCTAATTCTCGAAAGAGCAAAATGACACGGAGAACTTTCTATATAACAATGAATATTCCGATATCCGCGCATAAAATCGCACTTCTAACACCAGGTCGTTTTCTCTAAATTCACTCTTAACATCGCAAAATGCTCGCGATCGGCATTACCATAATATTCAAATGCATAAAGCGGCCCGAGCCGCGCAGCCTCTCTTTCTCTCTCTCTCTCTCTCTTACCCTCGCGCGAAAGAGAGATAAACCGAGAAACCGAGAGTGCAGAGCCAAAGAAGAAGAAACACACACACACACACACGTGCGAGCGGAAGAGGAGAGGAGAAGAGAGCTCTCGCACTTTGCCGCGGTGTTGGGCCGCTGACATATTTATCGGCGGTCGCGCCACCTGCAACCGGCTTATAGCGGCATCGGCCACGTAAAGAGCGAGAGAGAGAGAGAGAGACTCCTTTCTCTCTGTTTTGCCCATTTGTATCCGACAGCCCGGTTTACCGAATGCGCTTCTCTTTTGTGCCCGTTTTTCGCGCCGCCCTCGCAGCCCCCGCCGCCGAGGCGGCTCGGACGCGCGGCATCTTTTTTTATTAATTTCATTTTTGCGGATATTGAGGAAAGTATGCGGAGATCTTGATAGCTGCGTGAAATGTCGGCTGCTGCGATTCTCGGGTTAATTGGTATGCCCGAGAGGAGATAATAAATTCGGCCGAAGGTATATATTGCCGGAATTTTATTGAATTTAAATCAGCAATGAACGGAAGGGGGAACGAGAGTTTATTGATTTATGCGATTGAAATATTTTTATTGATTAACGCCTGCCGATGAGGCATAAATTCTGATCACTCTCATTTCCTACTTTCTACCCGAGTTATGAAACGCGATTCGGGGAAAAAAGCAAAAAGGGGAGGGGAGGGGGAAGGATCGGCGGGTTAATGAACGTCAAGGTTGCAGTTCGCGGCCGAAAGATATAGCTTTAAAGCGCGTATAATACGTGCAGGTGGAACGGTCGCGTACGTATTGCTGAATTGAGGAAGGCGGCCTTATACAAAGCGTCCCGTAAATCCGCGGCGGGTTCGACACCCGACACATACCCTCTTCTCCTTCTTCTCCCGCTTTATTCTCACCGATGTCTCTACGATATATATAAGCGGGAGAGACGCTAAGGGATTAAAAATAATAGGCCGGATTCGGGGGGCCGAAGAGCGGCCGCCGGATTCCGCGCGCGAGAGATATTCGATCGTCGCTCACGTCAATTACTACACGCACCGCGAGAAAAGTTTTGCGCCGGGACGACGACGTGAGATATTCAATTCCGAGCGAGCGACAGGACAACGAGAGAGGCTCTACAGCTCCGCGAGGATTTATGTTAGCGGGCCCTTTCTTTTTGGGCCCGAACGCGCGTATAATTGTTTAATTGATTTGGTATGGCGCGCGAGGCCGGGGATATGTTGCGCGGAGAATTATGTAGACGGAGCGGCGAGGAGGCTTTTTTGCCAAGGGGATCACGTTGAATTACTCGCTCGCCGAGCCCCGGCGAATAAACATGCGCGGGCTTTACGATCGTTCCGTATTTTCGAGAGCGAAAAATCTATTATTTTTCCGCGTAAATTAGCAGCTTTTTAAAGACGGCGCGTACACCTCGAGGCGACGTGAGAATGAGAGAGAGAGAAAGAGATAGAGACGCTTTGGCAGACTACTCGCCGCCGCTTATCAGTATAATCGTTGGCTCCTTACTCCTTCCTGTGTAAATTGTTCCTCTCTCTCTCCCCCCGGTGCGGATTGCACCAATTCGTATATCTCCGATTGGATTCGTTATTTTCGCTTTACGCGCCGCGGAGCACAGGAGAGCGGCTGCGGCATCGGCGGCGGCGGCGTCGGCGGCGGTAGCGGCGGCACATACGCGCTCACACACACCAGAGCGCCATTATAAACATATACAAATTCGTCAGAGGCTACCGCGAACAATGGGCCGTTTAGCACCCGAGATATATATCATTATGCCGCCACTGCACCGCGCGCGCCGCTGTAGCCTACAGCCACCGCCTTGCCTCTCTCTCCCGAGAAAAAAGAAAGGCTGCCGCCCGACTCTCCTCTGCATATATATAGACGCACACCTCTGCGCCTACTTATGGTTCATTCGCAGGGAGAGACGGAGAATTTCGATCTCTCTCTTCGCCCTTTGCTTCGCCTCTTCTTCTTGTGAGGCGGCGGCGGCTGCTGCTGCCGCTGCCGCTGCCTCTGGCTTCTATCGCGATTTTATCGCGCTCGCGCCCGCGCCAGGAGAGATATTCTATTTTTCCAGAGTCATTTGCGCGTGAAGCCGCGATACATCTCCCCGAGGCCGCTTCTGTTTGCGGACGCCGGCCGCCTCTTCCTCTTTCGCGTTTCAGAGGAACGAGTCACTCCTCGACTGAATTTCCCCGTAGCATTTTGGCCGGAACTGCGAGGCTCCGAATGGAGAATCGGTCGCGCGGGGCCTTTGCTCTTCCCTCTCCGCTCTTTGCATCGCGCTGCCGTTGTCCGGGTCAGCGAAGCGCTCGCGTTCGCGAGAGCCGCACAGTGGAGGTGCGGTCGCCGGAGTTTATATACGCTGCAGATAGCCACTCAACGTCCGCACATAACCTACGCGTACGTGTGTGTGTGTGTGTGTGTGTGTGTGTGTCTGTGTGTGTGTGTGTGTGGGTATGGATGTGTGTGTCTGGCACGGCACGTCGAGATGATTGTAGTTGCAAATGGGCAGTTTGCATCAAGAAGCGAGAGCGCAACCGCCACCCCCGTGAGCTCTATCTCTCTCCATCTCTCGGACGACATGCAACGCTCGCTCGCGCGCGCCACTGCAAACAAAGTTGACCCAAACGCTTTCGCTCTACACGTACGCGCGGCCCGGCCTCTGTCTTTGTCCGTTTCGTTTCTGCTATCTCGCTCTCTCCCTGCGGCTTTCGGTGCGCTGCAGTTGCCGGAGCCTAACCCCCGACCTACACGTACCACCGTCGCTAAAGTATACAAATCCCGATCTCTGACGTACCTGCGGCCTCTCTCACATATGTGCAAGCGGACGCCTATTTGTACGGCTCTACATCGCTATCGTAGTCGTAGGTAGCGGCTACGCATATGTGCTCCCGCTGCCGCCGCCGCCGCCGCCGCTCCACATTCGAGCTGACGAATCGCTCTACGAGTCTGCTCGTGTCTGCGTGCATACGAGTGTCCTGAGAGTAGAGGGTTTGTGTAGTTCTGCAATGGGAATCGCGCGGCTGTGTATAGGAATCGCGTGTGTAGATTTTGCGAATTAAGCCGGAGCGCACTCGTACGTACCTTATACGTTCTGCGTCATGCGATGCGGTGGTTAATCTACCTGTTCTTTTAAGCAATTACCGCCTAATACGGCATTCCCCGGAAATTTTAAAAAACCTGGCTAAATTGAAGTCAACAGAATCGCAGGTAAAATCCCTTCCGGAACACCGGCAGCCGCGCTCTGCCGTTCGAACTCAAACGATAGCCAGCAAAGGGTGAGAGCGAGAAAGACGGCGAAAGTTGGGTAAAAGAGAGTGCGCGCACGCGGCGGCGGCCGGCCGGCCGGCCAGTTAAACATGCGCATATTGCATGAAACTGGTAGCGAGCGGTCGACCTCTGTATTAACACCTCCGCTCTTTCGCAGCGCGCCTCTCTCGCTCTCTCATCTGATACCGCTTCCGGGCACTTACTAACTAAGCGACACCCGGCCCGGCGATTTGCTCTTTTTTAGCGCGACAAGATCGTTTTTCCTCGATTCTTAATGAACATCGCGCGCCGACGCTAACGGCTTTTCCAGCCGCCGTGCGTTTCACCGCTTTTTCCGAACCCCCGAGTCTCTTCTCCTCGACGAGCGGCTTCTCGCGCGGCAATCTTTCTTCGATCGTTCGATGCTTTTTTTCGGAAGAATAACAGTGCCTATATTTTAAAATCGCCTCACTCGAAGCACCGAGAACATCCTTTAAACCGCAAATAATGCCGAGTATTAAATCGTCATTCGATTTGTCTCGCACTATCGCGCGTGCGCATCGTTTCTCTCCCTCGGCGCTCCTCCTTCTCCTTCGCACGCAAAACTCTTGCAGCCTCCCGAAACAAAAGCCACTGCAGGCCGTCTCTTACTTCGGCATCGAATGGCTGATTTATGCAAAGAAGCGTCCAGGCGGCTCCGGCGAGCGCATTAATAATTAATAAACGACTGCCGTCGAAAAAGAAACGGAGAAATACGAGCTCGCACCTTTTCGGCGGCACGCAAAAAGAGGGTTCTCGTCGCGTCGCATGCTTTATTTATCTCGAGCGGCGACGAGGCGCGGGATTTTTGAATATAAAAAAGCGGCACTCGGTCACAATTTATCCTCGCTTTCGGCAGGTTCCATTTGCGTATGTTTGTGAGGAGCCAGCCCGGCTCGCGACGTCCCGCGTAAATATAGAGCAGGGCCGCAGAGCCGTGCAGACCTAGACAAATAATGCCGGACGGTTATTTGTGCGCGATTCGAGCTCAATATTGTTCGAAGCGCGCAAACACACGATGCAATATGCATCAAATGTCGATTCGTCCGCACAGAGAGAGAGAGAGAGAGAGAGAGAGAGAGAGAGCTCCTCTTTGCCGGAGCTAGCTGCAGTCCAGCCGTGCGACCGCTTCATTATACTCGCGCCGTCGTCCTTTCTCATTGTGCGGAAGCGGAGCGCGAGCGGATAGAGGGGACAAGTTCGGGGACGTCGGACTCCTCTATGCGCTGGCAAGTTTCTCTGCACCTAAAAGTCGCTAAATCGTTTAACGATCCCAGTCCTCGCGACGCGCGAGTTGCCAGCGTAGTATATATATCGATCGCGCAACGCCTCTTTCGCTCTCAAGAATTAATCCTCTTCCGCGGAATTTACGGATTGTCTCGTTTGATTTAGCACCGGCGAAATTTTCCCGAGCGACTGCCTCCAAGTTAGTCGAGTTAAAAGATTAGTTTTCAAACTAGTAAGTTTGAACGACTGCTTTCCATTCGAAATGGAATTTTTGCGCGTTCGGTTAACGAGCGATACACTGCCGAAAAAAGCAAAAGACTCGCCATATGAAAACTCGTTATCTCCCGAGGCGCGTCCCGCAGCGGGCGACTGCTCGAACAACAATCCGCTCTCGCTGTATGTTTTTCGGGCCGATAAATCACAATTAATTAGCGAGCATCGTAATGACGCGGCGTGTCGCTTCAATCGGCTCCTCTCGTACGTGTCCGAGTGCGTCGCTGCGCGCAACGAGCAGCTCTAAGCGCGATATATATCGACTTTCGTCTCATAATTATTGTTCGCTCGCGGCGGCCGAAGGGCATAAAAACGTCCGGGAGCGTGACTCGCGCGTACGTACTTCTCTTAAATGCAGGGGGATTTGCATTGCTGCGTCGCTGGCATGCGCACGAAGTTTAGAATGTTTATTCATTCGGCGTGTAGTCTCGTCTCTTCCTTCCCTTCTCGATGCTGAATCTCTCCCGACTGCTCCTTTCTTCTTTGCGCTCGCACGTATACGACTCTCTGTGTATGTATTATGTATGGCCAAACGAAATTCCGCCTCCTCCGCGTCGATAATTAAGGAGTTCGCGCAAAGGATTCGCGAGAGAGAGCAAGAGATCTCGATGAATATAAAGAGGCGAGCTCTTGTATGCGTTGGAGAGAGAAAGAGGGAGAGAGAGAGGGACCGTGAAAACTTGATTAACTCGCGGGCAAGTGCCTACATTACGGCGGCAGAAAAAATTTCACTCGAGATAAGGGCTGTGTTGGTATATAAGTTGCGCCGTTTCGGAGCCGAACCAGAGGACGGCTTTTTTCTTTCGCGGAGTTTTAGCAGCGCTTGTAATTTGTGCGAGTTGAGCTGAGTTCGGGGACAAAAATTCGAGCGGATTAACATACGCGTGTTCGAAACGGGCGAACAATTGAGGATTGGCCAATTAAGCGAGTGGAGATACTAATGTTGCGGCTTTTTGTCGATCGAACTGGTGATGACGATTGCATTGTTTGGAAGGTCGTTTTTTAGTCGACCTTTCATTAATGATCCACCGAATCTTAATTTACTTTATTTTTATGAAATTAATTGGGCGAAAGGGCGCTTTTTAAAAAGTAATCTTTTTCTCGTTTTCAGATGCGACACCGCAGCCACACACGAAGACGGAAGGACGCGATAGAAAAGCGTGTAACGCTCCCGAAGCGGCTAGAAATGCGACAAATAAAGCAGGAGGAAGAGCCCGTCATAATGCTCGAGCGAACATGTCGTGGCCTGGTTTTTGCGGATTATTTTTACGCGGTCCGGGCTGAAAGGCGCCTCACCTTGCGCACTCGGAAAAACGGAATATCGACAAAGGTCGGCGCTGCGTTGCGCGCAGCTGCGCTTCAGATGATCCGTTGCGACAACGGGCTTACGCTTGCATTACTCGCGCATTTACAATCATAAAGTGCGCGACGGAGGGCTCATCTCAGGCATGAATTTCCGTGCGACAAGTTGCGGCCCCTACAAAGCGCCGACCCCATTATGCGGCCTTAAAAGCGGCAAAAATGGGTCCTCGCTCGGGGACCTTTAAACCGTTTACTCACGGCTCGCCGGATTCCCCAAAATATTTTGTCGCGCTGCCCCTCTTGCGACCCCTCTCGAGGTGATGCGCGCGCACTTCCTACTCTTAGCAAATCTCAGGGAGGTTCTTGTTCTGTAAGCGCGTGTCCTTCGGAGCTGCCGGCATAATTAGCGTGAAAATGCCGCGCGCACGGATGGAAAAGGGACAGTTTCCGAGAGAATGCCGGCTTTAACGCCGACCCGTTTCGATATTATATTTCTGACATTATAGGCATGCAATGAATGGCCAAGAGTCTCTTTGGAGGTCGTCTCGGGCCATTCAGTAGTACCTCTTGTCGGCACGCTAATGAACGCTTTCGGCTCTCAAATACAAGGCTTTACTTTTATTATAGAAATCTGGGTTACTGAATTTTTCGAGAATTTCTCTGAAATCCGGAATGCATTTTACTTGCTGTACTTTCAATGCGCCTATTTTAAAAATAAAGCGAGAGCCGCTCGGCGAAAAAATTACGAGCGCATTATCAATAACGAAAAAGCAATCTTTCTAGAAACTGTTAGAGCCGCGAAGGAAAGAAATCGGCGGCCTAGCAATTTCGTTCTGGCCGTAATAAAAATTTATTCCCCGCGGAGCACCATTAATTAGCGGCTAATTTTCTTGCTCCGCGGCACTTTATCGAGCTTGTAATTAATGCGCTTCTTAATAAATTGGCATTCTTTCTTAGGAAACCTCTCTCCCGTCCGCACACATCAAAGGGGGACGCAGCCGGAGATCTCGTCCCCGTCGCCTGCGGAAAATCATTTTCCAGCGCGATCCGCTAAAAATTCCAGAGCCTCGCCTTTATACGGTCAAATCCCCGACGACAGCGTCATAACAACCGGCAGATAGACGTAGGTGAAAAATGGGCTAATTGCGCGCCTTTTTGCTCTTCCTCCTCGCCGCTCGCGCGCCGCCAGTAGCCCTAGAGATGGGAGCTATGCGCGCTCGCGTCATTAAATTCATTAACGCGCGGAATGCTCGCTCGCGGCCTATGTATATATACTGCCGATACGTGTGTACGAAAGCGCGCGTGTAATGGCTGCTGCTGCCGCTGCAGAGAGTCCAGGTGCTGCCGAGGCATGCAGGCCTCCCGTTTAGGTCGCCGCGGAGGTGTACCGAAGCCACGTGCGAGAGAAGATTCTTGAAGCGCGGCAAAAAGCTCGCCGTCATTTTTAACGAAGCGAGCACGAGAGCGAGGAGCAGGGCTGGGGGTAATTTGTCGCCGCGGGGTGAAGAGGCTGCTGGATCAGGCAAATTCACCTCGAGTTCTTTTCGTTCGCTCTTACGATTATTGGTACGTAGATTGCGCAATCACAGGTAATAATGTAAGCCTTATAATATTTTTTAAAGTAACATTCGTTCGAGTGACGATGGTGACGAAACAATTTTCATAAAGATATTTCAAGGCCAGAGATCGACAGACGCTCCGCGCAAAGGTGACGAACCGTTAATGGCCGCGGCTCGCGACAAAACCGACAAGTCCGCATCCGTCGTCAAGATTCCCTAAACGGAACTCTCGTCGCCGGAGAAGAAAGGAAAAAAATCACGACGAGCGAGCGTTATTATGGAGCGGATCGGGATCGCCGAGCGATTGGCATCATAAGCCGGACTTTGCTTCGGGCTTTTTGCTCGCAGACCTCACCTCGTTCATCTACTGACTGCGCGCGCGCGAACTCGTAAAACCGATCCTTATTTTTCTCGCACGCGCGTTAAGATTTTTATGCCTTCTAGAGGCGCGCCAGACACTTGGCTAATGTTCCTCGTCGCCAAATTTAGAGATAGATTTGCGCTGCATAATAAGACGCGCTGGCTTTCGAATCGCAGGAATGCGCAAAGTTCGGATATAATTAGAAAAAGATTCACGTAAATAAAGATTAACCGAGTGGCCTGGCTGTCGTCATAAAAATTGAAAGGCGTATAATGGCGATGGTAAATCACGAAACTGCCGAGAGACGAGGAGAAACAATAATCAACGAACCGCAAACTTTATAACGAACCCTGGGAGCAATGTATAGACCGGAGTTTCCAAATATTATGATGAGCGAGTTTTGAATTAGAAGGGAGTATTCGTCGGCCAGAAAAATTTCACAGATGCTGTTCTGTGCGTGACGCAAACATGCCAGTTTATCTCCTTCAAAAATTACAAGAATCTCAATGCTGTCAGTACTACCCTTGTTTATGCTTTATCTTATGAAATTAAAATAGAACTAATTAAAATGCTACAGTTCATTATGTTTTTAAAAAAACTTAAAATGCATTTATAAAAAAGGATTTGAAAAAATGAATAAAATGTTTACGCGTGAATTTAACTTTGGAAAAGTACAGCGATTGAAAAAAATGCATTATTTACTATGTGAACTAATAGTCTATAAGCCACCAAGTCTGGCACATCATTGTAGATTACACGGCGGTATTATAAACCGGCGGCTTCTTCCGGTCGTGCGCGGTTAATACAGCGCCACGTCTGTCTATTTAAACAACCGGCCGTCGATCAATCTTCCCGGATTATTTCCGTACATTATCACGCGCGAGTCGATCATGCGCGCCTCAGCATAATAAACTGCGCGGCCGAGCTAAACTGAACAAAAGAAAAACAAATGCACTACAATGTTAATACATTTATATGAGCGGATCTTCAGTGCTTGAATGTTTTCACTTATTCTGCTGCAAAAATGCCTGCTTTGCCGCGTAGGCTGGTGTTGAGATTTTAAAGGGTTTGAAAGTGTATATACGAAAAGGTTATTTTGGTCTGTGATGTAAGCGATGAGCTAGTTTGTGAAAAATCGGATTCGCTATTTTCTGGAATTTTGTAGTGGGAAAAAGAAACAGTTAATCAGTTTTATGGCGAAAACTGCTGATTTATGTCCGAGACGTTTTTTAGACGTCCAAAAATATGTTTATATTCTTTGCTAAACGCGATACTGAATTAATTTTTTAGAATATATTATATGATTTTTCATTTTAAAAGACAAAAAAAAACATTTCTGGTTTACAGTTTCCACCTGACCCACCCAAGAAGGCCTCGTAGAAACTATATTATAATGGTATAAAAAGTCTGAGTCATTAACGCAGGTTTTATTCTCTCATAACTCACGAGAAAGTTCATCGTCACATCAGCACGCTCACAAATTTACCGCTTCCACTTCCAAAACGGATGTCTCCGGAATAATATGCACGTATCCGTCTGGTTCATAAGCTTGCGCAACCCTAAAAAAAGAAACAAATAACGGTCGAACCACAAAAATGCCATTCGATCAGGAAACAGCAGCCTATGACTAATATTTGAAAATTTACGAGCATCCGCCAAGAATACGAAAGCGCGCACGACAACTGCTCTAATCATATTCATCAGATGCGCCGATCCCGATAAAGCGGAAGTCGCCGAGAAAAATGAAACTAAAAACAACGCTCGACCGCCCATCAGGCGTTTTCCGCGTCGCGCCGCGGGAAAGCTGCCATTCAGTCGCCAGCCTGTTCGAATTTTTGTCCGAGAAACACAAAAAATGCCTCTCCGTATGCACAGTTCTGGTCATAAAATTTCACGGCCAAAGTGGCAGGTAGTAGTGAGCTTCTGACCTTCCCTCTCTGCCTCTCCCTCTCTTTCTCTCTCTTTCTGTCTCTCTGTAAGCATCCCCCTCTGCCAAGTGACATCCTTTAAAGTCAAACCTCTATCTTTATCGTTATGCGTCGTTGTTTCAAGCCTCTTTATGCCCGACACGGGTCCCATTAACGTTTGATTTACAACTTTCTACGAATCTATAAAGGTGACTTCCCCCTCTCTTCTCTCTGCACCGGTTTGAGACTCGTATCGGAGTGCTGCTTCTTTTTTTCTAACACTCGACCGTCTCGCTTTCGCTCGAATCAGCTGTGTGTAAGAGGGTCGGAGGAGAACGACTAATTAAACAAAAAAATGATTCTATTAAAAATACAAGGGGCTGGCATTTTTTAAATTTCTTTTACAAGTGCAAAAGACCCCTTTCTCGTGGATTTTATTCGCGCTGGAAGAGCGTTTTATTTATTGCGACTCGAATTAGGATGCGTGTCCCTTTGTTTTTTTTCTTTTCTTTTTGAAAAAAAAAGAAAGTGGAAGTTGCACTGAATTGTGGAAGTTCTTCCGACAAAGAATTCTATGTCGAAACTAAGGAAGTGGCCCTTCTCAGGTCTCATAAAATTTTATAGAATGTTAGACCACGACATTTTGAACTATTCTGTAAATTAACATTCTCTTGTTAAATGAAGTAATAAATTAGAATTTATTTTAGTTGTAACTTTAACCATTTTGTTAATTCTTTATACGAGTGTTCATAATAGTAAAAATATCTTGCCAAGGCCTTAATAATTTAATAAATCATTTTTTTTCAATTTATTGTAAAATAATGTACTTTTGAAACGTAAAAAAAGAAAGTAACGACGTGCGGACCATTCGTTTTTTCCAATGCGTATCTATCGGTAATAAGAAGAGGATAATTTTATGCGTCAAAAAGGAATATCGATAAACTTATTACACGCGCGTGCTTTTAACATTTATTTGATGTACAAACGGCTCGTTTATGACTACTACCAGTAAACGCTATCTTAAGAAATATTAACGCAATAAAATTTTTTATTATCTGCATTGCTTCTTTCCAGCAGTGCATACAGAGACGCCTTATATTTAAATATAATATTCTCAGCCTCTAAAAAAGCATGCGCATCCGCGGCCGCGTTATCTCATTTTATTTAATGCCCACTTTATTCATTAACGAGCCTCCTTAAGCGAGGTATTATCATAAAATTCATGAGTCGCATAAATTATTTCAGGCGCATCGACACGTCGCGGCGCTGCATTACCCACGAGATTCCCGAAAAGCGGGGAAAGAAGGTTGGATGCCATTATATCCCCATGTAAAAAACGGGAAAAACAATAAAGACTAACACGAACAGATCGGATCGGCCGATAAAGCAGTGTCTAGGCTCTTAAAATTAAAATCTTCTCATAAAACGCCACCCAGCCGCATCCCCCGGACCACCCCCTGAATATATATCTATAGGCACTGTTTTATTCTCATAAAAATAATACGCGTTGTCGTGCTAGTGCCTTTAATTTATTTTATTGCAGCTCGAATTTTATGATGGATGGAAGTGATAAATCTGTGCCGCTGCAGCTGTAAATTTTTATTCTCCTCGCCGCGCACAAAAACAATGCGGCGAAGTAAAAAGTGTGCTTATACGCGCACTTGAAAATTTATTCGAACGCCGAGTTGTTTAATTCTTCTGCATCCGAGCGCGTGAGCGCGCGCTTCTGCACGTAAAAATCGAAGTAATTCTCTTAATTATTTAAAAATTTAATTTACGCCCGCGCGACGGAGATATATCTAAAATTTAATTTCCCTGCCGTTATTACGATATTACATTTTATACTTTAAACGCGAATATTCGTGAATTTAATTAATGCGCGAATAACGAAGCATCCTACCGTTCTAAAATTAAACACGCACTTTATACCTCGTAAACTTTTAATATTTTAATCTGGCCGCTCGATCGGGGCTCCGATATCGGCCTTTAACATCTAACTTAAATAATAGTTTTGCCGGCTTGGCGGACAATAAAATAGTCGGCGCATTCGAAATATCATTACCGAATATCTCGACGTCAAAATTAATTCGCCTTAGAGGAGGCGAGAGTCGGAGCGAAGCGCAAAACAACCGCAGGGGAAGATATCGCGGATCCTCAATTAGAGACGAAGTAGTAAGGGAGCGAGCGGACTTATGTACACACACGCGACACAATCCGACTGTTTCTGAATCGAGCGAAAGCGTTTTACAGCCTCTCTCTCTCTCTCTGGGCTCGGGCCTCTTTTATATCGGCGAATACAAATTATTATCCTACCGCTCGAGCACGCACGCACAAGAATGTACCTCGTCGCGAGGAGGTAGTTAGCTCGTTTTCTCTCTCTCTCTCTCGCGCGCGCTCCGAAAAAGAGTTCCCATCGTCAAGATCATCTCGAATACGAGCGCCAGCGCGCCCTCGGGTAATTGATAGAGTGGTAAAGTGACGGAGGGTGCGGGAGGGGGATATGCGTAAACGTATATAACTCCGCACGAGATGAATCACGCGATCCGAGTTGCTGCGTTTCCTCTGCACGAGTTGCCACGAGAGGACGTATGGTTATATTATAACGATCTTTCAGGAGGTAAGAAAGTCTGCAGCCGCAGTCATTAGGCGGTTGGTTGTCTTCTCGTAGGTTCATCTGCGCTTTATGTTTTAAATTTATTTTTAACGCGAGGTGCATCGACTGCAATTTCGCATTAAAGTGCTTATTTCATTAAATTCGAAGCAAATACATTTCGCGCAAGTATACGAATTCAAGCTTGGCTAGGGTTACCAACATAAATTTGGTTAACAAAGCTTTCGCAGCCCCTCACCAAATTGCTCTTGCAATAAAAGAATGCCTTCGACCTGGAGTTTTTCAGCCGAAGCACAAGTACTAATTAAACGCATGAGCCCCACCTCGGGGCCCCACTTTACGATTCCCGATGCATCGGCATCTCTCCCATTCGGCCCTCTCTCGGGTCCCAATATCGCCAAAAGCTCTCGAGCCATAGTTAAATTCGCCCCGTCGCTTATTATCGCGACTCTCCGATCGTTCAAAAAAATTATCCGGCTAACGAGGGGGTCCCCTTCGGAATAATGATGGCTAATCGGCCGCGGCGTACGTGCTAATAGTATTCGCGATACCGAGAAAGATCACGTGGGAAGATGGCAGCAGCAGCAGCAGCAGCGCAGGTCCCAAAAAAGGGAGAAGCCTCGCGTGCGCCGGGAGAGGAAAGGGTACGTGTATGCACGTGAAGGACGAGAGAGAGAAAGAGAGAGAGAGAGAAGGAATATGGCGGAGTAGGGCCCGAAAGAGAGGAGGAGGAAGAGAGATCGAGGGTCATAGGTGAAGCCCGGCCTCTCGCCCTTCTCGCTGGGCGGAGAGAAGCTGCGATCCGATCGCGCCACGGATTCGCTCCTTGCAAATTCCCAAGCACCGAGCGTGCTCAAAGAACTATATAGTGCGATACTCAACGCTCACCGATCCATTCATTCATACCGATTTCTTTTGCAATTAAAGTTTAAGAGATTTTCTAGATTTTCCTCGCTCAATATCTCGCTGTAAGAGCCGCACTGAGAATGCGCATGAATTTCAAGAAGCGAAATATACAAGGCCCGGGTTGGGTCTCCCGTGCGCATGCGTGTACAAGCGCGTCAGTAAAAATTATCTTCGATTTCCGGAAATGTATTTCTCTCTCTCCCTTGCCGGACCCTCTCGAATTGTTGGCTCGACGATTTCATGGTTTATTTCGGAAAGAGAAAGACTGAAGGGACAGGAGACAGAAGGAAGGTAGAGAGAGAAAAGAGAGAGAGGAGCGGAGGCTTCGGTGTGTATACATACGCGAGAAAGAGAGAGAGAGAAAGAGAGCGATCGAGGAGACTTGCCGATAATAATCTTTATGCGAGACGGGCCCCAAGTTAAAATATTATGCTCGTTAGAATCCAAATTGGGGTTTCTTCTCTCTTTTAAGGGGCTGCGCGTATGCCGCACAGGTATTTATAATTTGAAACGCGCCTTTTTTTGATAAAGCCGCATTGGCTCTCTCTCTCTCGTCTTGGCTGCGTTTTTTCCCCTTTTTTTAGCCGTATGTACATTGGACGGATTAACATACGGGAGGGAAGGACAGAGAAACGCCTTTGTTTTGGTCAGGCGACCCCCCAAATTAGTTCTTTTTCAAACTTTATTCAAATTTTTTGCTCCAATTAGAGCTCGAGTTTGTACCCGCTGATCTTTTCTGTTTAGATCGCGGGATTTTGTCAAAATAATGATTTTTACGCAGTCGAAAAGCTGCAAAGATCTAACAAACCGATAGGCCATCTAACTGTCGGACACGCAGCCGGCTCACTTCCCTTTGTCTATCGGCGTGGCCAGCTTTGTCGCGCGCAGCTGAAAAGTCAAGCCAACAAAGCTCAAAGAGCGAAGCGCCGTCGCATGCACACGCTTACACACTCGGCCACCGGTTGATCCAATCGAGACTAAGCAGAAATAAAGTAAAGCGAGACGGGGAGAGAGAGAGAGAGAGAGAGAGACAACATACGCGCGCGGGCGGGTATACCGATCGGGAATTAATTACGCGGCGATACGCGATTGGAAACTAGGCCCCGAGGAGGAGATGCGGCCGGGTAGATTCGCAGGATAATCCACCTAAACGTGCCGGACCACCGGCATCGACGGGGGCGCCAGAGCGCGAGCGAGCGACTGCATGAGAAACGCCGGAGGAGGAGGAACACGAGAGAGGAACGACTGCGCGAGCGTTCTGTTGTTTTTAATTATGTTTATAATCAACGCGCTGGCATGTCTATGGTAATCGTACCCCCTTCGTTTTCTGTACGGCCTACCGCCCGCAAGTCCGAGATTTACAACATCCGAGCCAGGCTGCATTGGCGAGGGAGCCAGTTCACTTGATCTCTTTGACGCCCGAAGCTTTTAGCTCCTCTGCTTTTTATTCGATCACTGGGTCGATTCCACTGAGCTTTCGTCGACGCGCTTTTATTTCCAGAGTAAATAACCTTTTTCTCAATATTCATTATTAGCTCGTTCACAATAGCTCGAAAATTTCCACAATATGATTCAGCTACACAATACACAATCGGTCTGATTTGCATTTCAAATTACGTAGACTATTTCACTAACAATTATAATGCCAGCCCCCGTGACTTTCTATATGCTTATTATTATAATCACGATTACTTGTATGCTTTTGTTTGTCGAGCAGCTGGAAACAAAAAACATTATTTCTTACAATTCTCAAGAGAAAATCAAATATTATGAATCACAATCAAGCGACGACTATACGTATTATAAGCAAAGTAAAAGACGAACTTTCCCTTTTTGTACTAAAAATACAAAAAATGCTCTATAGAACCGAGATTACGCAGTAGAATATTAATCAAAGGTTTTCTGGAAGTCTTTTATAAGTTAAATGAATGAAATTTCCCTAAAATATCCATTCGTACACAACGGAAGTTACGTAAAAAATTCAGATATGCCTTATTTAACTCTTTCTATTTGTAGAAAAAAAAAACCACAGCGGCATAAAACGACGAAATTTTCAAATCGCAAAAATAAAGCGCAACGACGGAGAGAACGATCGAAAAAATCAGCTCATTCCCTCCGTTATCACCGGCAGCCCATCCCTCGGCCATTACGCACCGGGGGAGCTTACCGCTATAAGCCATTATATTATCGATGATCGGGCCGACATTACACGTCCCCTATGATTGCGCATATTGGATCTCATTTGAGCGCCGTTGTCGTCATGCAAAGTCTCTCGGGCTTGCTTGCGAGAGCACGCGATGCCGAACCGAACGCGGCCCCGCTAATGACGCGAGCGCAGATACCAGCGATACGTCTAATTAATTCCGGCTATCGCAGCCAGATATATACGTTACTAATGCCCCCATCGACGGCGGCGACGGCGCTGGCTTATGCTTGGCCCGCTCCGTTGGCAAGATCCACGATTGCGAATCCTGATCTATTCGTATACCCGCGGCGCCATTCCTACGGTATCGCAGGTTCCTGCGTCCCTCTTCCCGAACAATTTAAAGCGGCTATTAGGAAAAAATAATAATCTCGAGCGAAACACTTCCCCGTAAAATGATTTGTCGCAGCCCCGCCCGAGGAAGGACTCGAGGAAAAATCGCGGCGAAATGAGGGGCGCTGCCTCCGTAGCATCTCCCGGGCCGTTCGTGCCCGCGAGGGGTTGTGTTTATGACACGCGCGCTCGCTCGCATTATAAAGGAAGGCACGAGCGAGAGGCGTGGTAGTAGTAGTAGTAGGTAGAGATGCCCGCGGGGTGCCTCGCTCCTCGGCGAATAAATTACGGAGCTCGGGGGCGACGCCGCCGCTTATTATCGACTAATAGACGGCCAAACAAATGGCTCACGCCCACCCTGCGATTAGCATCGCGAGCGTTATGAGATTATTACGGGGCGGAGGTGGCCACTCGTTTTTTCCACTGCTGACGCCTCGTCGAACAAGTGTGAAAGCTGGGGGTGACCTCGCGAGTGTGTTGAATGCGGGATGATGAATCGTTTGCTGATTAATTACTTTTTCAGTGATTTACTTCTAAAGTGGACGATCAAGTTTATAGCTATATTTGAAATTCATTTAAAATAATTGAATTAACGAGTCCTTAATGAAAAAGAGTATTCCCGTAAGAAATTCTGATAAATTTTATTGACAAGAAAAGGATAAAAAATAAATCTTGATTAAATACTTTTGAAAAATGCACGAATTTATTTTTCTTAAAACTATGTCAATAATGCAAATAAAAGAAATTTTATTTATAAAACCGATAATCAATTCTGCAAAAGCGCAAAAAATCCCGAGTCAAATAAACGAAAGACAATTATATTTAATTGCACCTTTAAAAAAAACACGACGTTCTCTGAAAAAAGCTTACATCCGTCCGCGCTCCTTTTTGCCTCCGATCGGACAATGCCTCATAATCCCAACTGCATACACCGACGAATCGGGCGCAAGTTCCCTGCCAAAAAAAGCATCTCTCTTGAGCCTTCAGAAAAACCGAAAGAAGAAGCGCGGAGGAATACACGGCTCAGAAGAAAACGGTGAGCAGGAGGAAGTGGAAGAACGAAGAAGAAGGAGCTCAGAGTCGACAGCACTCGCCGAGGACACGACTTACGGAGAGAGAGAGAAAGAGAGAGAGAGAGAGAGAGATACCCCAAGGGCTTCGATTCGGACGCCGCGGCAGGCAGAGACTCGGTATTCCTTTCTCTCTCCCCGCGAGACTGCAGCATTCAAGGCCGCTTCGAATCTGGACGCATAAACAAGCCAGGCATCTTGGACGCCCATCACTCCCTATAATAACAATAAGACTCGCCGTCGCCGTCGCCGTCGTCGTCGTCGTCGTCGTCCGCCTCCTCTCGCAGTCATCTGCTCTCCTTACCGACCTTCGGAGGCTACTACCGCTGCCTTCCTTGTCGACGTCTCTTTGAGATCCCACGTGATTACGAGGCACCGCTGAGCGTCTTCACAAATCACTCCCCGCTCTCTCGCCGATTTTTTTCGATCCCTCTCCCCCTCTGGAGGAGCCCGCTAGCGACATAAATCTATATCATACGCTCGTCGCCGAGCGGAGGGGAAACGAAGGAGGAGAGAGAGAGAGAGAGAGAGGGTACGATGGCATATTTATGCGCGTATTGGCGAAACTTGGCACACAGAAGCCGACGTTTTGCCTTTTGCCGCTGCCGGTCTTTCTCTCTCTCTGCCTCTCGATCGCGCTGCTTTCCGCCTCTCGCGGCCTCGCCATTGTTTATTGTTTCATATTTTGGCATTTTATTGTTTAATTATGCCTCGATTAATAGCCGGCATATTGTTTCCGATCGCCGCGGGGAATTTCAATCGTTTTTTCAGCCTCCGCCTCCTCGATCGATGCGTCGTCCTTTCTCTCTTGATTGTCCGCTCGGAAGCCGCGTGACTTGTAGCGCTTACCGGCCTTTTGTTTATCGAAACGGCTCTTTATGAAGCACGCAAAAAATGCACACACACACGCGCGCACACCCGCTTTTATCGATAATATACGTGTGTAAGCGCGTACGCGCGCGCGCGCGAATAGCTCGAAAATCAAACGCACGTACGAAATCTCCGAGAGATCTTAAACTCGCGGAATCGCTCTCTGTCTCCGGGCATTTCTCGGATTCCCGAATCTGCGACGGCGCTGGATGCTTTCTCGCTCGCAGGCTCGCAACACGAAAATCATTATTGCAAGGTCGTAAATCGAGCTCTCCTCTCCGTCTTCCACCCTCGACACCCCGATTCCGATGCGAGACACGACGCCGACTGGATCTAGGGAAGCCATTTCCTCTGATTTACGAGCTTTCTCCTTCTAATTAAAAAATGTATCCTAATTTCGCTGCGGAGCAAGAGCTAATAAGAAAAGTAGGGCCCAGAGGGTCCTCTCACCTACCCTACAACACTCGCCCCCGCATAAGACAGCATTCTCCGGGCCGGCAGAGAGAGAGTCAGCCGGCCAGGCGCGCACAGCCAATTAAATAAATATTCGCGGACATAGCTCGCGCGCGCTCTTCCTCGCCTTTTTTCTCGTAGCGGAAACCGGTGCCCCTACTGGTTCTGCGCGCCGCGTCAACCTCCCCCGCGCCGAGGCATTTCGTGCCTCTGCTTTAGGCATTTTATAGGCGATCGGGGGTTAGACGCGAGGTATGCCTCGGGAGGGCGCCTTGGGAAGCTCCGCAGCTGCGACGTGTACCTGCATGGACTAGAGATTTGCTAGATGGGGGGGCTTTGTTTTTCCTTTAATTAGGTGTAGTCGATGGAAATGGTTTCGGCCTGGGGGGAAATTTGCGGATGTAACTATTTTTTTTTTTTAACGGGAAGTTGGTCACGAAGTTGCGGGGTGGCGTGGAATCAGTATTAAAATATTTCAAGATGCTACAAGCACGATAGGCCACAAGCAAGTACGTTACGATTCTTTCCGTTTCCATCAAAAATCTCGTATCAGTTTTTGCACCTCGGAGTCGTGCGGCACAAATCTTTCCGCTGCTTCGACTTTCCGTGAATACAAAGAGGCCGAAAAGTATACCACCTCCCGCACATGCTAATCCAAAACGGGAAAACTCACACCTGAACTCCTCGCTTGGCAGCGCAACGCTTGCGATTATCAAACGAAGGCGGTGAGATCGAGGCCGCGCGCCTCGCGGAGGGGGAGCCGAACCGCACACGAGGGGTACCAAGATTCGCGCGTCGGCGGAATCGGTTTTTATCGAGCTCTCTCTCTCTCTCTCTCCCTACGCTCTCTGCGCGAGTGTGCCGCCCCGTAGGGGAAACGGAGGAGCGAACCTCCAAAGAGAGGAGGCAGCGAAGAAAGAGAGAGAGAGAGAGAGAGACCGGATTCGCGATTTCCCACGGAGGAGATTCTCACGCCGTAAATCAAGCCGCCGCCGCTTTGGTCGGCTGCTGTGTGTATATATACTGTGTGTATGCCGCGAGGCGCGAGCGAGAGGCGCGCGCGACGATTTCATTGTTTTCGGTGGAGGGGGGAGGGGGAGGAATTTGCAGGGTGTCGGCCATATCGTGAATTAGAATATCGGCGAGAGAGATACTCGCAGCCGAGCAAGCCAGAAGCCGGCACTGCGGGAAGATCGTTATCGAATGGTGCACGCGTTTCATATGGATTTTTGCGGCCGTTTGCGGTGTCAGTCAAACGACTTTTCATTTTTGCAGAGTCATCTCTCAGCCTCAGCTGAGCCTAACTTCAATTGGTATATGCTTTTGGGACGTACATGACAAATTCTATACGAGCTTTTAATTGATTATTTTAATTGAAAAAATGGTAAGAAAATGGACTTACCTTAATTGATTGTAGGATGGTGTGATGTAAGTAATATAATTCGTACAATAATAAATTCCTTGTATTCGTGGTGAATACTATCTAAAACATAAAATAATGGTAAAATTTAACTCTACTTAAATATCTAGTTTTTATTAAACATAAATATTTTAGGCAAACAAAAATGCGACATATGAATTGCAGTAATATTGTTAAACTTCTCTCTGCCAAGAGCATAAAATAAGAAAGTGTCAATTAAAACGCTTGCGATAATGCGCTCCGCTCACGCAGCATATCCTCATCTCTCTGGATCTATATGATTTCACACGAAAGCAAGCAAGAAAAGGCCATAATGCCAGGGTTGCCGAAGAAGCGGACGCAGAAGCGAGGAAGAAGGGCCAAAGACAAAGAATAAAAGATCAACTGCACAGGGACCGCCCCACGCGAGATGTATCGCCCTGCCGACTGTTAATAAGACGAGACAATGCCCGGGACGACGACGACGACGCCGACGAGGAGAGAACTTCGTCCCTATCGGTGTGTGTGCGCGCGCGCATATCGAGCACGTGTGCGTAGAGGCACGCACACACGGTCAGCTGGCGCGGTGACACAGGGCCCGTGTGGGAAGAGGCACCAGGCGTTCATATGTTTATTAGCCGGACCCGCGCATAAATAACGCGGCCCATAAGGTATAAGAAAAGAAGGAGAGAAGACGTGTCGGCGAGTCCGCGCGGCCCGTGTGTACGTGCACACCTATGCCAGGGAGAAGCCGAGGAGTCTGCACCTCCCCGAGGAGGACGCTCTTATCGCCGCTCGAACTAGGGAGAGAGAGGGAATGCCGACAAAAAGGGGGATTCCCTCCTTCTTTCATCTTTCTCTCCCTCTCGCTCGCTCGCGCGGGCGCGCGCGCACCCGAGTAAATTGTCACACGCTCGGCCGCTCTCTCTCTCTTTCGCCGCGAGGAATTGGCCAAAGAGAGGAAGGTGACGAAGGCACGACAAAGAGGAAGGCACAACTTGGTAGGCCACTCGATATTTCGAGCGCGAATGCGTACTCGCTGATTGTGGAATGTTTATGTTTCAGACGGCTACCGAGCTAAAAAATGCTCCGCTTTTCTTGCGCGGACTCGCGGCTTGGAAATCGTTAAAGAGCCCGAGAAGACCCGGCGAAATAAAGATTTCATTTTTAGATTGAAAAAGGATGGGTTGTCCTTTAATTGTGTGAGAAAGCTTCTAGATCGTTCAAGGCCGTAAATCCTGTTGTAATTTATTTATCGCAACTGGTTTGAAATAATATTATATAAAAAAAATTCAATTCCATAATGTATTTTTCCCGACATTAATAAGATATATCTCCTCTCGTATTTAACTTTTATCAGCCATTGATAACATTACTTACAATTCCGTAGCCGTAATTTCGTTTCAGTGAATCCTTAACGTTGACATAATATAATACATCGTTATAAGGACTCTTTAAATACATATAAAGAAGCACGAAGCGTGTATGTATCGTGCTTTCGAAGCAACAGAAAAATGTAAATTAACGAGAGACTGAGTGCACCAGTGAGATTGTGGAGTGGAGAAAACCAGAGGCGCGGTATCGCGGGCAGTTACAAAAGGTATATAATTAGAAGAATCTTATTTTCTCGGTCTCGAGAGGACTCGCGGAACGATTTTTGATAGATTAAAAGTTGTGAATGAAAATTGGCCACTCTTATTATTGATCAAGGTGAGTTTGAAAACCCTCGGTAAACGGTAAATTGAATTCACAATTGCACCCGGCATAAACTATTTAAAATTGGAAAAAGTACCCGTTGACGGCCTAGTTGCAGCGTTGTGCGGGAACATATCGTCACGTGGCGTAAAATATAACGTTACGTATAAGGAAGCAAAGAGAAGAGAAAGACGGAGCCAAAATAAGGCGACAGTCAGATCGCGCGGAGGTGGACGGCGAGAGCGGAGGAGAGAGAGAGGGAGATGCTATCCCGAAGAGGCGAACAGTGTTATAAGAAGGACCGAAGGGAGTGTCTCTCCTTCCTTTCTTTATGCCTCGCGAATCCTTTTTTCTCTCGCTCTCGTTCGTCTCTCTTTCTGGACACGGGCACACGAGCGAGCGAGAGGCAAGATTAAGAAGGATTGAGAGGGAGAGGGAGAAAGAGAGAGAAAGAGAGACAAGGCAGGCCCCGGAGAGAGAGGACCTACCTAATTTACCTCCCAGATAATGCGGCATAATTAAAGCAAAATGTAACGTCGCTGGCAATTAAAACAAATTTATGCGAGCGAGATCCGTGATCGGGGGGCCCGAGCGAGCGACCGGAGCGAGCGAGCAGCCGCCGAGAGAAAGACGCGCATATGCGGGCCCGTCGTCGTCGCCGTCGCCGTCGTCGTCCACCTTCGCTCGTCTCTCCTTCTTTCCCGCGCGCGGCGCATATACGCGCGGCTCGAAGCATGCGTGCAGCGGCGTTCGCGGCGGAAAGACCGGCCCGTTATTATTCTTTGCAAAATTCCAAGGGCCGCTCGTAGCCGCCGGAATCCGAGGCTCCGAAGATCCCTTTGTCTTCGATCGCATGAATTTATCGAGCCGAAACGCATAAGCGAGTGGAGCGATAGCCCCGAGAATTTCCCTCTGGACCTCCGACTTAACCCTCTCCCTCTCCCCCACCGAAATCTTCAGCTGCCGACCGGCTCCTCGCCGGTAGCAAAAAACCTTTCATCGCGGCTAATTTACTATTCTCTCGAAAGCTCCCCTCGTGAGCGCGAAGCCGAAAAAACTGAAATCGCGGCAAGCGGGAGCGGAGGGCGCAGCGTCTTGCGGCATCTCTCTCATCCCCGCAGCTTGTTTTCCCGCGCATTACTGACGGCTGGCTAGGCCCGACCCGGTGCGCCTCGGCGCCTCCGAGCGACCAACGAGATTTCCCGCATCAACAGGTTGCCATAAAGCGGCCCGTCATAACATCATATATACAGCCGAGGGTGAATCCCCACCGTGTTTATACGAGCTAGACGCCGATGATGAAGAGACGCCGCGTGGAGCCGCGGCCCCGTTAGACGCCGCGCTCGGTTCGTCATAGAAATATTAATGGCCGGGGCCTTATTATTTATTGTGACCGGTGCATGGATTTTTATTGCTTCCTGGGAAATTTTCTTTCGCTTATAAATTCTTTGTTTTTTAGGAGGTGGACACTTGAAGCCGCTTGGAGCGCTCGGTTTTGATGTATTGGACAAGTTTTGTGGATATTAAATTTTGTTGCAGCAATAAGATTAATGTTAAATACATCGATTTACTCGAGAAGTGGAAAAGGCGATTCTTGAATTTCAAGGATCTGTGCTGTAGGTATGCGTCATAAAATTGTCAAATCAATAAATAAAAAATTGTATAAATTACGAGGAATCGATTTCAAATATGAAAATTAATTCCAATAAATTCAATAAATCCAGAAATATTTTCTATAATTTATTAAATTACAATTTCCATTTGTTGCAATGAATTTAATTAAAATCTCTCTCTTAATGACGTCAACCACCAATTGCGTAACTTCCTTGTCTTGCTCTAATGCATTTGTAATTCCTTTTTACTACTTATTTCCTTTTTGCTTAATTATTTCTCAAAATAATGGTCGGACGTGTGCATGGAAAATTTACCTCAAAAATTAAGTTTTTATTTCGAGAAATTAAATGTTTTATGGAACGGGTTCAAGAACTAATATTTTATGCTAATTAGTTATGAAATGAATATTTATACTCATTAAAAATAAAAACGTCCGTTCCAATATAATTTTTGAACGTATCCTCAGCAAATTAACAGTTCCTCTGTTTATTGCTCAAATAAAAAATTCATCATCGTAACTTTAACGATAGCATCTCTTACTCTTAAAACACATGAGAAATTTATTCAAAAAATCTTTTATATATCAAAGTAGGTAAATATGGCCATAAAGATAAAATTCATATAAGGAAGTGAAGAAATTTTTTCGAGAAAAGAGCGAGCCGCGCTGATTCACGCGCTTCTGCTCTTAGCACATCCTGAGAGAGTTGTAATACAGAAATAATAATTGTGAGCCCGCCACAAATCCCTTAATAGATTACTCAGAAAGGTAGACTTATTAACTCATCGAGCTGCTAATAAAGCATTTTAATACCGCCGCCAATAGAATCGTAAGTTAGAAGCAGAGGAGAGAGAGAGAGAGAGGAAATATTATAATACAGCTCTCTATATACTTATAAGGCGCTGGAGGCTCATCAATTATGCAGCTAGATAAAACCCATAAATTGCAGAGTCGCGCGTGAGAATGACCCGGGCTCTCATATTATTTTTATAAATTCTCGCGAGAGCACACTTCCAGGTGGCACTGCCCGGTTCCGAGTAATATGCTAATACATTTGAAATTTCTATTTAAATTATGGAGCATTAAGGCCCGCCGAGATACGGCGCAGCGTAACCGTAAACACAGAGAGCCGGCGATTAGAAGCCATTTGACGCGAGATGATGTACCGACCTTGAAACTGATAAGACTACCCGGAGAGGAAGCAGCGGAGGAGAAACCAAGAAATAAAGGACGCGCGCGCGGCATTTATCGGGATTTTTGATCAATAAAATTATGAGAGGACCGGTCTGCGTACGTGTATATTTCGTTATTCTCTTTCCTCGGCTGGCTCCTCTCTCGGGAGAGCGCAAGATAGAGTATAGACCCTCGCGACACGATGTATGTATTATACGACCGCGGCGCGACAATAATTCAAAAGTATTTAAGAGCGCGATAAATTATTCACAACGTGTATAGAGCGCGAGCAAAGGCTATCGGTGACATGCGCCCGAGTGTATGAAACACGACGTGATGCGCGCCCGAAATTCTCCGTCTATGCAAGTGCCGCTTTTTTTTCCACTGCCAGCTCCCCCCGCTCTTGCTCGAGTTTCGCGCGATTCCTTTAATGGCTCTTTTATTGCTGAAATATCTAGATAGAAGCTGTCGTTTAGATCGGAGTTTTGCTGTAAATTTCGAGGGAACGTGAGATTTTTTCCGATAGCGCGCGAAGAGATGGTTTTACTTCTATTTTTTCGGAATGATGATGTTAGCTGGTTTTTAAATTGATAAAGAAGATATTTTAGCTTTTTGTAAAGAGTTTGTTAATGCAGAAAAGGGCTTGCTTTCTCTCAAAGATTTAAAGCAAGTGAGATAAAAATGTTGAATGAATCGCGGAGTGATTCTCTTTCAACTTTTATTAAAGTTTTCTTATTTATTTGCAACGCAGGTAATATATTTTTATTGATATCGCTTTAGTAATTTTGAAAATAACGATATAAGAAAATAAGAAGCAATTCTTGTTCCAAAAATCCTCTTGCTTTATATCGTTAATTTCTTAAGTATTCTTTATTAGCACTTGTACGAGTTTTTTTTAGTTTCAATTAAGATAACAGTTCGACTTGAACCCGATGGATACAGAATTACAATAAAAAAGGAAAGTTCGAAAAGTATGATTATCGTAATAATGAATCAAAGAGGAGAAAAAAGTTTTATGTAAATTTCTGATACAGTGAAATTTATTTGTTTTTATGAGTGCGACGTATATTTATGAGATAATATCAGCAAATTAATACAGGAATTTTTATATGAAATGCATATCATATAACGAGTCGCTGTCGTAAATAGCCTCGTAAAAGACGTATTATTTATGGTAGTATATGACAGAGAACATAAATACAGCATATTTTCACATTTTTACGAAATTCGAGTCGTTAAAGTACAGTCACATTCGAGAAAGTCCTTAATTACAACGTTTTATGCTTATAAAACTATATCTTTCTATATAAAATCTCTAATGAAAATAATCACTGAGCTTCGATAAAGAAACTATGACAAAATGAATATTCAAAGTAGTATTGTGATTATGAACCCCTGTGTCCCGTTAAATTACCTCAGAAATTTTCCAAACCCACGAAAATTCTTAGAAACTTGTAAGACATTTTTTTTCTGTTTCAGGAAACGAATGATTTATGAAAATTGTGTTTTAGGTTTATCTACCACTCCACGTATAACTGAGAAACCTTTTTCATGTTCAAAAATTGCTGCCTTTTCCAAACTAGTCATGTTGAAATATTTAGATATTATCAAATTATGGACTTATCAGAACACGATATATTACAAGTGAGTGATGACGAAACAACTTAATCTAGCGAAACAGCGTTATATAATATTACATAAATACATACATGCGTGTAATGCTTACTCTAATAATTAAAATCAATAAAGAGTCTTAAATTAAACGGACTTTCTTTCCGAAAGAAAATACTTCGCGACTTCTGACTCTAAAGAATTAATACAATCCTTATTCAGGTAACTAAAAAGCACTGATCAGCTTGTTTCCCATAATACATCAGCGGCGCGGTAACAGCGAAATTCGGTGTACCGAACAATAATCGGCCGGGCAAAAGGGGAGCAAAAGGACTATTACACGCTTGGTAATTTCTGAGCCTTGTACGTATAGCCCTTTAAATTTTACGAAAAATACAGCAGCAGCGGCGGCAGCGGCGCGCACGGGCAATTACCGTATTGATAATAAACGTTCGCTCGTTGCTCGCGCACATTTTTCGGCGAGGATAAAAAGGATCGGGGCCCTGTGGGAGCGCGGCTGCCTCCTCCTCCTCCTCCTCCTTCTCCTTCGGTATAAAAAGCGCGCGCGGCGCGGCTCTCGCATTGTCTCCCGCGTGCACGCGAGCTTTTATATACACTGTTAAAAAAAAACTTAAATTTAATGCATAATTCAGTTACAAGTGTAACTGAAATTTCAATATTTTGTATATAAAACTAAA